>CM072933.1:54103462-54435422 GCA_036971965.1 Nyctalus aviator | reverse complement strand
AGTCTCATCTGGCGATCTCCCACCCTGTGTTTCTTAACTGTTAGAGCACTGTTTTGCATTGCTAACTCTTTGCTCAGGGCTATTTCCTAGGTTAGTCATAAAGGTTATGTTCACATCTCTGTCGGGGGACCTTGGGGAGTTGAGATAAAACAGACAGCTTCTTTAAAAAAGTTCCATTCTTACAGTGGCCAGTAGGGAAGCCCTGGTCCCGGGTCCCAGAGAGAAGCTGGTGCTGGCAGCTGGGGGAAGCAAGGCCTACTCTTGCATGAATTTCATGTTCCAGGCCTCTAGTATATGCAATATATGATTAAATACCTAAAATTGAAGAATGATTAGAAAATTTATAATGTAAATGTAAATAGAGAAATTGGACTGAAAAATGATACCGACTATTACCGTATTGTATTTTGTCTTTACTATTGTTTTTTGTTTCTTTTTTTAAAAAATCCTCACCTGTATATATGTTTATTGATATTAGAGGGAGAGAAAGAGGGAGAGGGAGACGGGCAGAGGGAGAGAAAGAAAAGTCTATGTGAGAGAGAAACAATGATGTCTGCCTTATGTATGTGCCCAGACTGGGAATCGAATCTGCACAGTTTTGGTGTATGGAACAATGCTCCAACCAACTGAGCTACTCAGTCCTAGTGTTTCCTTGTTTCTTAAAAACTGAAAATATAAAGAAAGAGGACGAGATGTGATCACTATACTACACTGTTTATTCTACATCTATTAAATGTTTTCTGTACTATAAATATAACTTCACATAAAAAAGGAAGACAACGTGGCTGTGGAAGTACTTGTTGACAAGAGAAATCTAAATGGTTTAAATGCAATTCAAAGCTGCAGTTACCACCGAAAATAAATATAATTGATGGAAATCATTGGATTCTGACAAATTATCAGAGAATCATTAAATTTGACTAGCTTATCTTACAATAAAAATTTAAAAAATAACAGCCAGTAGCTTTTCTAGAATACACAATAGATATATTCGATCTTTTTTTTTCCAATATATTTTATTGATTTTTCACAGAGAGGAAGAGAGAGGGATAGAGAGTTAGAAACATTGATGAGAGAGAATCATCAATCAGCTGCCTCTTGCACACCCCCTACTGGGGATGTGCCCGCAACCAAGGTACATGCCCTTGCCCGGAATCGAACCTGGGACCTTTCAGTCCACAGACCGACGCTCTATCCACTGAGCCAAACCGGTCCCGGCTAGATATATTCGTTCTTATGATGCAACAAGGAACTGTTTCTAGACAAATGTGAGACATTGAAACCTAATAAAAACTGAGTTTCCTTATAAAAACTTCATTGTTGGGGAGAAACCAAGATGGCAGCATAGGTAAACGCCTAACTGCAGGCTCACACAACAATTTCAAAAAAATACAACTAAAATACAAAATGGACATTATCCAGAACTACAGGAAAGTTGACTGACTGGAAATTCTCCAACAAGAAGGAAAGAGAAAACCAGCAGGAAAATCAGAGGTGCTGCAAAAGCCTAAGGTACGGAGATGCAGTGCACGCGTGGGGAGAGGACAGAGCCGGAGAGGAGGGGGAGGCTGAGTGCCTGGCTGGCGTTCTCTAACAGGAAGGAGATAAAAGCTCCGAACTGTGCTGAACCCCAGTTCCGAAAGCACTGAACCCCAGTTCTGGGTGAGACCCTGGGGACCCCGGTTCATAGAGAGGGAGTCTGGGGTGTAAGGAAACTCAGGGGAGTGGCGAAAGGCAGTCTCGGAGGCGTGCATATTTCGCACAGAGAACGGACAGTTGACTGTGCTGCTGGATTGCCCTGGCAGGAAGGAGACCAAAGCTCCGGACTGCTCTGAACCCCACTTCCCGCTCACCTGCTTCCCCACTTCCCGCTTCCCGCTCACCTGCGCGGAAGGTGAGCTTCCGGTTCTGCAGCCGGACCGCGGCTCCCAGGGGCCGCCGAGAGCCCCACCCAGGGCGCCCCGTCTCTCCCGCTCCCATCCCTCGTCCGCGCGGGTCCCTTCCCCGGAGCCGCGGGCTCCCCGGGACCGTGCTTCCCGCCGGCGCCTCGGTCCCAGCGGCCACACCCGAGCCCTCTCTGCCTGCGGGCGCCGCGCATCCGGAACCCGAACCCGGATCGGCCCTCCGCCCGGCCGGCGCCTGAGCCACCCGCGCCCCCTCACCCCGCCCCGGGGCCCCGGAGCGCCTTCCCGCCGCCCTGGGTCCCAGCCGCTCCGGCTGGGAGTGTAGAAATGTAGAGTTAGGGAATGACCTGGGGACAAGCTGCCTTGCTGGGAACAGGAATGTGAAACTGTTCTCAGCCAGAGGCATAATTGCTGCATATCAAGGAGCCCAGATCCCTTTGGAATTCCCTAGCAGCTTTGTTCCCCCCTTCCCCCTCCATGTGTGACCCCTACCCGATGTGTGGTTTTTTGCCTTTAAAAGCTTGTATCCTTCCCTTGCCCGGGGCTCCAGTTGGCAGTCTCAACTGAGCTGCTCGCTGTGAGACCGAGCGCTGCGCCCGAGTAAAGCCTCTTGCGTTTGCATCAAGAGCCGTGTCCAGTGTCTGACTTGGGGTCGTCGTCCCTTTCCGCGGACTAAGGCCGAGTCGGGCCTAACATCCTGGGGGCTCGTCCGGGATCGGGGCGACCACCCCTCAGGTACCTGAACCGGTCTTGGAGGTAAGAAAAGGGGGCCCCCTGTGTGAATGCGAGTGAGTGAATACTGTGAATATTGTTGGTGTCTAAAGTGTTCTGGTTCTGGTTTGGCGGGGAGACTCCTCTCGTGAGAGACGGACTCCTCCGGTTCCAAAGCGGTGGAATCGGATAAAACTGCCACCCTGGGGGACGCCCCAGGGACAGGAGATGATCAGGAAGGGCTGATAATCTCCTATTCGGTTCGGTCAGGCATTTGTTTGTTTGGAAGAGAGGGCGATCGGCACGATCCGCCCCGGTCTCTGACGGTGTGGAAGAAATACCTTCCGTTTTGTGTCTCGTGTGTCTTCTTAATTGTCTTAATTTTAACTCTACATATAACGAACATGGGACAAGGGAAGAGTACGCCTCTGTCCCTGACCCTGGCTAATTGGGGAGACGTGAAGGGTCGTGCATACGACCTTTCAGTGAATGTCAAGAAGGGCCCTTGGCAGACGTTCTGTACCGCGGAGTGGCCCTCTCTTAATGTCGGCTGGCCTTATGAGGGTACTTTCGATCTTGATATCATCTTTGCCGTTAAGTCCATTGTCTTTCAGCCTGGTCGGGGCTCACATCCCGATCAACAGCCTTATATTATTGTCTGGCAGGACCTGGCTCAGAATCCTCCCCGCTGGTTGCGACCCTGGCTCCCCAAACAAGGACAGGGCCCCCGAATTCTGACCCTTCAGCCTCCACAGGAACCGGCAAAGAAGCCGCTGACGGACCCGCAGGCGGACCTTCTCCTTCTCGACTCACCACCACCGCCTTATGCGACTCCCCCGCTCGCTCCCCAACCTGTTCCTGTGCCTGTCCCTGGTGTTCCACCCGGTCCACCTGCTCCTGTTCAGCCTTCTGCGCCTGCCCTCCCTCTCGACCCGCTGTCAGGACCTTCACGGGGGACGCGGAGCCGACGGGGGCAGCCTCCTTCCCCTGACTCTACTATCGCTTGTCCCCTGCGTGCTTATGGACCCCCGCCTCCAGTGCCAGATGATGGGGGCTCGGCGCCCCTCCAACCCCTCCAGTATTGGCCCTTCTCCTCCGCTGACCTCTATAATTGGAAGACTAATCATCCTCCTTTTTCAGAGGACCCCCAGAAGCTCACTGCCCTGGTGGAGTCTCTCATGTTTTCCCATCAGCCCACTTGGGATGACTGCCAGCAGCTCCTCCAGACTCTCTTCACCACTGAAGAGAGGGAGCGGATCCTCCTTGAGGCTCGGAAGCATGCTCCTGGTCCTGATGGACGCCCCACCCAGCTCCCTCACCTGATGGACGCTGCTTTTCCCTTAACTCGACCTGACTGGGATTTCAACACGGCAGAAGGTAGGGAGCGACTGACAGTCTACCGCCAGACTCTAGTGGCCGGCCTCAGGGGAGCCGTACGGCGGCCCACTAATTTGGCTAAGGTAAGGGAGGTTCTTCAGGGTCCTACTGAGCCCCCCTCTGTCTTTCTCGAGCGCTTGATGGAGGCATTCAGGAGGTACACCCCATTTGATCCGGCATCAGAAGAGCAGAGGGTTTCAGTAGCTATGGCCTTCATAGGGCAGTCTGCTCTAGATATTAAAAGAAAGTTACAGCGGATTGAGGGATTACAGGACTTCACCTTACAGGACCTCGTTAAAGAGGCGGAGAAGGTATATCATAAAAGGGAAACAGAGGAGGAGAAAGAGCAGAGGAAAGAGAAGGAAAGGGAGGAAAGAGAACTTAAACGGGAGAAGAGGCAAGAAAAGAATCTCACTCGCATCTTGGCAACAGTAGTAGGTGAAAAGAAACCAGAAGGAAAAGGGAGAGGTAGGCAGGCTAACCTGGGCGATCGGCTCCCTCTTGATAAAGACCAATGTGCCTACTGCAAAGAAAAAGGGCACTGGAAAAGAGAGTGCCCAAGGAGACAGAGGAAGGAGAAGGAGGCCAGGCCGATTCTGGCCCTCCACGAGGATAGTGACTGAGGAGGACGGGGCTCGGAACCCCTCCCTGAGCCCAGGGTAACCATCCACGTGGAGGGGAGACCAGTGGAGTTTTTGGTGGACACTGGAGCTCAATACTCTGTCTTGAAGACTCCGCTAGGGCCAATATCTAAGAAAACCTCTTGGGTCATTGGGGCTACCGGCAATGAGCAATACCCCTGGACCACCAAGCGGACAGTAGACCTTGGGACTGGGATAGTTACCCACTCTTTCCTCGTGATCCCCGAGTGCCCAGCCCCGCTTTTGGGGAGAGATTTACTGACCAAAATGGGGGCTCAGATCACCTTCACCCCGAAGGGGCCAACCATAGAGCAGGCTGGGACGGGGACGGTTACCCTCCTCACCCTCCACCTCGAGGATGAACATAGGCTGTTCGAATCCAAGGCTTCAGCGGAGTTTTCGGAGGATTTAGCCAGATGGGTGAACCGAGTCCCGGGAGCCTGGGCAGAGACCGCCGGCATGGGGAAGGCCACCCAGCAACCCCCAGTGGTGGTTGAGCTGAAAGCATCAGCCACCCCTATGGCCGTGCGGCAGTACCCCTTACCCAAGGCAGCTTGGGAAGGGATTAAGCCCCACATCCAGCGGCTCCTGGACAAGGGAATTCTAGTACGGTGCCATTCACCTTGGAATACTCCACTCCTCCCGGTAAGGAAGCCCGGAACTGCAGACTATCGCCCTGTTCAGGATTTGAGGGAGGTCAATAAGAGGGTACAGGACATCCACCCCATGGTACCCAACCCTTATAACCTCCTGAGCACTCTGCCGCCCACCCACACCTGGTACTCAGTGCTAGACTTGAAGGATGCCTTCTTCTGCCTCCAACTACACCCGAGCAGCCAGGGGATTTTCGCATTTGAGTGGAGAGACCCTGATACGGGGTCCACAGGGCAATTAACTTGGACCAGACTCCCACAGGGATTCAAGAATTCACCCACCATCTTTGATGAAGCTCTTCATAAAGACTTGGCCCCCTTCCGAGCGGAGCACCCTGAGATCACCCTCCTCCAGTACGTCGACGACCTCTTGGTAGCAGGGGCCACGGAGGAAAAATGCAGGGCAGGCACTGAAGCCCTCCTTCAAGAGCTTGCCCACCTCGGGTACCGAGTGTCTGCCAAGAAAGCCCAGCTTTGTCAACGAAAGGTGACGTACTTGGGGTATGCTATTGAGGGAGGGCAGAGGTGGCTGACGGAGGCGAGGAAAAGGACTGTGACTCAGATCCCACGGCCACAGACCCCCCGTCAGGTTCGGGAGTTCTTGGGCACTGCTGGTTTTTGTAGACTTTGGATTCCTGGGTTCGCTACCCTGGCTGAGCCCCTCTACCCCCTCACCAAGCAGGGGAACCCGTTTGAATGGGGCCCGGACCAGCAGGAAGCTTTTGACAACATCAAGAAAGCCCTTCTTTCTGCCCCGGCGTTGGCCCTCCCCGATGTCACCAAGCCCTTCACCCTCTACATAGACGAGAGGAAGGGGATTGCCAGGGGGGTTCTAACACAGACCTTGGGGCCCTGGAAGAGACCAGTGGCCTACTTGTCCAAAAGACTGGATGCAGTGGCACGAGGGTGGCCGGCATGCCTCCGTGCTATAGCAGCCACAGCCCTGCTAGTCAGAGATGCTGATAAACTCACATTGGGGCAGAACCTGACTGTGATAGCGCCCCACACCCTGGAAAGCATCATCCGGCAACCTCCGGACAGGTGGATGTCAAATGCTAGAATGACCCACTACCAGAGTCTCTTACTGGACGAAGGAAGGGTCCAATTCGGGGCTCCCGTGACTCTGAACCCAGCATCCCTACTGCCCGAGGCGGACTCAGAGCAAAGGGAGGTCCTGCACTCCTGTCAGAAGATCCTGGCCGAGGAGACTGGAGCTCGGCGGGACCTCAGAGATACCCCCCTTCCCGGGTCCCCTCTCACCTGGTTCACAGATGGCAGCAGCTATCTCTCGGACGGGAAGAGGAGGGCAGGAGCCGCGGTAGTCAGCGCAACTGAAGTAATCTGGTCCAGCAGCTTGCCTGAAGGCACCTCTGCACAAAAGGCAGAACTGATAGCTCTAACACAGGCTCTTCGGCTGGCTGAGGGAAAACGGGTCAATATCTATACAGACAGCAGGTACGCCTTTGCAACTGCTCATGTACATGGGGCCATCTACAGGCAGAGAGGACTCCTCACCTCGGCTGGAAGGGAGATTAAGAATAAGCCTGAGATTCTCTCCCTCCTAGAAGCTATCCATGCCCCGAAGGAGGTTGCCATCATCCACTGCCCAGGGCATCAGAAAGGGACTTCGGAAGTGGCTGAGGGAAACAGAAAGGCAGACGCTGAGGCAAGGCAGGCAGCCTTAGGGCTAAATATCCTGCCCCTGGCTAAAGTCCCCTTGGATCCTCCTAAGACCTTCTCTTACTCCCCAGAAGAGGAGGGAGAGATGGCCAAAAAACCTGGCAAATACATCAAGGATAAGCATGGACTATGGAGGGTTAAGGCAGAAAGGAAAATAGTGGTTCCAGAGAGCATGGCAAAGGTATACCTACAACAGCTACATCGCCTCACCCATTTGGGCCCAAGGCACCTCAGCACCACCTGCCGAGCCCTGGAGTACTCCATCCGAAAGCTCACCTCCCTGGCTGAAAGGACTGTTGCCAGCTGCAAAGCATGTCAGCTGGTAAACTCTTACCCCTCACAGGTCTCTCGAGGAAAGAGAGAAAGAGGAAATCGGCCTGGAAGTTTTTGGGAGGTCGATTTCACAGAAGTCAAGCCAGCCCGATACGGATACAGATACCTTTTAGTTTTTATAGACACTTTTTCAGGATGGGTTGAGGCCTTCCCAACCAAGAACGAGACAGCAACCACCGTGGCCAAGAAGATCATAGAGGACATCTTCCCCCGGTTCGGAGTACCAGAGGTAATTGGTTCAGACAATGGGCCAGCATTCATCGCCCAGGTAAGTCAGGGAATTGCCAAGGTGTTGGGGACCAAATGGAAATTACATTGTTCATACAGGCCCCAAAGCTCAGGACAGGTAGAGAGAATGAATAGAACCTTAAAAGAGGCTATGACAAAATTATCCTTAGAGACTGGCGTAACAGACTGGACAGTTCTCCTTCCCTTTGCCTTATTCCGAGCCCGGAATACACCTGGGCCCTTGGGGTTGACTCCTTTTGAGATACTCCTCGGGGCCCCGCCTCCGCTCACCACCGACCCCTGGACCATGCAAACAGAGACTCATGTTCCTCAATCCCTGCTTGCCAGGTTGAAGGCGTTGGAGACAGTCCAAAAGGACGTGTGGGCCCCTTTGGCAGCCGCCTACGCCCCTGGAGAACTCAAAGTCCCGCATCAGTTCCAGGTCGGGGACTTTGTCTACATCCGACGCCATCGGACCGCTAACCTGGAACCTCGGTGGAAGGGACCTCACCTCGTGCTCTTGACAACACCCACTGCCCTCAAGGTTGACGGCATCGCCTCCTGGATCCACGCATCACACGCAAAACCAGCACCTCCGCCTGATGATGAATGGACAGTGGAAACGGCTGAGAATCCCCTCAAACTCCGCATCCGCCGGCGTCCTGCTCCTTCTGGCCCTCCTCCCGATAAGTAGCTCTCGGGCCCCCAGTAACCCCCATGCCCCCAAGAAACTGACTTGGCAGGTTCTGTCAGGAACTAGGGAGGTGGTGTATCAAGTCACTGATATAAGACCCCCTGGGACCTGGTGGCCGTCATTGACTCCCGATATCTGTGCCTTAGCAGTGGGGAACCGGAACTGGGAGATAGGGAAGAAACACAGAAGTATCACCCTCCTACAGAGTAGAGCAGGCGCGGGCATAACCTATGACCTCCGCCCAGCTTGGAGAGGGCCACGAAGTAAGCTGAAAGGTATCCACTGTAATAACCAGGAGCGTAGGCAAGAACTGCAGACCTTCCCCTTCTATGTTTGCCCAGAGCCCACCAGTAGGCCTAAAGAGCAGAAGCAGACCCTCGCCCAGAGTTGTGGGGGCCCTTATGATGATTATTACTGCCGAATTTGGGGCTGTGAGACAACAGGAACTGGGGGGTAGATACGTACACCCGGATGGGAACTCATCCAGGTAAAAAGAAATGTGACTAAAACTCATCAATATACGGGATGGATAAATCCCCTCAATATCACTTTCACACTAGAGGGAAGAAAGAAATCTATCCTCCACAAATGGTTAGCTGGCATGTGGTGGGGGCTCAGGCTCTACAAATCCGGGGAGGACGATGGGGTCCTTTTTAGTATCCGACTAAGGGAGGAACCAATAGACCCCCCTGAGCCCCTGGGCCCAGGACTTGTCTTTCCCCCTGTTTCAGTCCAAGATTCGCGGCACCCCCTACCAAAGCCACGGGTGGTACCCACGACCCCGAAGGCGGCACCCACTTCCCCGTCCTCCCCCGGGGTCTCGGGGACCAGACAGGCTAGCACCCAGAAGCAGAAGCTGATGGGAGGACTCTCAGCCCTTATTCAGGGGACCTTCAGCACCCTGAACCAGAGCAACCCGGCCTTGACAGAGGCCTGCTGGTTATGTGTTTCAGCTAGCCCTCCTTACTATGAGGGAGTAGCCTTCCTCGGAAATCACAGTAACATCACAGACCTGACCCAGTGTCCTTGGGGGGAGCACCGAAAGCTCACCCTACCTGAGGTATCAGGGCAGGGCCTCTGTATTGGAAAAGTTCCCAAAGGCTGGAAAAAGAATTGTAACCAAACTCTTGAGGCCCTCCCGCGAGGCGACTACTACCTGAAACCTCCGACAGAAGGGTGGTGGGTATGCAATACCGGAATTTCCCCTTGCTTATCAGGACTGGTCTTCAATAATTCTGGTGAATTCTGCATAATGGTTCAGATTATACCCCGGGTCCTATACTATCAGGCAGCTGTCTTTGAAGAAGAGTTTGACTCACACCCAGGCCCACTCAGGAGAAAGAGGGAGCTAGTCTCCCTCACACTAGCTACTCTTCTGGGGCTGGGAGTGGCAGCTGGGGTAGGGACGGGGACAGCTGCTCTAATCCAGGCCCCCAAGTATTCAGAGGAACTGAGAATAGCAATTGATGAAGACCTCAAGAGTATAGAGCACTCCATAACTAAGTTGGAAGAATCCCTTACCTCTCTCTCTGAGATGGTTCTCCAGAACAGAAGGGGCTTAGATCTATTATTCTTGAAGGAAGGGGGGCTCTGTGCTGCACTGAAGGAACAATGTTGCTTCTATATAGACCACTCTGGAGTAGTCAAGGATTCCATGGCCAAGCTGAGAGAGAGGCTAGAGAAAAGAGCCAGAGATCGGGAGAGCCAACAAGGATGGTTTGAAAATTGGTTTAGTCACTCCCCTTGGTTGACTACCCTAGTTTCCTCTCTTATAGGGCCATTAATAATTCTGCTTCTACTCCTCACCCTAGGGCCCTGTATTATAAACCGGTTGGTATCCTTCGTTCGGGACCGGGTGAGTGCAGTACAGGTCTTAATGTTACAGCAAAGGTACCAACCATTAAGTCAACAAGGGGAGACAGGATTCTGAGTTCCAAGATTGAAACATAGCCCTGAGAAGAGGAGGGAATGTAGAAATGTAGAGTTAGGGAATGACCTGGGGACAAGCTGCCTTGCTGGGAACAGGAATGTGAAACTGTTCTCAGCCAGAGGCATAATTGCTGCATATCAAGGAGCCCAGATCCCTTTGGAATTCCCTAGCAGCTTTGTTCCCCCCTTCCCCCTCCATGTGTGACCCCTACCCGATGTGTGGTTTTTTGCCTTTAAAAGCTTGTATCCTTCCCTTGCCCGGGGCTCCAGTTGGCAGTCTCAACTGAGCTGCTCGCTGTGAGACCGAGCGCTGCGCCCGAGTAAAGCCTCTTGCGTTTGCATCAAGAGCCGTGTCCAGTGTCTGACTTGGGGTCGTCGTCCCTTTCCGCGGACTAAGGCCGAGTCGGGCCTAACAGGAGCACCGGGTCCAGGGCGAGGGCTCGTATTTTTAGCGGATGGTGAGGTGTCCTCCTATCTTTAGCCGCGGCCGCGAGCCTCCTGAAACGGATCCGGGCTGGGCAGGGCAGGGCAGGGCAGGGCAGGGCTGGGCTGGGCTGGGTTGGGCTGGCTGCGGCCGGAGAGGGCGGGGAGGGATCTGCAGGAACCCGGGCTGGCTGCGCCCGGAGAGGGCGGGGAGGGATCAGCAGGAACCCGGGCTGGGGCCGAGGAGCGGGCCGCGGGAGCCCGGGGCGGGGGCCGCACGCAGCGCTCTGGCCCGGCGCCGAGTGGACACTCGGACGTCGCCCAGCCGGAAAGCGCGGGGGGCGGGAGGGGACCCTCCCAGAGCTGGGAGACCCGCGCAGGGTCCCGATCGCCCCTTTTCCCGCCGATTGTCTGGCTGTGAGACAGAACCCCCCTCGCACCGCCAAGAAAAGAAGATCCCGCACACCCTCCGCGTCTGGCGCGCGGACGGGAGGCTCCTGGGGGCGCCCGCCTGGGGCCGGAGGCGCCGGGGAGCCACAGACCAGAGCGCGCGCGCCACCTAGCGGCCGCGGGTTGCAGCGCCGCCCCGGGATCAGCCCCCGCCCTCCCCGCCCCCCTCCAAATCTCTGTCCCCCGCCCCAGGCCTGCGGCCTGCGAGGGCGATCCGCCGGCTGTGCCGGGCGGGCGGGCGGGAGGAGATGGACGCCCGAGGTCAGGGGCCCTTGTTTTTATGACCTTGTTGGGAGCGCTGTGTCCAGATCACAGAAGTGCTTGGGGAAGGCCCTGCCGCCGTTTGCTGAACAGCAGGCCCGGCGGGCAGGGACACTGCCGCTCTCCATTGCAGCACAGCGGGAGGGTCTCCAGCAGCCCCTGCTGATGGCTTCATGGTCAGCCCGTCTGATGGATGGGGAAGGTGAGGACGAGAGAGGAAAGGTGTCTTTCCCCAAATCAGAGTGAATCCTAAGTGGGGATGGATTTAAGGTCGGTCTCCTGATTTTGAGGTCAGGCCGGTAGGGGTAGGGAGCGGTCTGGTATTCCTGGCGATGGGAGGTCATCTTCTCCCATCCGAAGGAGGCCCAGCGGGGCCGGTCCGAGCCTCAGCTCCTGCTTCTGTAAAAGGCAGTGCTGACGCCCGCCCGCCCGCGCTGGGGCTGGGAGCGTTAACCGGAAGCCGCGGAGGGCGGCGGCGGCAGACGGGCTCTGTGGTTGCCAAATGTGAATGGTTGCACTTCTCAGCTCTCCCCTGGGTGGCTGATGCTGGCCCGGTCCTTCCTCGATAGCCTGTTCTCCCCGATCTGGAACTGGGCCGGTCCATCTGGCCCTGAGCGAGGCAGCTGTCGGGGACGCCCAATTTGTTGTGGAAACGCTCAGGCTGTCTTGGCGCCCCTGTGTGATGGGGGAGGGGGACCTGGCCCAGGCTCTGAGCGATCCCACCCGGCAGCCCCACTGTCCTGTGAGCAAAGAGGGAGGAAAAGCCGCCCAGGACTTTCCCGCCTGGCCTGCCGAGGAGACAGACAGGACGTGTGTCAGCATGCGCCCCGGGCCTGGCACGGTGGGCATCTGTT
This sequence comes from Nyctalus aviator, assembly GCA_036971965.1. NCBI lineage: Eukaryota > Metazoa > Chordata > Mammalia > Chiroptera > Vespertilionidae > Nyctalus > Nyctalus aviator. The sequence continues at coordinate 54,423,284 of CM072933.1, read as the reverse complement.
GGGTGAATGAGGGGACTCCAAGACCCGAGGCACCCGTGGCCGCCCCCTCCTCCGCCCAGCTCCTTCCAAGCTCAGCTGGAACCCACACTGCGGACTGAGCCTTTGTTTCCTGTGAAGCTGCAGGTGCTCCGGGGAGGGGCAAGATGTCCGGTCCCTGTGGCTCAGCGTGACTGACCCAGGGTGTCCGGTGCCGGGTGGCGTTTCCTCAGGGAGGGCCTGGGCTGAGGGGGTGATTCTGCCACGTCTGCATCCTCCTGCCTCCTTCCTGCCTCCTCCTGCCAGCCCCTCTCCCTCGGCCTCACCGGCCCAGGATGCCCAGCTGCTCAGCCCCTCCCTGGCTGGGTCCCACTTGCTCAACCCCTGCCGTCCCGGGCCCGACGGGGAGGAGGGAGCTGGTGAGGCCAGGTGGGTGCCCGCCGGGCGACCTTGGACACGGTCCTTCCTTTGCCTTTTGTGCTCGGATTCCACATCTGTGTCCACAAATCGGGGCCCCTCCCTCCCCGCGAGAACCGGGGCGAGTGCTCGGAAGGCTTCCTGTTACCCCAGGGTGACACCCCTTCATGGTGTGGCTATTTTTCCCACGTTAAAATTGGCTTTCTTTTCTTGATTTTATAAATAATATGCACGTGAGTAATATAAGCTTATTAAGAACCCGAGTTTATAAAAGTAGGAACAAGCAAAGCAGAGTCACCAGAAATATTACCACCTTAGAGAAGCACCATCAACATTTTGACCGCCATCCTTTCATATTTACCTATTTTATTTTTAGTAACAGGGCTAAATATTAGATAATTTTTATTGAGGACACCTTTCCTCTCACATGACTGACCTCACATTCCATATTCCATCCCTGCCCCCTCCCCGCGCATTCTAGTCTGGGTAGCACATATGACATCTAGTGCTGGCCTTCCATATTCTTCTCTGTTCACACGTAGAATAAAATTCTACGCGGATTCTATGTAGGTACATATGCATGTGTATATGGGGAGTGGGAGGGGAGTTGGTCAAGGCTTCCAATAAATGGAATCTTCTAGACTGCAAAAACAAAACAAAACAAAACAATCCAATTCCTGAATTTCCTGTTGAATTTCTTGTGACTCCATTTCTTTCAGAATCAGTGGACCAAAACTCTCATGTGCAGCCCAAGGGCGGAAGGGGGACGGGGGGCGGCTTATTTTCTGGGGATGCCTTCTATTTCACTCAGAAGGAAACCTGGAAGTAGTTCTTATTTTCTTAGGATGTGTTATATTTGGGGAAACGCAGTACTTACTGGTGACTGGGCCCTGAGGGCAAAGTGTCTGCCCCATTCACAGGGAAAGCTCTTCTCGCTGGCATCTGGTCTGAACGAGCGGAGGATGAGGCTTTTGTCGCCACGGGGGACACCCATCCTCATTCACATGGCCTTATCCACTGGACCACTTCCGGGTGTGGCCTCTCACCCTAATCCAGCCTTGGCTTGGCCTCTTCTGGCTGATCATTGAGCCAGCCCCCCAAAATCCCAGCCTCCTTGTTAAGGTCGCTGCCGCCTGGCAGTTAGGCCTCACGGCCAGAAGCCTTCCCCCCACCCTCGCGCCCCTCCACCCCTCCCCGTAACCCTGGCGACCAGCCTTTGTCCTGCATAGGTCACGAGTGGCTGGCCTTCACCTGGCCCCGCCCCCTCGTTGTCAGGACTACCTTCAGCTGTTCACCTGGCCCCGCCCCCTCAATGACTTGACCGCCTTCAGCACTAGGCCAGGCCCCGCCCCCTTGTTCTAGAAAAAACAAAAACAAAAACAAAAACAAACCGCCCCCTCATTTCTAGGACCAATGAGCGAGCGGCACTGACTAGGCTGCCCTGCTGCTCACAAGGCCCGGGAGGGGGTCGCGGGGGGGTGGGGGGCTTGTAGGAGAAGGAGGCCTACCCCACCACCTGTGGAAGTGTTTTTCGGTGTCTAAAAGTCCCAAGGACAGACAGCCTTCTGCTCGCAGGTTTCCTGCCGCCCAGGGCCCAGGTCCACAAGCATGGGGAGGCCAGCCCCCCTCTCCTCTCCCCCCTTTCGGACAGCCAGGGGCCTCCAGGAGCCTCGGAGGCCCCCACCGCCCCCACCGCGCGGCATCTCACAACTGAATATCCCGCCACCCCCAAGGCCCTGTCTCTGGGCTTTGACATCGGGGAGAGAGCTGCGTCAAGTCCCCCAAAATCACTTTCCACTCTGGGGGCACTGACCCGCCCCTACCGAGGTACCTTTTTCCCCCCAGAAAATAAGATATTGTCTTATATTAATTTTTGCTCCAAAAGATGCGCTAGGTCTTATTTTCAGGGGTTGTCTTATTTTTCCGTGAAGAAGAATACGGTACACATTGATTGTTAAATGAAAATAAAGGAAATTTATTACCTGTATACGGTACGGTGGTATGGTATTTGTCAACACAAACCGGACAAACTGAGAGTCCTCCAGTATCAAGAATTTTACTCATTTATTCAAGGACAATCTTGTCAACATGTTCGGGAACATCATCATAACAATCCAATTCCTGAATCGGCCCCGGGTCCGTCCAGCTCCGGAGCCGCCGCCGCCCCAGCCCGCCGCCTGCGCCGAAGGTGAGCTTCCGGTTCTGCAGCCGGACCGCGGCTCCGAGGGGCCGCCGAGAGCCCCACCCGGGGCGCCCCGTCCCTCCCGCTCCCATCCCTCGTCCGCGCGGGTCCCTTCCCCGGAGCCGCGGGCTCCCCCGTGCTTCCCGCCGGCGCCTCGGTCCCAGCGGCCACACCCGAGCCCTCTCTGCCTGCGGGCGCCGCGCACCCGGAACCCGAACCCGGATCCGCCCTCCGCCCGGCCGGCGCCTGAGCCACCCGCGTCCCCTCACCCCGCCCCGGGGCCCTGGAGCGCCTTCCCGCTGCCCTGGGTCCCAGCCGCTCTGGCTGGGAGCACCGGGTCCAGGGCGAGGGCTCGTATTTTTAGCGGATGGTGAGGTGTCCTCCTATCTTTAAAAAAAAAGAAAAAGGTAAAAGAGAAAAGATAAGGGCTTGATATTTTTAAGATTGTAAATGAAAAAGAAGGAAAAAAAGGGTTTAAAATTAAAAACGATTTTAAAATTATGTTGGCGATTACCAAGGAATATTGGGCAGAAATAGACCAAATTTCTAACTTAGAGTGAGAATGCCCTTCTTAGAGGAATCCAAATGTATCACCTTGATTATTTTTAGACTCCTGAAAAAGATATGAAATCAGGAACTAGTTCAGAGTTATAGAAGAATAGAGGTAATTCTATTAAAACATCTTTTCACTATAACTAATCTTAACTTTTTGCCATATTTTCTCAGATTCCTTATTTAAAATAGGGTACATTAGTATTGTAGAATCTGATTTCTTCTTTTCCATCCAATCTCATTTCTCTCTTGAAGTAATCATCATCCAGAAGTTGGTGTATATTCTTACCATCCATGTTTTTATATTGGTAATATATATACACCCACTTATGTCTCAGTTATCTATTTCTATACAACAATCTCACCAAAATGTAGTGACTTTTAAAATATATTTTATTGATTTTTTACAAAGAGGAAGAGAGAGGGATAGAGAGTTAGAAACATATAGACATGCGCCTATGAATTTAGAAAACAGCTGGAAAGAGTATACAGCAAATTGTTACATCCATTAGCTCTGAGTTGGAATAGGATGGGCCCATAGAATTCCAGTTTTCTATATAATTGTTAAAAAGTGTTGCGATTATGAGTGCTTTTACCTTTCTAGTTTAAAAGCAAACTAATAAAATATTCCTTTTTTGTTACTAGTTAAGTAATTTATTTTTGACTTTTAACCAGGTCCTTGGAATTTATTTTCCTGTAAAGGGTGAGGCAGCTTGCTCGTCTTTGCCTCCTGTCTTCCCTCCAATTGGTCCAGTGTGATTTACTAAAGAATGAGGTTTTATTTCATTTATTTGAAATTTCAATTCTATCAGTTTCTGGGTCTTCACCTATGCTCCTCTATCTAAATGCAGTGGCTGTTGAGTGGAGAGAATATGTAGCCTTGGAGATGCACTCATCTCTAAATAGCTGCTTGTCTAATGCCCCTTCCTCCTTGCCTATTCTAGGAAGTGTGGTCATGCTGGCTTCAATTACTGCATTATTTGGATCTTGAGACCAGCTGGTTGAACACCCTTGAAAACAAGGTGAGAAGCCTGGAGATCCCACCAGAGAAGGAAGATGCTATCCTCGAGGCCAAGGAGGTGGGCATCTGCGTTCTCCCTGCTATTTCTTGTTGTAGGGAAGCCAAATGAGTATTAAAATGAGGAATCTTCTGCCTTATGCCAGAAAGGCATTTTCTCCCTCAGCAGCTTTCAGTGTTGCCTTCCATTGCTTGAAGTGTTTGTACCATCCTTTATGTTTAGATTAATGATTGACCCACTAACTCAGTCTCCGAGGTAGGTACTTGTTAATTAGTGTATTGTAGACGCCAGAAAAGCACCGCAGTGATTTTCCTGCCTCTTTTTACCAGTCCCTGGACAGAAGGAACTCTGCCTTAAGGTATTAGAATGGTTGCTCTCTTGTTTCTTCATAAGGTTATTTTAGCTCCTAAGACACGGCAATGACTGTGTTCACAGTGGCTCCTTCCATGTTATCTTCAGATGTGACAAGTTGGAGGACAGGGTGGGGAGGGAAGAGTGAGAAGTGTGGGATCCTGTCCCAGGAGCTTGTCTCAAGGCCCATTTGAATTCCTTGAGGCCAAGAAATGCATCTGATTTTTCTTTCACGGTGACTTAATATCTGTTTCTTAAATGAAATTATGAAGACAGTAGAGCTGCTTAAACAAAAGAGGAAGAGGCTAGGAAGAGGATAGATATGCTTTTGAAATTATAGGGACACGTGGTAATTAAGCGGATGCCTGGATTGAAGGTCAGAAGTAAGTCAAAGGTGGTACCTGAATCCCAGGAGCTGGATGCTCTGCTGGAGAAAAGATGTCACTTCTCAGATAAAGGAGCAGAGTGAGAGGTGAAGAGCATGAAAACAATGAAAAGCTTAATTTTCTTAACATGAGAATTAAAACATGTGCATTCTAGAAATACGGAAAATGGAGAAAAGTATAAAACAAACTCTAAGGTACATACTTTTAGACATTTTGGCAAATTTCTTCATTATTATTATTATTATTATTATTATTGTTAATCCTCACCTGAGGATATTTTTTTCATTGCTTTTCAGAGAAAATGGAAGGAGAGAGGGAGTTGAGGGAGAGAAAGAAAGAGTGATAAAGAAACATCAGTGTGTGAGAGACACACTGACTAGTTGCCTGTTGCACGAGCCCCAAGCAGGGCGGGTGAGGAGTGAACCTGCAACCCAACTAGGTGCCCTGACCAGGAACTGAACCTCGACTCTTAGGTTCCCAAACTGACCTATAACCACTGAGAAGCACCTGCCAGGGCTCTTCCCAATTATTGTTATTTTTAACACACGCACTGGAAGGTAGTACGTTATAATAACTGGATCAAAGACTTTGAAATCATGAGTCAAGTTGGAATCTTAGCTCTTCTTTTTACCGTATGTACCAGTATGTAGGCTATGTATGTAAGCTCTCTGAACTTCAGTTTTCCCATCTATAATACGAAATAATATTTAACTCCAAGATTACTTAGGTTTATGTACACATAAAGTGTGTATACAAAAATAGCACCTAGCTTTCTGTATGTGTTACCTATTTTTTTAAAAAAAATATATTTTATTGATTTTGTACAGAGAGGAAGGGAGAGAGATAGAAAGCCAGAAACATCGATGAGAGAGAGTCATCGATCAGCTGCCTCTTGCACACCCCCCACTGGGGATATGACCGCAACCAAGGTACATGCCCTTGACCAGAATCGAACCCGGGTCCCCTCAGTCCCCAAGTCGACGCTCCATCCATTGAGCCAAACCGGTCTCGGCCTGAGTACCTATTTTTCAAAATGTAATCAACAGTTTGAAATAGTTTTGCTTTACAGTATTGTTTTCTGCTTTCAAATTTTGCATCACACCATGGACATTTTCCCATGTAATTAATAATTACTAAAATTATCTATGAAGTTGTAATGTCATATATCATCTTTTATGCTGAGTTCTCAATTCTATGTATTTTTTTTAACACCATTATGGATATTTTTGAAAATTAATTATTCCTCGTCTTGTTTCTTTGGTATAAAATGGAATTACTTGTTTAAAAAAATGGACACTTTTGGATCCTTGATACATTTTGCCTCAGTTAAGTGCATTATTTTCCCCTTCCTGTCCCTGTCCAGTCTCTAGAATCCCTTTTGCAACATCCAGCCGATAATCGCACCGAGATCCAGGAACTTGGCCAGACTCTCATTGATGGTGGGATAATGGATCACTTGATAAGTGAGAAACTGGAGGCTTTCAACAGTCGATATGAAGAACTGAGTAGCCTGGTAAGAACTGGGACGCGCATGAGAGTAGATTAGTTGTTTGTGAGACGAAGCTGACCTCAAGAACTTGTGCCAAGGGGAAAAGCTCGTAACCAACATGAACGGGGGTGTTGCGGGCTTTGAAATACTAGCTGAGGAAGAGTAAACCCAACTCTAGGGAGGAAAACTTGATGATTAAAAAGAAAAAATCTATCTTTGAGATGGTTTCTATTTATGAACTATTTCATTTCCTTTGAATTACATTATAGCTGTATGTAAGAATAATTCACATTGTCCTAGAAATACTATGGAGGGCAGAATTTGACATAAGCTGTTATAGGTGGTCTCAGAATCCTCCAAACAGCATTCGAGGCAGCCACAGCCATTTGCACACTATCTCACACCCCCTAGTTCTTAAATATAATTGTGAGATTTTAAAAATGGGTGAAATAATAATGCTATGAGGTTGGCGAAAATGGGGCAATTCAGAGATGCTCAAATTGGTAAAACCATTGCTGTAAATGAGTGAAATTAAAGTCAGTTCAAGTAAATGCTCACTTCTTTTCTGACACTCCATTCCTCTGATTAATGACAGAAGGTCCAGTTAAGAATATCTTTTTAAAGGATGATTTTCCTTCCCCAGCTGCTGATTGGCCAGGACCCATTGTCATCCCAATCTCTGGTCACCACGGAAGAAGCCCTTGAGGCTGACGTACCTTACTCTGACATGGATAAATTAGAAAGTGACATTGGATATATGCTAAAAGTTGTGGAAAAGCATTTGGAATCCAGCTATGAAGATGAAAAGGTTGGTTCAGAGTTTTTCAAACTATGATGTTCTTATGTTTATTCTCTGTTAAGTATAGTTTTACATCAATATTGTTTACCCAAACATCTGCCAAACATGACTTTCTGATGTGCAAATATGATTTTCTGATGAGTGTCGATGTAATTGATTTAGTAATGCTTAAAAAATAGACATTGCACTTTCTGACTAAAAACAGTGTTATCTGAATGCTAAACCAGCTAGCATTCTTTATGTTTTAACATCAAATGTGAAATATTTTAAGAAAAACCTGACTTATTTTGTTGTGTATAATTTAGATGAACATATCTTGAGTTATATTTTGTAGGTTAGTTTTCCTCCTTGGGAACTGATGGCAAGTGACCCTATATGCATTTTCCTTTTGAGTAAATGTATTCTTTCTAAACATTCAGATGGATGAGGAGAGAGCCTAGGTTGAGGAAGTTCCCCGGAGAGGAGAACAAATGTTACATCAACCTATGGAGAAGAACATAAAACAAGAGCTCTGGTTCCAGTTACTGCTTTTGCGCACAAGATACAACAAAACTAAGGTTTTGTGATGGGGAGTGTCTGTGCCACTGAATAATTCAGCCCTTGTCATTAGATGTTTGATATTGCATTCAAAACACACCATTTGGAATATTGTCTCCTCCTTTTTGGTGTGCATCACTGAACATTTTTTTACTTTTAGGTGGGACAAGAGTCAAAGAAAATAGGGAGCATAGAATCTTATTATTGGGCATCTCTGTTGGATTTCTGATAATGTACTAAATCTTAAAAGGGACCTTTTTTTAAGAGTATATTCCTACTTTGGATCTTTAGTTTATATGGAGTTGCCTGACCATGTCAAAAAAAAATGTCTAGTTTACAAATAACCAAATTTGGGAAGTTGATAAACTATGATTTATATTCTAGAAAAGCTTCACTGCCTTTTCAATGGCCATAATCCCAGCCACATTATAAATTAACTGCTGTTCCCCCAAGGTCTGTTCTTGTAACACATAAATGCAGAACTCTAGATGAAACATCTTGTTATTAACTCGATGATTTTAGTCTTGAGTTTTGGGTTCATTTAGGAATTATAACCATTTTCAGGGTCACTAACTCAATGAGCATGATATTTGTGATCATTTTACTATACTTTTGAACTTACAGGGGAATATCATTTTTCAGAAGCTCAATGTAGAGACACAGTGAAACTATGAAAGAAGCTACCTTAATTTATGAGTAGATGAACTGTGGTTATTTGCAAATAGTAGCCAGCATTTATTAAATTGTAGCCATCTACAAGTAAAAGAATTCAACTCCTTAAGGACAAGTGTGTGGCCCATCACCTTTGTTATTTTGAAAGTTCTGATTAGAGGACACAGAAAATAGAATTATTAAGGAAGATAAGTAGTCCACTCAGTTTAGCTTAGTTTTCTCTGAAGTTAGGGTCTTAGGACCTTTTATTGTCTTATGTAGGATATTCATCTTCTATAATATTGTTCTCCAGCATTAAGATTGTATATTGGATTACCTGTATGCTATTTTAATCAAAAATCCAATTACATTTCTTGTTATGTTATCAATACTTATTTAACTTAGTTACATTTTTAACAGTGAGGCCCTGAGGTCTTAAATATAATTGTGAGATTTAAAAAATGGGTGAAATAATAATGATATTAAAATGTTTCATTTCATATGGAAGGTTATGATTTGCAGCATGTTCTCCTGTCCTCAGTAACTCAGGAAAGAACCTGTTATGCTTTCCTGTTTGCTAAATGAGTTTTGGTGGCATTGGTCATAAAGTGAAACATTTCTGTTTAAGAGCAGGCTGCAGACGAAAATTAGAATAGAGATTGTTAAGGGTTTGCATAGCAAAGCAGGGCAAAAATATAAAAATTCAAAACATAGTTTTAAAAAATTTGATTCCAAGTATTGTACTTTTCCACAAAATAATCTTGTGCTTTTTTCAGTTAATTGTGGGGATATTTTAAGAGATATACATTGTTATTTTTAATGATTTTACAGGAAATTCCTATTCAACAGAGGAGAACAGGCCAACTAGCTTCTGGAATTAAAGCATCACTTCCCCCTGCAGATTATTTGGTTGAGATTAACAAGTTTTTACTTTCTATGGATGATGCTGGATAGCTGATCTGGAAAGATCAATTAGTTATTAACTTTGTAAAGGGGGTTTCAGGGAGACAGATGATGACTTAGATTTGGACATGTCTGAATATCTAATTGCCAGACTGAAAGTATATTTTTGAGAGCCCTTGGCATCTTTAAACTCTGTGTGGTAGATGTAACCATTAGAAACCAGGACCCAGGGAGAGAAGCCTGAGTCAATGGTAGAAACCAAAACTCCTGCCCTTTAGAATGTTAGCATTTGATGGATGGGCAGATGAGAATGAGCTGGTAAAGGACACTTAGAAGGTCAGAGAGAGGTGGGAGGAAAGTCAGGAATACAGACTGTTCAGAGTTCAAGGGAGGGTGTGTGACAGCATTAAATGTTACAAAGGGCCAGGGAAGCTAAGGACTGGATGGGGTTCTTAATTTTTTTAATTGATTTCAGAGGCGATGGGAGAGGGAGGGAGAGAGAAGCATCAGTAATGAGAGAGAATCATTGATTGGATGACTGACTCCTGCATGCCCCCTGAGACCAGGGAATGTGCCCTGGCTGGGAAAGGAACCATGATCTGGTTCATACGATGATGCTCAACCACTGAGCCACACGGTTGGGCTGGATGGTATTTTGATAGTAATGTTGGTGGAGTAGGGGCTTAAGCAAGACTGCAGTGGATAGCAAAGCTGTCATGTAGGGTAACACTTTCTCTTTGGGAAACAAGATCACCTTTATTTATATGGTACTCTTCTCTTTCCACTTGGCCGGATGCTATAGGTATGCAGAGATGTGCCCACTGCACTGAAGGAACGCGGCCAGGAGCCCTGCTCTGTTTCTCAAACAAGAACTGCTGGTAAGATACAGTTTATTCCTTAACCATTTTTTATAAATATAGCAAGACATTATAACTATGAGCATCATATATGAATTAGAGAAAACTTTAAACTGAAAAACACAACACAGTTGTGATCTGTTACTCTATTTTCAATTACTTGAAAGGAATGTCTTCTTTAAACCCAACACATACTTGCCTGCAAGGCACTCATGAGAGATAAGCTTTTTGCCTTTCTTGGAACAAGAGCGGAACCTGGTCCCCAAGAGAGCCTGGGAAGGGAAGGGAGGAGGCAAGGTGGGAAACTGAGGACATGCGGTTTTTCAGAAAGTCAGCTATAACCATTACCCAACATGCCCTGGGAGGGGTGTAATTGCATGCAGATCATGACTGAGAACAAAGGATTAGGTATCCCGGAACCAGGTGGGAGATGGGGTTTTAGAAGAGTTCTCCATCCCAGGGAAGCTATTTACTGATAGATGCCAATGATCACTTCTGTGTGGAGGGAAAAGTTTTCTCACTATTTCCTTCTCTCCTTGTCCCCATCAGAGTATGGGTTATGGACCATAGCTATAACACCGTACCTTGCAAGCTCTCTGAAACATCGTGCCCTGCTCTCTCTCTTGACTCTTACTGGCCCTTTAATTTTGGAATTGAAAATTTCAGTAGATGATTTTGTCAAGATATATGCAAACCTGTTGAAGCTTTTAATTTAAATTGTGCTGAATTTATGGATTGATGATATCTTTTAGAAAATTAATTAAGCTTTATCTAATATACCGTATGTTAAAGTGGGCTCCAGAGGGCTCTAATAATTCAGCTATCTTGTGTAAAACTAAAAAAAAACAATCAACCTTCCATCATTAAAAACAGAAGACAAGCACCAACAACTGAGAGAGAATAATATATATCCAAGTTTTGAAGAGACAAGAATCTCTAACTGAAAGTTCTGGAAAAACAATCTCCCAGGACAGATTTATGGATCTGATCACCCAAATTTGATAACATCTATATGTTAAAAACAAAACACACATTAAAAATCCTAAAGTAGAAACAGTGTTTTCAGCAATATGGCAAGATTCATCATTCCTATAAAAAATGAGTCCTTGCAAATAGAAAAGGAAGCAGATAAAGACCACAGTTATAAATTATACTATATTTGGTTAACAAACAAAAAAAGTTTGCTCTCACTGATAATATAAAACCAGTAAATGAGCACACTGGTGAGCACTGTGTGTTCATCCATTGAGACAAAGTATCATTGGTGTATATCCTGGATCCGGAGTCCACATGTTGCTGCTGCAAATCTCAATTTTCAACTTTTAAGGAAAATTAGCACTATTTTATTTTGCTAAGAAATATGAAATACATTACTTTTATTTTCATGTTTTCTGATCTAGTCATTCTGCTTTAGCAAATCGATACCAAAGTGTTCATCAGAAATATGTTAAGTACTCTATACAAATGGAAGGAGCCAACTAAGTATCTAGCTATAGGGAAAGAGTTAAGTAACAGGTAGTGAATATATATTCATATTAGAGGTCTGGTGCATGAAATGTGTGCATTGTGGGAGAGTGTCCCTCAGCCCTGCCTGTACCCTTTCCAATCCGGGACCCCTCAGGGGATGTCCCTGTGGGATTGGACCTAAACCCGCAGTCAGACATTTCTCTTACAATTCAGGACTGCTGGCTCCTAACCGCTCACCTGCCTGCCTGCTTGATCACCCCTAACTGCCTCTGCCTTCCTGCTTGATTGCCCCTAACCACTCTCCCTTCCCTGCCAGCCTGATTGCCCCTAAGCACCTCTGCCTCAGTGCAGCCACCTTGGCTTTGTCCAGAAGGATGTCTAGAAGACGTCCAGTCTAATTAGCATATTACCCTTTTATTAGTATAGATATTCTTACTTAGGTATTCACAATGATGTGGATGAAGAATTGCTAATGTTCATATTATAAAGTTAAGTGCTTTACAAGCTCTCTGAAAAACAGAAAACTATGAATAAGTTGGCTTCATAATTAAGGCAACCCAGAGCGTCTTGTTTCTTTTTTTTATTCTTATTATTAATTTGTAAATTATTTATTATTTAAAGTATTACATATAACTCCTTCCCCCTGCACCCCACTGAGCTCTTCCCAGCCACCCAAAGCCTCTGCATATGCCCATACCCACCCCCCTCATAGCACATGGGTCCATTGAGAATGCTTATATGAATTGGTTGATCCATTACCCTTCTCCGTCTCTTGAATTCCCTGTGAAGTTTGACAGTCTGTTCGATGCTTCTGTCTCTGAATTTGTTTTTGTTCACCAATTTATACAATTCTTTATATTCCACAAATTATGAGGTTGTGTGATACTGGTTCTTTTCTGGTCAGGACACATACATGGGTTGCAGGCTCAATTTCCAGTGTAGTTGTGGAGTCATGCATGAGGCAACTCAGCAGCAATTAACTCTCATCATTGATGTTTTTTCTGTCTGTCTGTCTCTTTCTCACTCTCTCTCTCTCTCTCTCTCTCTCTCTCTCCCTTCCACTCTCTAAAATCAACGCAAATGCCAAAACCATTTTTGGCTCAGTGGATGGAGCGTCGTCTGCAGACTGAAAGGCCCCAGGTTAGATTGTGGTCAAGGGCATGCACATTGGTTGCTGGCACATCCCCGGCGGGGGTGTGCAGAAGGCAGCTGGTTGATGTTTCTCTTTCATCGATGTTTCTAGCTTTCTATCCCTCTCCCTTCCTCTCTGTAAAAAAAGTAAAAAAAGAAAAAATAAAAATAAAAAAATCAATAAAATATATTTTAAAAAAGTAAAATCAACAAAAATATTTTAAACCAAGTATATACATATATGCATAGGCCATGGACCTGAAGCAGTGGGGGCCTAGAAACAGTGGGAGCAGGGTAGGGTGATCAAATGTTGGAAATTGGGAACATTATAATAGAGTCACCAAGATACAATAATGCCGTGCGCAGCCAGGGTGCTCAGTGGCTGGGTGTGTACTCATCGACCAACATATCATTGGTTTGATTCCAGATCAAGGCACATACCCACTTTGGGGGCTCCCTCTCTGCAGGGGGTATGCAGGAGGCAGCTGGTCAATGATTCTCTGTCATTGATGTTTCTTCCCCTCTAAAATTTCAATAAAGATTTTTCTAAAAATGAAATGTTAAGATTGATTTGACTTAACAACAACAAAGTGATTGTGAGCCATCATGTTTTCTTCCAAGACTTGCAAGCAAATTCATGCCTTTGTCTGTCTTTACCCAGGATGTCCCAGCCATAACTTTTAGGAAACAGGAACCAGCCTGAAGTTGGTCTGCCTCAGTTTGGCCTATAGTGTTTAAGTTCTTGACTTCGTGCAAAAAGGATTTTAGAACAGGACTTAGGAGATTTTTATTTATTATTTTTCCCTTTATTGATTAAGGTATTTTGTCCTTATCTCCTCCTATTGTCCCCTCACCCCACCAATTTTGCCCTCTCCCTCAGGCCCTTATTGTATGTATCCACTGATTATGCTTATGAGCATGTGTACAAGGTACAAGTCCTTCGGTTGATCACTCCCCCATACCCACTCCCTCCCCTACCTTCCATTTGTGCTTCTCTGTCTCTGGATCTGTTTTGGTTCATCACTATATGTTGTACATTATATTCCACAAATGAGTGAGATCATATTCTATTTATCTTTCTCTGACTGACTTATTTCACTTATCATAATCCATGCTGTTGAAAATGCTAGGAGTTCTTTCCTTTTTATAGCAACACAGCAGTCCATTGTGTAGATGCACTAAAGTTTTTAAATCCACTCATCTTCAGATGGGCACTTAGTCTGATCACACATATTAGCTATTGTAAGTTGTGTTGCTATGAACATAGGGGTGCAGTATCCTTTCTGATTCGTGTTTCTAGTTTTATGGGATATATTCCTAGAAGTGAGATCATTGGGTCACTTGGAAAATGGAAGTACCAATTTTAGTTTTTTGAGGAAACTCCATACTGTTGTCCACAGTGGCTGCACCAGTCTGCATTCCCACTAGCAGTACACGAGGGTTCCTTTTTCTTCACATCCTCACCAATTAAATATAGTGGGAACCGTACTTTGGTAAAAACTGCTGTTTGAATTTTAACCCTTCTTGTTTGGCTCTTGAACCTGATTAAACATGGGGGGAGGGAGCTATTTAACTTAGCTTTCATGTGTAGACTTGGAGGCTAAGGCAATTTTCCCTTGCCTGGGACCCCGAGCACAGGAGAGTAATTCCCACTAACTCAGTAACCTTCAGAGATAGAAACTGTAGATAACCTCTGAGCTCTCCTTCTGTGTTATCAGCTATTGCAAGATAGGGCCACATTCCAATGTCCAGCAGGATGTGACTAGCAATGACCCTGTGGGCTGATCCCAGTCTTTAGAATGTAGTCTTTAAGATTTAGAATTTAGAACAAAGGAAAATTCCTGTGGTTTGAACCTTTAAAAGGGGTTGCCTACCCCTGAAATGGTGCAGTCATGTGGAGACCACCTGTGTGTGGTGCTCTCGTGTCTGACCTGGCCAGATATTTCAATACATGTTTGCCTGCTTTTTAATTAATCATCAGTCCCCGGTGGTCTTATTTTGAACCCAGAGTTTGACCCCACAACATTTGGAGGCCCCCAGCGAGATACCTGAGAGAGACTAGAGAGGGACCCCCCAGAAGGGGCAGGAGGCTCTCCCTCAGAAAGGAGGAGAGAAGGACCCCCCCAGTAGGGGCAGGAGGCTCTCCCTACCTCGAGAGGAGAGAGGTACCCCCCAGAAGGGGCAGGAGGCTCTCCCTCCTTTTGGGGATCTTAGCTTGAGACAGAAGCCACAAGGATTTATTGAAATCGGGGAGACCGGTCTCAGGAAGTAAGGCGCCCAGGTTATGGTTGAGATCTCAAAAGGGTAAGAGACCTTGGAGGGCTGGATGCAGCTTAACCTCCAGGCTCTGGCCAGAGGACACGACGGTGTCCTCAGCCCAGGAGGACACTATGGTGTGTGTCCTCGGCTCCAGGTTTCCCAACAGGTTGTCTTGTGTTTTGTCATGTTTGTGTCAGGCCTATTTGTTTGGTGTTTTGTGTTTTGGTCTCCGTCAACATGGGTCAACGTTTGTTTGTATCTCTGTGTTCCCCTCTCAGTGTTTTTTGAAAAATTTCAGGACTTCAAGAAACGGGTGGACAAATACGGCTCTGACGTTAATGCTTTTGATTTAACCACTCTTTTTCCCAGGTCGACGCCGCTCTGTAGGATAACTTTCCCTTCACAGTTCCTAGAGTATTAGTTTTATTTCCTTTGTCCAACATGAGTGCCATTTCTGTTTTGCTGAAACATTGTAATGTTACTTGTTTACTGAAAAGGTATAAGTACAAACGTTTGTTTGATATTTTGTTTATCTGCTTAGGTATAATTATTTGTTCATGTAAGTGTGAAAATCTGTGAAAAAGAAAAAAAGAAAGAAAGAAACCTTATATTTGGTTAAAGCTGAGTGCTCTGACAGCTAGCAAACCGCCCTGAGTGGCCACTGGGATTCCTTTTTCCAGGGGTGCTTTGCTTTCTGTCAGAAGGGAATCGGCCCACCTAACAAAATTTATGTCTATGTTTATTGATTTAAAGGTATGAAGTTGTAACAATTGTGGTACAAAAGGTTAAAAGCAGAGACCAAATTCTAAAGTTAACTATTTACAAGAAGGAAGCTTGAGCTGGCAAAGTCACCATGTCTGCCCAGCAAACTCAAAAAGTAAATGAATCTTATTTCTGCTGCCACCCAGTCTTGATCAGTGGTGGAGGAATGGTTTCAGAACTGTTTGTCTCAATTGGCCATTTAAATTTAATGTGATTAATGATTACAGTACATTGTAAAATCTTTAGAAGAAAAGTAAAATATTTTGAGGGCAACTTGGTCCTTATGTGTGTGTGTCAACTCTTAAATTATAGTTTTAAAATCAGTAATATTAATAAAAACACATGCAGAAGAGCTTTTCAGAAAGTTCAGGGAGTTTGATTGCAGTGTAGGAGTCACCGGTTCCCCCAAGGCACCTTCGCTAGCAATAAGCAAGGGGCAGACTGCCAGATGAAAATGCCCTGGTGGAAGCCACCTCCTTTGCCACCTGGGACCCACCTCCGCCCACCTCCAGGGGTTGTTTAGAGTAGCTGGAGGCAGCTGCGTCCAGGAGAGAAATTCCTTTGTGACCCCCTGCACCCCGATGAGATCCCAAAACCCCCAGTGACTGCTTGGACACTTTTCACCATGTTTTGTTAGGGGGCTTAAAGGCAGAATTAGAAATTCTCCCATTCCCTTTTCCAGGCTTATCAGAATCTGAGACCTCTATCTGTAGGAAGAATGTGGCAGTTTAAATTTCAAGCAGCTAGAGGCCTGGGAACAGAGTAGTGGACCTGCTCCCTCCTCCCTCTGCCTTTTCTAAATATTTTAAAATAATAGAAGGTTTAAGCATGGTTATACATTTTTAAAGGACATAAAAAAGGGTTTAAAGGATAATGTAAAATAGTGAGTTTTTGTGAAGGTTGTACATGAGATGAGAAGGAGAAGCAGGGAGAGAAGGAAACAGCAAAAGTAGAGGTTTAGAGAGAGAGAGAGGGAAAGAATGAGACAGAGACATAAGAAAGAGATTCTGGGAGTCCGAGAGGAAAGGATTTAGACAGAAACAGAAATAAAGATTGGGAGAGAAAGTGATATGGGTGTATAAGTGTGTGTGTGTGAATGTGAGAAAGGGAGGGAGAGAGACATGAGCAAGAGATGGGAAGGGTCAGAGATTAGAGAGGGAGAGAGACAGAAGGTGAGGCCAAAAGAGACAGAGAGGGTCTGAAAGAAAGGAGACTTAGACTCCAAGTTGTTTTTTTTTTGTTGTTGTTGTTGTTGTTTTTAACTTAGAAGAAGACTGACAGGACCGGGACTCCTTTCAATTAAGCCCCCAAGGGTAACATTACAAGTAGAGGGCAAACCTATTAGTTTCCTGGTGGATACTGGGGCAGTCTATTCAGTCTTGACAGAGTCAATGGGACGTCTAGGAAGATATCAGTTCAGGGAGCCACCAGACAAACTGTTTTCCTTGGACATCAAGAAGGACCATGGACCTAGGAAGTAACATGTACTGGGGGAACACAACTGCTGAACTGGACCAAAGTGGAACAACGGGCCTTTGAGGAGCTAAAGAAGGTTCCTGTCTCAGCACCTGCCCTAAACTTGCCAGATGTCACAAAGCCCTTCCACCTCTAAGTGAGTGAGGTAAGGGGCATTGCCAAAGGGGTTCTCACTCAGACTCTAAGTCCCTGGAAGAGACCTATTGTCTATCTGTCTAAGAGGCTAGACCCTGTGGCAGCAGGGTGGCCAGTGTGCCTCTGGGCAGTGGCCACCACAGCATTGCTGGTGAAGGAGGCAGATAAACAGACTCTGGGCCAGGAGCTAGCCCTAACAACACCCCATGCTGTTGAGACCCTCCTTCAAGGTACTCCAGAGAGATGGATATCATACACCAGAATTACCCAGTGCCAACCTCTTTTCCTGGACCAGCCCTGCATCCAATTCCATAATATACTGGCCATCAACCCTGCCAGCCTGCTTCCAGATGATGACCCAGAGGAACCCATTCATGACTGCATAGAGGTAACAGACAGATGTCCTGCCATTATCATCACCAGATGAGGTACTGTACACTGATGGGAGCAGTTATGTTCAGGATGGGATCTGATATACAGGGGCAGCAATAGTCACCCTGGACCACACCATTTGGGCGCAGTTCTTGAACTTTTGGCCTTAATCCAGGTCCTTCAATGAGAACACAATGCCATCCCCCAGGAAAGAGGGTTACCAACTTCAGTCAGAAAAAAACATTAAAAATAAGGAAGAGATTTTACCTTACTTGAGGCCATGTGACCTCCAAAGGCAGTTGCAATAGTGCACTGCAAAGGACATCAGAAAACGGGAGACAATTGAAGCCAGAGGAAATAGAGCCACAGACCAAACTGATAAAGAAAATGCCCAAAAAACAGTGGGGCCTTTACAAGTCTTAGTAACCCTGCCAGACCCTGACCTACACCAAACAAGAGAAGGAATTGGCTGAACAGAAGCAAGCCATCAAAGGACTAGATGGTTGGTGGACCCTACCAAATGACAAACTATTGGTCCCAGAGGATCCAGGTCGGACGTTAGTTGCCCAGTTACACCAGGTTACCCACTTAGGTATCACCAAGACTTCTGAACTTCTGTGAGGCAGATACAGGTAAATGCTGAGGTAGGGGGTCCTCCTGGGAATTCGGGCCCCAGAGAAATTCCCCAGGAGAGCATTGGGAGGTGGATTTTACAAAGATTAAGCCACCAGTATTGAGATACAAGTACATACTAGTTTTTATAGACACCTTCTCAGGTTAGGTCAAAGCTTACCCCACTAGGACAGAAAATGCCTCTATAGTAGTCAAGAAATTACTCCAGGAGATTATACCTAGATTCAGGCTGCCAGTAGTCATAGAATCAGATAACAGCCCCACCTTTGTAGCCAAGGTATCTCAAAATATAGCTCAAGCCTTAGGACATACATTAGCAGGACTCTAAAAAATTTAATTAAATTTGTCCTACAAAATGGTGAAAACTGGACCACCTCATGCCCCTTCACCCTCTTATGGGCCAGGTGTACCCCCTGCTAGGATAGGCTCCCCACTTTTGAGATCATGTATGGTAGACATTTTTCCATCTTTCCCAAATGTCAGGGAGAAACTGAAAGCTGGAATTCATAACCATTCCCTTGCTCAAGTCCTTACAGGCTCTGCAGTTTACCCAGAGAGCCACCCATAAGCTTGTTCCAGATGCACTGCCAGTGCCCACTGTGGATCCTGTATACATCTTCCAGCCCGGAGATTCTGTGTGGATAAAGAAGTTCACTGCCTAAGGACTCATCCCAACACTGTTATCCTGAGTATGCCCACGGCTGCTGAAGTAGATGAAACCCAGACCTGGCTACACCACTTCCATCTCCTGCACAGAAAACAGCCTGAATCCTGGCAACCAGCGACCTCACCCATGAGATCCCTAGCTTAGGCTCCACACAGGCCAGGAGGAGACTTGATGCCTGCAGGAGGGGAATTGGACTTCAGTGAGGACAGTACTAATGGAAACTGTGCTACTAAAAATTTTGGTAACTGTAAGAATGTTTTTTGCTAGCCAGTGAGAAAGTCCAGGGCTAAGTAAAACTAAATGTGCGATAGGACTGGAAAGCAAGAACAGAATTAAAAAGAAATGCCCTTAAAGGAAGTAGGATGAGTCAATGATTTGACTCATGCACATAAAACTAGTGGGGAATGAAACATAGTGGCAACCATACTTTGGTAAAAACTGCTGTTTGAATTTTAACCCTTCTAGTTTGGCTCTTGCACCTGATTAAACATGGGGTAGGGGTGGGGGAAAGCTATTTTACCTTAGCTTTCAGGTGGAGACTTGGAGGCTAAGGCAATTTTCCCTTGCCTGGGACCAGGAGCACAGGAGAGTAATTCCCACTAACTCAGTAACCTTCAGAGATAGAAACAGTAGATAACCCCTGAGCTCTCCTTCTGTGTTATCAGCTATTGCAAGATAGGGCCACATTCCAATGTCCAGCAGGATGTGGCTAGCAATGACCCTGTGGACTGACTCCAGTCTTTAGAATGTAGTCTTTAAGATTTAGAATTTAGAACAAAGGAAAATTCCTGTGGTTTGAACCTTTAAAAGGGATTGCTCGTGTGGAGACCACCTGTGTGTGGTGCTCTCATGTCTGACCTGGCCAGATATTTCAATACATCTTTGCCTGCTTTTTAATTAATCATCAGCCTCCGGTGGTCTTATTTTGAACCCAGGGTTCAACCCCACAACAACCAGCACTTGTCATTTCTTGATAAGTTGAAGATAGCCATCATGACAGATGTGAGATGGTACCTCATCATTGTTTTGATTTGTATCTCTTGGATGATTACTGACTTTGAGCATGTTTGCATATGTCTCTTGGCTTTCTTTCCGTGTTCTTTTGAAAAGTATCTACTTAGGCGTGTTGCCCAATTTTGATTGTGTTGTTTTTCTTCCTCTTGTTAAGTTGTATGAGTTCTCTGTAAATGTTGGATATTAAACACTTGTTGGAAATGACATTGGCAAATATGTTCTCCAGTGCAGTGGGCTTTCTGAACACAGTCCTTGTGTCCTATATTCTACCAGTTACCAGTCAGCAGGATCAGGCATTCTCTGATATCATCCAGCATGTTCACCATGTGAAATAACATAATTCTCCATGCACCCAAGTCTCTATATACATGAAACCTAAATATTCCCAGTATTAATTAGACATGACAGGGGTGAGCAGGTCTCCCTTTCCAATTGGAACTTTGAAACGACTCCATGCCCTTTTCCAGGCTCAGCATGGGCTTCAGAATGAGGGCTGTTAGATGTGCAGCATTGCAGAGAGAGATGTACACTGGTCTTTTTTTCAAGGATCCAGATGGCTGCTTCTTGACTTTGAAGATGGGAGGATGTGCTTACAGAGAAGTTCCAGTGCTCAGTACTGCATTCACGAGTCTGTATTGCCGTGAATCAATACTGTACACTCAGATTGTATATATTAGTGAGTTTTTAAGGAGAAGAAGAGAGAGGGATAGAAAGTTAGAAACATCGATGAGAGAGAAACATCCATCACCTGCCTCTTGCACACCCCCTACTGGGGATATGACTGCAACCAAGGTACATGCCCTTGACCAGAATTGAACCTGGGAACATTCAGTGCACAGGCAGATGCTCTATGTACTGAGCCAAACTGGTTTCGGTTCAGACTGGTTTTGAAAGCGTATGCCCGATAGGTGTGTATGTGCTACTATGTGTATGTTTATACATTGATGTTAAAAGTACTTACTCTTTCAGCATAAACAATACAGCTTGTCGAAAAGAAGGATCCCTGAGAGTAAGTTCCTGCCACATTTGACAGGTGTTTGCAATGACATTTGGTCTGTTTCCTTTGTGCAGGTCAGAGTTCCCTTTCTCAGGTCACCCTGAGAACCCTGTCAAACCTCCAGGGTGGATTTGCCTGGCACTATCACAAGTCCCAGGGAAGGTAACCCAGCGCGGGGGTAATGGCTCAGTGATGCCATCAGGGGCCAGGCTTCCCTCTTCCCGCTCTGCCAGCCTTGGCAGTAGGGAGGAAGTGGTTTCCTTGAGAAAAATCCTGTTAAAGTGGTCTGAGAGTTTGGCGGTTGCTTTGGAGAAAAGTTCAGTGAAATGGGTTTCCCAAGGGCTGGGTATTTGGCTCTGCAGATGGAAGAGTTGGAGATGGAACTCTAGAAGGAAAAAGACAATAGCCAGCACTTGGAGACCATCAATAAAGTGCAGTACCAGGCCCTCATGGAGGATCACAGCTGCTACAAGACCCTGCTGTGTTGCTCCTGGAAGTGGAGAGCAAGGCATTCGGGCATAGGTGGGTGCCAGCGATTGTTGGGGTGACTCGGCAGCTCTCCAGGCTTCTGTACCCTTTGCTCTGGCCCCTCATGGTTCCGTTGGACCTGCTGCTTCACAGGTAAGGGAAGTGAATGGAATGTCTCCCTCAGCAATGTGGGGTTGGTGCAGACCTAGGGGCAGGAGGGTCCAACAGGGGAGGAGGATATGCCCAGCTGATCTTGGCTCCGGAAACCATATGTCAACATTGGGATCCTTGTTACTCTGGGGATTTCTGCCTCCTCTTCCTCTTCCCTCCTACCCAAGAACAAAGAAGGTGTGTACATCACAGCTGCTGGTGTAAGGGGATCCTCACCAGCTTCCATGTCTTTTCTTCCCTGTAAAAGTCTCCAAGCTTGGGCTTCTGTGTGTGTTTTTAACTTTTTATTTGGGAAACTTTTGAATATATGGAAATGTACAGAATTGTATCTTGAGAGCCCCATGTACTCGTCCCCGATGTCAGTACCCCATTACTCTAACTCATGTCATCTTTACCTTCATACTACTTATATTAAGGTAAAAGTGATGGACATTGTAATTCACAAATCTCAACTTTGCACTTTGCCAGATCAGAGATTTGTGTACATGTAGTCAGCCAAAGTCTCCCAAACTGCTGCTTGGGCAGATCCTGGATTGATCCAGATACCAGGGCATGCGCAGCAACATCCACAGCCTTGGTGAGGCACAGGATTCCAACTCAGGAGAGACGGGGAGGAATGTGGCTAAAGAAAGGCTCTCCCATACATGGAGCAGCACAGGAGAGAGCTGTCATTCACTTTCTATGCTTGTGAGACGCCCCTGCTCACAACATTTACCTCCCTCCTGAACAAGACACTGAGAAAATGCCAGGTCTTCAGAATTGGAAGCAGCTGAGTGCTGGGAGTTTCCATCACAGTGTCCTTGAAGGGCGCCTCATGCTACCATGAGTATGGGGGTGATGACATTCATTTATTTACTCACCCAGTGCTTCCAGTCCACTCCCCAGGGCCTTCTACCCCTTTATCCTCCAAGTTCTCCATTCTCCGGGGGTGCTGCCACATTTGCTCCTACTATACTCTCTGTTCCTTCCAACCAGAATGAGCACCTTCTGCCTCCTGGCATTCCCCCCTCCCTCCTGCTGAACCCATCCCATAATCATGAGATGATTAGTAAGCATCTACTGGTTGTGTGGTACTGTGTCTAGATGTGCTGGGAAAGCCCTCAGCTAACTGATGAGGGGAAACTTCACACTCCAAACCACCTGGAAGCTAAAGCTCCACCTCAGACCACACACGTCCACTGCTAGATGTATTAAAGGACAGTTTACAACCGGGAAAGCAGAGACAGTGGTGGTCAGGGGGGTTTCTGTAGAGTTTTATGTCAATTTGAAAATAAACCACCTCATCAGAATCATTTTAAACTTTTATTAATAAATTCATTCGGTTTTACAGCATCAGTTTGTCACAGATGGAAAGGACAAACAGATATATAAAAAGGCAATGGGAAGCACTGAAATAGTCATTAAAATCCAGAAATTCTACCGATTGAAAAAAAATTCAGACTGGACGAATATTTGTGACACTTCATTGCCAGGAAATAGAGTCAACTGCAGTTAATGAAGAAAAAGGAGCCCTATATGCATGCCATTATTACAATAAAAACCCAAACATAGGAGGAGTCCTCCTGGTGTCCAATTTTGCCGCGAGAAGGTCCATTGTGCGAGTTCAGGGAATGCCATAGGAGAAGCACAAGGCAGCCAGGAGTCACAGATGTGCAGACAGAAAAAGCTATCCCAGTCCTCTGTGTGCTGCAGTGCGCTGCCAGGAGGAGCATGCAGGCTGGGTCGGGTCCCTTGGAAAGTTCTGGCAGCAGTTCCCAATGGGGGCAGCCTGGGCGAGGGAGGTGCAGCCCTGGGGACTCCGGCTCCCCTGTCCACAACACCATGCGCATGCGCAGTGGGGGCAAGGTGGATGCTTAGAGCAACTGGCGGCCAAGAAGCACTGGCCAGCACTTCTCGCGCCCGGCCCGCGAGGTCTCACACCCTGGGCGCCTAGGGTGCCCGGCACCTGCAGGACTTGGCAGGGACGGAAGCCCTTGGAGACCCGGTAACTGGAACAGGTCCACGTCGCTGTTGCCCAGAAAGTCATACATACCTGGGCCTGGGGGAGGAGAAGGGCTCCTCCAAGCCCTCTAGGGCAGAGAGCAGCTCTGTGAAATCAGGGTCTGTGGAGGCATTCCGGGCGGCTTCGGCGTCGTCTTCGTCTTTGTCATTGTCTTCATCATCGGGGACCTGAGGCCAGACTGTGGCCTCAGCTGGAGCTGGAGCTGGAGCCGGAGCGGCAGCCGGTGCAGGTGCAGCGGGAACCATGTCCCGGACGCCCTGGGCGGGGTGCCAGCAGGCCTGGCTGTAGCTGGAGGCGCTGGCATCTGCTGCTGAGAAGACTTGCCAGGGGCTGTGTGGAGGGAGCACGGGGCTGGCAGGGAGCACAAGGTCCTCCTGGAAGGCAGGGTCCGCAGGCGCGGGCGTGGGCTGAGGGGCACAAGCTCCCGGTTCCTGGGGCAGAGCATGCTGGGCTCCATGGCTTTTCTTCCCGCGCGGTGGTCTCTGAAGCCTGCGCTCTTTGGCCCTGCGGTTCTTGAGCCACACCTAGGGAGAGAGGGAACCGAACGGGAACAAGTGTGAGAGGGGAGAAGCTCTGTGTGCACACACCTGCGATCCCCCGCCAGGGAGTGAGTTGGCTCAGGGAAGAAGGGCCGGCCTAAAACCTTTCCCTCCGCCCCCAGATCCCACAATTGGCCCGGGGTTGGAGTGGGCTCAGGATAGGCGCAAAGAGCAGGACACCCAGAAACCGGGAAGGGGTTTGCTTGAGAGGGTTCCCGTGTTCCCAGAGGCCCGGCGGTCTGGGGGCGAGCGTGGAGAGAAGCGAGGAGCTGTATCGTGTTGGCCAGTTTGTCCCACACAGGGCTGAGATGGACTCGGAGGCCAGGCCCCAGACCACACTGGTGACCCTGGGCAGCGCTAGGTTCTTCTGGCCTGGTCTCCGGCTTCCCAAGCCCTTCTATCTCCGCCCTCTCCCTTCCCCCCATCCCCCTATAGTCCCCAACCCTCACCCCCCTTCTGCACCGTGGTAGGGCATGGATTGGGATACTGGGCGGGCAGCAGGCAGTGGGAGCGGTCTAGGTCATTCCGGGGTTGGGGTTGGGGTTGGGGTCAGGGCTCTACCTGAAGTTGATACTCCTGCAGATCCAGCATGGCCGCCAGGGCCTCGCGTTCATCAAAGGTCCCATAGGGCTTCCCCTTAAAGAATGTCTGCAGGACCCGCAGCTGTTCTGCGCTGAACACCGTGCGTGGCTGCCACCTCCTCTTCCTCGGGGAGCTCAGGGACAGCCCGGAACCTGGAAGAAGGGGTAAAAAGAGTCAGAGGAGCTCCAAGAACTGTGCCCAGTCCAACGAGCCTGGGCCACACACCTATGAGCAGGTGGGGGCTTCAGGCTTGAGGTGGGGGGGAACAGGGCTTGTGTGTGGGCGCATGGCATGTGGCCCAGGGGCCCGGACCTGGCACCTGCCCGCCCAGGCCACCTTCCTCTCTAGGGCTCGGGTCCACATCTCCCTAAAGAGCCTGGGGCCAGCGCTCATGTTCTTCTTTGGGGGCCCACAGCCGCGTGGGCGCTGCACCCCCGGAGAATGGAGAACTTGGAGGCAATGCGGGGCCCTCAGACTTACCCAGGCTTCCCCTCCCGCGGCCCTCACCCCGCCAGTGTGGTCCCACCCCTCTAAAACCCACTAAGCCTGACAGAGAAGCTGACCCCGGCCTGGATGCCCAGGGGTCTCCATCCCCCACCACAGGATCCCACCTATGGTTCCCAGGCCCTCACGGTGGCCCCAGACTCACCGCTGGGAGACCCGGGTTCTTACATCCTGGATGCTGTTGGGCCCTCTGCGTTTGAAGCTCTGGCAAGCAGCCCTGTGATTGCCTCCTTAAATTCGTGGTAGGCACTCGCCACCCACTAGTCACTACCTATGGGGCTCTTCCCTTAGGCCCCACCCCTTGTGCAGCTGTATGTTTGCATGTGTTTGCGTGCGTGCTTGCATGTGTGTGTGTGTGTGTGTCTGTGGGGGGGTGCTAGCGTGGTGTGTACGGCCTGGGGGCAGGGTGCGCGGGGAGGTGCAATCATTGATTAGTCGTTTGATGGAGCAGCTACTGCACCTGCTGCACATCCCCGGAGCTGGTTGACCTCAATGGACACATAGCCTCGGTCCTGCCGTTAAGAGGACTGCCCCCAGGGGACTTTTATTAGAATGCACAGGAGAGACAGTGACCTGGGTGATGAAATGCTAAAGGGAAGGAAAGTATGAGATGTCATTGCTAGACTCAGTTCACCTTCTGAACTGCCTTGCCCTGTCCCAGGGTGGGGTCTTCCCTAACTGGCCGTGATTTCTGCTTTCCTGGGAGCATATTGGTCACCGTGACAGTGGATGGCCCTGATGTCCCCAAGGGACAACCCAACCAATTCCTTATTGTGTAAATTTTAACTTGAGGCCCCTTCTCCATGACCTCTAAAGGAAAAGCAGGATGTTACAAGCAAAATAGTAGGTGTCACATGCTGCTGATTGGATGGGAAAAGCTGAGAAGAGGGGCCAGGCTTGGCTTTGTTGGAGAGGATTGGGAACTGGGCCTTTCTTTTGCCTTGGTGTGTGGGCTTCTCTATGAGACAGACTAGATGATATCTGTATAACCCCCTCAACTGAAGACTATGATGAGGACACCATTGGTGGAGCAAATGTCAGGCCTCTCCCAAAAGAGCCTGGGGCCAGCGCCCGTGTTCTTCTTTGCTGGGCCCACAGCCAGGCAAGGCGGGGCCCTCAGACTCACCCAGTCTTCCCCTCCCATGGCCCTCACCCTGACAGTGTTGTCCCACCCCCAAAACACACTATTTCTTTACTTTTTAAGAATGATTTAAATAAATTTTGTTATTTTTTGACTAGAGAGGGGGGGAGAGAGAGAGAGAGAGAGAGAGAGAGAGAGAGAGAGAGAGAGGAGAGAGAGAGAGAGAGAGAGAGAGAGAGAGAAAAGAGAGAGAGAATGAGAGAGAAACAGAGAAAAAGTGTGAGGGGAGACTGGAAAAGAGAGAAGGGAGAGCAAGAGATAAAGGAGAGAGATAGGGAGAGATAGAAGAGAGAGAGAGAGAGAGAGAGAGAGAGAGAGAGAGAGAGATGTGAGAGAAACATTAATTGTTTGCGTCCCACAATGACCCAGATCAGAGACAGCCAGAGGTAGAACTTGCAACCAGGTGTGTGTGCCCTTGACCCAGAATAGAGCTCTCAGCTTTCCCATGCTCACAGGATTCTCTAATCCACGGAACCACACTGATAGGGTTCCATTTTATCTCAATGGAAGCATATCAGCCATTTACATTTAAAAAGATTATTGCTACTTAGGTGTTCATGTCATTCTTTGGATTTCTGTTTGTCTTAGAGTCCTCTGTTCCTCTATTTTTTTATGTATGACAAATTATCAGCCTCCCCGTAAATTGAATGTTGAAAATCAGGATGAAAGGAAGACACACACACACACACACACACACACACACACACACACCACCTGGAAGCAAAACCCCTATGCTAAAGAATAGGAAACTATGAGATGTCTTTCCTAGACTCAGATCACCATCTGAACTTCCTCTTCCTGTCTCAGGGTGGGGTCTCCCCTAACTGGCTGTGATTCCTGCTTTCCGGGGTGCACGTGGGTCACCGGGACAGTGGATGGCTCTGATCTCCCCAAGGGACAACCCAACCAATTCCTTGTTTTATAAATTGTGACAAGAAGCCTCTAAAGTATAAACAGGGTGTTACAAATGAAATAGGAGGTGTCACATGCTGCTGATTTTATGCACAAACTGAGAAGATGGTCCAGGCTTGGCATTGGGGAAGGGGATGGGAAAACTGGCCTTTTTTCCCCTTGGAGTATGTGCTGCTTTATGAGACAGACTTGATGATATCTGTACAGTGCCCTTAGCCAAATCTCCATTTGTACCATGAGTAGAACACCAGTGGTGGAGCAAATGTTGGCTTGTTTACTTTTAAAGAATGTTTTCAAGAAATTTTGTTAGTTTTTTATTAGAGAGAGGAAAGAGAGAGAGAGAGAGAGAGAGAGAGAGAGAGAGAGAGAGAGAGAGATGTGAGAGAAACATGGATTGGTTGCCTCCCTCAAGCATCCTTACCAGAGTCATGGATAGAAAGTGCAAGCAATTGTGTGCCATTGACCAGACTCCCATGACTCAGAATGGAGTCCTCAGCTTCCCCATGCCTCACAGGAACTCTAATCTACTGGGCCACAGGGATAGGGCTCCATTTCTATCTCAATGGGATCATGTAAGCCATTTACATTTAAAGAGATTATTGCTACTTGACATCCCTCAGTTAATCCAACCTGAAAGGTGTGTCTGGGTGCAGTTGGGCAAGGAGCACCCTCCCCCTAAACTTGATTTCATCAAGCCTGGGGGCCTCTGATTGGTGGAGCTCGATGCTCCTCCCAGCATGCTCTGGGCTTATAAGTTGGCGGGTGGGGAGGCAGGGGCCTTCATTTGCAAAGCTTCTCAGCCCAGGACACTTCCTGCTCTGTTCTCTGAGAGGGAGCTTACTTTTTAGAGAGAAATCTTGGGAAGACTTGTCCTCTGCTCTGCAAGGGAGCTTGCTTTCAGGAGAGAGATCTCGAGAAGACCCTGTCCTCTGAGTTCTGAGAGGGAGCTTGCTTTGGGAGAGAGATCAGGAGAAGACCCTGTCCTCAGACATGGAGGCTGCTTCTGCGCCCCTGGAAGAGGAGTTTCAGCTCAGGCAACCTCCGAAGCTCGAATCCTCTGGATTCAGTGAAGGGGCTGGGGACCCCGCGGGACTCAGAAACCAGCAGTGCCCAGGGAAAGCGGGTGCGCCCTGCGGAGGCCTCTTCGAGTGGGAGCTGGAACGCAGGTAGAACCCGCGCGGTTGGGGCCGGGCTTTGGAACCTGGGCAACACCTGCCAATGCGGCCCTGCAGTGCCTCAGCTACACTCCGCCCCTGGCCCGCTACCTGTTGTCAGGGCTGCACTACAGAGCCTGCAGACGGCGGGGGGCGTCCTGCACCCTGTGCGCCCCGAAGGCTCACGTGACCCGGTCCCTCCTGCGGCCCGGGCACATCATCATGCCCGAGGGGGCTCTGTTGGTGGGCTTCCATGTGTACCAGCAGGAAGACGCCCACGAGTTCCTCCTGTTCATGCTGGACGCCCTACAGCGTGCGTCCCAGGAGGACGCCAGCCTGATCCACGGGATCTTTGGAGGCAACTGGAGATCTCGGGTCCAGTGTCTCCGCTGCCAGGGCGTGTCCGACACCCTGGACCCTTATCTGGACGTCGCCCTAGACTTCCAGGCGGCTCAGAGTGTGACTCAGGCCGTGGACCTGCTAGTGAGGCCCCAGCCGCTGGACGGCTACCAGTGCGGACAGTGCGTGCGGAAGGTGCCGGCCAACAAGACATTGCGCCTACACGAGGCATCCAGGGTGCTCACACTGGTTCTGAAGAGGTTCTCGGCGCTGGCGGACTGCAAGGTGGAGCGGGACGTGCACTACCCAGAGCAGCTGGACCTGCGGCCCTACCTGTCCCGGGGACACCGCGCGCACCCGCTGCTGTACCGGCTGTACGCGGTGCTGGTCCACTCGGGCCGCACCTGCCACGGCAGCCACTACTTCTGCTACTTCCAAAACACGGGCGTGGGGTGGTTCAAGATGGACAACGACCAGGTGAACGCCTGCGACGCCTCTGTGGCCCTGAGCCAACGCGCCTACATGCTCTTTTACGTGCACACCAGTGAACTGGAAGGAGAAGGGGGAAACCCAGATGCCCCGCGACTGAGCAAAAGCTCCGGGAGGCGTCCACCCAACGGGGGCCCCCAAAATGCCCCCGACTTCACAGGTCCCGGGTCCAAGGAGCCCGTCAAGCACAACAACTCAGAGCAGCGGCCTCGACTCCAGGAGCCCTCCGGGCCCAAGCCTCAGTTCAATCTCAACGAGCTCCGGTGTGCCCTGCCCGCCGAAGCCACTGTCCTTCACCAGTCCCAGGCCAGAGGGGGCAGGACTGAACACCTGCTCAATGGTCCAGCTGGGGACGTCCTTCCCGGGGAGGCCAAGGGCACTGACCAAGGCCCTGGTCCCAGAGGGGGAGCCAAGGCGAATAGGAAGAAGAAGAAGAAGACGAAGAAGGGGCACAGGTCTGTGCCCACGTGCCAGTGATGTCAGCAGCAGCAGAAGTCCAGGAGCCTGCGGGAGAGCCTGGGGCTCAGCACTGGGAGTGCGTGGGGGTGAGGGTGTGGGTGGGGAGACTTTCCAGGGCGCTGGGTCAGGTGTCAGTGGTGGGTGGCACAAGGACTCCGCAATTTTGGCCAAGTTGGATACTCCTGAACCTATGTAGCTACTTTCAAATGGTAAGTATGGAGGCATTTTTATAAAATTTCATTATCCACCACCCCACCTTCCTTCCTTGTACATCCTCACACTAGGATACTTATCCATTAATCTTTAGAGAGAATGAAACTTCAATGTGAGAGAGTCACAAAGATACTTCACCTACCACACCTAGCCTGACCAAGGAAGGTCGTGGGTGGAGCCTGCAACCCAGGTAGGTGCCCTGGACCAGAATGGAATCAGTGACCCTTCAGTCCTAGGAACGCCTCTCTATCCACCGTGCCCCAACCACCAGGCTGCACATCATCCTGATTTTTATGGCTGGGAATCTTGTGGAGGGTCATTTGGAAGCGGGGGTGGGAGGGGAGAGAGAGTGGGGAGAGGAAGGAGGAAGGAGGGTAAAGGGGTGTGGTTTTGCGCATTGATTTCAGTCTCTCCTTTCCAGAGCCAGGCCTCCAGGAGCCCATCAGCCCTTGGAGCCCGCTTCCCAGAGCTGCCTGCCCTCCCTGGCCCCAGTTCTGCCCCATGGAGGTGCTGGGTTTCCACTCCTGAGATTTAATCTCCGAATGCTCCACGTCCCCCTCTGGAGGTGCACGTCCAGCTGTGCTGATGTGAACTAGGCTGGATTATGCACTCAGGGTGGCTAGGACTGCAGGCAAACATCCGAGAGCCCTCCCAGGATCAGCAGCCGGGCACAGCCTTGGGGGTTTGTGTGGCACAAAAGATCCCCCAAAGCATTTCAAATAGCTCCCTGTAGGGCTGTCATGGCTCTTGCCACCGGTGTGTGTGTGTGGGAGGGGAGAGTTGTGGGGGGCAGGAGCTCCCCGGGCACCTGCCGCCCCTCCCTCCCCCCCCCCACGCCCCCCCCCCCCCCACGCCGCGCTCCAGCAGCCTCTTCTGGGGAAAGGAGAATTAGGTGTCTGGAAGTGCCCAGCTCTGGAGAGATCCCAAGGAGTGGTGGGGTAGTGGTGGTGATGGTGATGGTGGTGGTGGAGATGATGATGGCGAGCGTCCTGCAAGGAGCATTGTCTGTGAGAATGCAGGTATTTGCAAGGGGTGGAAAAGGGACGTGCTCATGGCTGCCTTGAGACCACTCAATGAACAAATGTGCGTGGGAGTCCGCGGATGTACACGCGGGAGCACAAGGTCGGCTACCAGGATGTCTGCCGAGTGACCACGTATGGGAGATTCACCGTGGCTGCTTTCCTCGTGGCTCGGCCGGTGAATGATATCTGGAGCTCACGCGAGATTCTGATCACAGCTACAGGAAAACGTTTCAATCGTTTTTGACAGACACACGTGGTGCAACATGTCTTAAGGACAGCATCCCGTGCATCTCATGGATTCTCCATGCCCCGCCACCACCAGTGAGGTGGCTTAGGAGAAGAGAAAGGCATTCCCCTAGAAGCCAGATGGCAGAAGTCAAAAATCGAAGTGCCAGCGGGACCCCTTTCCTTCTGAGGGCTCTGGGGAAGCAGGAAGCAGCTGGCCTGCCTCCTCCAGCCGCTGGTGGCCTCTGGTGCCCCTGGCCTAGAGCCTTCAACTTCAGCTTGTGCCTCTCAAGACCTCCCAGGCCAGCTTCGGTGTGTGTGCTTGTCTCCCGTGTCCCTCACCTTCTGTTGCAGGAACACCAGGCCCGGGATGCGGAATCTGTGGAATAGAGATTTCTAGAGTTTTGTGGAAGAGAGGCCATATAGAGTTCAGTGGAATAGGGGATTTTTACAATTCTGTGGAATAGA
Organism: Nyctalus aviator; assembly: GCA_036971965.1. Taxonomy (NCBI): domain Eukaryota; kingdom Metazoa; phylum Chordata; class Mammalia; order Chiroptera; family Vespertilionidae; genus Nyctalus; species Nyctalus aviator. The sequence continues at coordinate 54,391,564 of CM072933.1, read as the reverse complement.
GGACTTCCAGAATCCTGTGGAATACAGGAACATGCAGAATTCTGTGGTAGAGTGGACTTCTAGAATTCTGTAGTATAGGGGATTTCTATTATTCTGTGGAATAGATGATTTATGGAATTCTGTGGAAGAGAGGATTTCTAGAATTCTGTGGAAGAGTTGACTTTCAGAACTCTGTAGAATAGGGGATTTCTAGAATTCAGAGGAATGGAGGACTTCTACACTTCTGTGGAATAGGGAATTTCTAGAAATCTGAAGAGAGGACTTCTAGAATTCTGTCGAAGAGAGGATTTCTAGAATTTTGTGGAATAGAGGCCATATAGAATTCAGCAGAATAGTGCATTTTTCTGTGGAAGAGAGGACTTCAGGAATCATGTGGAATATGGAACATCCAGAATTCTGTGGAAGAGTGGACTTCTAGATTCCTGTGGAATAGTGGATTTCTAGAATTCTGTGGAAGAGATGATTTCTAGAATTGGAGGAAAGGAGGATTTCTACAACTCTGTGAAATAGGATATTTCTAGAAATGATGAAGAGAGGACATATAAATCTGTGGAATAGAGTATTTCTAGATTCCTGTGGAATAGGAAATTTCTGGAATTCTGAGGAAGAGAGGATATCTTGAATTCTATAGAATAGGGGACTTCTCGAATTGGGAAGAAGGGAGGAATTCTAGAATTTTGATGAATAGGGGATTTCTAGAATTTGGAGGAAGGGAGGACAGCTAGAATTCTGTGGAATAGGGCATTTCTAGAAATCTGAGAAAAAGAGTACTTACAGAATTCTGTGGGTAAGAGGCTTTCTAGAATTCTGTGGCATAGACCTTACAATTACAGACCAGGAGAATGTGCAAGAGTGTTCTACCACACTTGGAATTCATTTGGGATCTTAACATCTCCATTGAAGGTTGATATTCTGAGAATTTGCATTCGAAGCGCTGGGAAAGGCAGGATCCTCTTTCAAAGGGTACTAGTTTTATTTAAAGTGCTGGTACTTATGTAAAAACGGTGTTTAACACCTGCAGTTCACAATGAGGGAGCTTGAGACCCTGGGAGAAGGTGAATAAACTCCAGCAACTCACAAAAAGAAGCTCCATTAATGTCCAAGAACATGCTGAAAGAAAAACACTAGCAATACACATTGTTTAATGATAGGGAAATCACGTTAAAAAATCAGAGGACCGGTGGATATTGGTTACACTCATACTTCAGTGCCAGTGAGTTGGCGTTTTTTGGAAGAATGTTGGCGAGGCACTGAAACCGGGAGTGGCAAGGTCATCAAGTGGGAAGGACCAGGTGGACATGCTCAAGTGCTCAGGTGGTAATGGTTTGGGCCAGGGGAGTGGCTGGGAGTGCTGATGCCATCAAGGATAGGACTAGGAATAGGGTTAGGTTTAGGGCTAGGGTTAGCATTAGGTCTAGGATTAGGGTTAGCATTTGGGTTAGTCCTAGAGATCAGGCTTAGGTTAGGGTTAGGGTATAGAATAGGTTTAGGTTTAGGATTAGGGTACAGGTAAGGGTTATAATGAATTAACATTTTGATTCAAAAATGAATGAGCTTCAATCAATGGACAAAATTGTGTGTAACACTGAGGCAGACAAGGACAGACTAATACTATATGTATAGTAATAGACTAATACTATATGCTTTTGCTCGAGGACATATGTTCAAATGGGTTTAATTTCTAAAGGACAAAATTTGTCCCTGGGAACTCATGTTCAAAGATTGAGAAATGAGTGTGATAATGTTTTCATTTATTATACCTGTCAGAATGAGTAAACACTTGGGGTTTACAATGAATGAGCTTGAACCACTGTAAAAGATGAATAAAAATCTGGAAATTAACAATGATAACCTAGGTTAATGTCTAAGAACATGCTTGAAACACAAGGAATACATCACCAAAGAGCCTTAATATTGGTAACACAATGTTTAAATACAGGAAAGTCATGTTCAATGTCCAGAGAGGCTAGTTGCATACTCATTACATGTGTATTTCTGGCCAATGTATTGCCGTTTTTTGGAAGAATTGTGGTTAAGCATCCAAACCGGAAGTGCTGACATCATCAAGAGGGAGGGGCCATATGGACAAGCTCATGTGCTCAGGTGGAAATGGTTTGGGCCAGGGGACATGCTGGGAGTGCTGAAGTCATCAAGGATAGTACTAGGATTAGGGTTAGGGTTAGGGCTAGGGTTAGCAGTAGGTCTAGGATTAGGGTTAGCATTTGGGTTAGGGCTAGAGATCAGACTTAAGGTTAGGATTATGGTTTAGAGTAGGTTTAGGTTTAGGGTACAGGTAAGGGTTATAGTGAATTAACATTTGGGATTCAAAATTAATGAGCTTCATTCAATGGACAAAATTGTATGTAACACTGAGACAGACAAGGACAGGCTAGGAAAATACTTAGAAATGTGCTTATACTCTAAAATTCATGTTCAAATGGGTTTAAAGTCTAAAGGACAAAATTTTTCCCTGGGTACTCGTGTTCAAAGAGCTGAGAAGTGAGTGTGATAATCTTTTCATGAGTAAACACTTGGAGTTCACAATGAATGAGCTTGAACCACTGTAAAAGATGAATCAAACTTTGGAAATATCAATGATAACTTAGGATAATGTCTAAGAACATGCTTGAAACACAAGGAATACATCAACAAAGAGCCTTAATATTGGTAACACAATTTTTAAAGACAGGGAAATCATGTTCAAAGAACAGAGAAGGTAATTGGATACTGATTACATATGTATTTCTGGCCAATGTATTGCTGTTTTTGAAAGAATTTTGGTTAAGCACCCAAACCAGAAGTGCTGACATCATCAAGAGGGAGGGGCCATGGGAAAAAGATCAAGTGCTCAGTTGGAAATGGTTTGGAGAGGGACAGAGCATTTGGGCAGGTTGCTGGGGTCAGTCATCATGGGACAGACCTGATGGGATAGCAAAGATGGGCAGTCTTGATGGGACAGTGGAGATGGGATAGCACAGGTATTGGAAAACACAGATATTCACATTAGGATTCATTAACAGTAGCACAGTTACAGTTATGAAGTAGCAACAAAATAATTTTATGGTTGGGGGTCACCATAATATGAGGAACTGTGTTAAAGGGCCGTGGCATTAGAAAGTTGAGAACCACTGATATAGAGAAAAGGAGGAGTATTCATAGGTACTAGTATGGGAAAATACTTTGCATGTTTGACTAGGTCAGAAAAACAACCTGTTACAGGAACCAGCACATAGAAGGAGGCAAATGAAGTGTGCTTATTTACATCGGAATGAACATCAATTTATGTTCAGAGTCTCTAAGGAGGGTTTACAGAAAACAATGTCTATTCTGGCTTGATTCCAGGTTTTAAGACAGTCAACAGTGACACCATGGAACACTCTTCTCTACATATGTATACCTGAATAGTTGTATGTAACTATTTCCAAGTCTCAACAGTTGCATATAGCTGCATTTCTAGTCATATAATTGTATATGTAATTAAACTGTACGTGTAATTTATCATTGAATGTAGTATATATGGTTGACTAATTGTACACAGCTATATATATATAGTTGCATAGTGGTGTGTAGCTGTACATAAAGGTGAATAGGTGTATATAGATTACATTTGGTCAAATAGTTGAATGTGTTTGTATAGATATAATTCAATAGTCATATACTAGGATAGTAAATGGATATGAGGTCAAATAATTGTATATAGATGTACTATACAGTTAAACTGTTTTATATAGCTGTATATAAGAATGGTTGTATGTTGCTGTATATGTAGTTAAAGAGGTGAATATAATTGCATATATATTGAATAATTGTACATAACTAAATACAGAGTTGAATAGTTGATATATAGCTATATACCATTATTACTTGAGTAATGGTATATATATATATATACAGTTGAATAGTTGTACATAGTTGCAAATATTGTTGAATATAGTTATGTATATAGTTGAATATTTATATACTATCTAATAAGAGTAATATGCAGATTGACCATCACTTCAACACACAAGATGGCTCCCTCCATGTGGTCAAAAATCCTGCCCACCATGTGGACACAGATGGCCAGCAGGGGAGGGTATTTGGGAGGGACCAGGCCAGCAGAGGAGGGAAGATAGGGGTGACCAGACACACCTGCAAGGAAGGGCAGTTGGAGAGGGGGGACCAGGCCTGCAGTGGAGAACAGTGGAGGGACCAAACATGCAGGGGAGGCAGTTAGGGGCAAACAGGAAGGCAGGCAGGTGAGCAGTTGGGAGCCAGGAGTCTTGGATTGTAAGAGGGATGTCTGACTGGTGGGATTGGCCTAAACAGGCAGTCAGACATCTCTTCAGGGGTCACAGATTGGAGAGGGTGTAAGCTGGGCTGAGGAACAGCCTCCCCCCCTCTGTGCACGGATTTCATGCACTGGGCCTCTAGTTTAGCAATATATGTGATTGAATAGCTTTACATTGCTTTATATGTTATGGAAAGTTATGTATAGTTGTACATATAGTTGAAAAGCCATTTATAGTATTGCTATATTTAGTTGACTAATTGTGTATATAAAGATGTTCTGTTTACATAGCTATTTGGGTATATATACATATGTATACATATATGTATGTATATATATATATAAATATATATATATATTTAAATAGTAGTATCTAGGTGTATTTTGTCTAGTAATCATATATAGGTTTATGTGTTCAAATAGTTTCATAAGGCTTTAAATAGTTGAATAGTTGTTTATAATTATAGGTATAGTTAAATAGTTGTATATGTCTGTAGTATATTTCATTGAATAATTATATATAGCAGTATATATGTGTGAACTGTATATATATAGTTAAATGGTTGTATTTAGCTGTATATGTTTGGTTTAATGGTTGCATATTCCTGTATATTAGCTTAAGAGTTATATGTTTAGTTAAAGAGTTGTATGTAGATGTATATAGGATTGAATAGCTATATATAGCTAATGTATATTTCATTGAATAATTGAATATAACTGTTGAAGAGATGTATATAGTTGTATAAATAGTAAAATTGTTTTTATACATGTATATATTAATAGTTGTATATAAATGTTGCTTAGTTTACATGCCTGTATATAGATAGCATTGAGAGTTTTATTTAGTAGTATGTATAGATGAGTAGTTGTATGCAGTGGTATACTGAGTTGAATAGGTATACAAAGCAGTTATTTATTTAGTTGAAATATTGTATATGGTTGTATATAGAATAGTTGTATGTACACATGTATAGATGATTGAAAAGTGCTTACATTTATATACCGTATTTTCCGGCCTATAAGACGACTCTCTAATTTTACAGTTAAAACATAGGTTTAGGCCTATATTCGCTGTATAAGACTACCCCCCATTTCAAAGAAAAGACTTACTTTGTCGTCAAGATCTGCAGGTATTTTTTGTGCAATTTTGGTCTTTTGCCCCTGATTTTCAGTTGACTTATTCTCGTTTCAAAAGTCGTCTTATACACCGGAAAATATAATTGAATTACTGCATATAGCTTTTGTATATTTAACACCTTTTCATATTTACCTATATATGTTTGGTTTGATATTTGTATATCCCTGTATATTAGTTTAAGAGTTGTATGTATAGTTAAAGAGTTGTATGTAATTGTATATAGGGTTGAATTATATAGATGTACATATAATTGAATAGTTGCATGCAACTACATATGATTGATAGCTGTATACAGTTGTATAAATAGTTGAATACTTGTCTATCGCTGCTGTATGTTTACTTTCATAGTTGTCTAGAGCTGTACATTAGCTGAATACTTGTAAATGGATGTATAATTGAAAAGTTGTATATGGCTGTATATATAGTTGAATAGTTACTGCTAGTTGTTTATATGTTTGGATAATTGTATATACTTATATAAATCGTAGGATAATTTATAGGTGAATTATATATGCTTGAAATGTTGTATATAGCTATATGTATAGCTGAAGGCTTGTATATTCAGGTACTTAGCCCACTAAATAATTTTATATACTTTTTAAAGATGAATAGTCATATTTAATAAATATAGCTTTTGTATATTTACATAGCTTTTCCTTAAGCTTCAAATGTAGTTCTCTTTTAAAATTTATTTTAATTTTTAAATCACAGTTGACATAAAGTATTGTAATAGTTTTAGGTGTACAACATAGTCATTAGATAATCATATAATTTGCAAAATGACCACTCCAATTATTCTGACAACATGCATAGTGATTAAAATATTGGCTATTGCTCTGGTGGTTTAGCTCAGTGGCTGAGCATTGACCCAGGAACCAGGATGTCACAGTTGGATTACTGATCAGGGTACATGCCCAGGTAGGCTCGATCCCCGATACAGGATGTGCAGGAGGCAGCCGATAGATGATTCTCTTTCATCATTGATGTCTCTCTCTCTTCCTTCCCTTCTCTGAAATCAATAAAAACATTTTTAAAATATATCTATTATTGACTATACTCTCTATGCTGTACTTTAAATACGTCTCTGTAACTATTTTCTTATCTGGCTATTTGAATATCTTAATCCATTTCCCTTTGTCACATATCACCTTAACCCCCTCCCTCTGGCAACCATTAATTTGTTCTCTGTATCTATGAATTTGTTTCCATTTTGTTTGTTCATTTATTTTGTTTATTTTAGATTCCATGTATAAGTGAAATCATATGGTGTTTGTCTTCTTTGACTGACTTATTGCACTTAGCACAATACCAACTAGGACCATACATGTTGTTGCAAATGGCAAGACTTCATTCTTTTTATGCCTGAGTAATATTCCAATGTATATATGTACCACATGTTTATCTGCTCATTTATCAATGAACATGTACGTTGCTTGTGTTTATTGTAAATACTGCTTTGATGAACATAGGGTACATATTGTTGTGGGGTGGAATCCTGGGTTCAAAATAAGACCACCGGGGACTGATGATTAATTTAAAAAAAACAGGCAAGAATTTATTGAAATGAAAACTGGCCAGGACATTCACAAGAGCGTCACACGCAGATCGACTCTATATGACTGCACTGTTCCAGGTGAAGACAAGTCTTTTTAAAAGCCTAAACAGCAAGAATTTTTCTTTGTTCCTAAATCCTGAAGACTAAATTCTAAAGACTGGGGACAGCCCAGGGTTGGTTCCCAGTCACATCCTGTTGGACATTGGAATGTGGCCCTATCTTTCAATAGCCAATAACACAGAAGCAGAGCTCAGTGGTTAGTCTCTAAAGGTTATCTACAGTTTCTATCCCTGAAGCTACTGAGTCAGTGGGAATCAATCTCCTGTGGTCCTGGTCCCAGGCAAGGGAAAATTGCCTTAGTCTCCAGGTCTCCACCTGGAAGCTGAGGTAAGTACCCTGTGTTTTAATCAGATGCAGGGGCCAGACTTAGCAGGGTTAAAATTTAAACGGCAGTTTTTACCAAAGTATGGTTGCCAGTATATTTCAATATGTTCTTCAAATTACTGTTTTGTATTTTCTAAATAAATACCCAGAGGTGAAATTGCTGCATCATATGGTAATTCTACTTTTAAGTTTTTAAAGAACCACCGTATTTCCCCCCACAATGGCTGCACCAATTTAGTTTATGTGCTGCCAAAGCGAGCACTGCCTGCACCAATTTAGAAGCCCACCCACAGTGCACAAGTGTCCCATCTTCTCCACATTCCTGCCAACATGTTGGTATATTGATGACAGCCATTCTGACAGGTGTGAGGGGGTACCTCATTGTGGTTCTATTTTGCATTTCCCTGGCAATTAGTGGCAATGAGCATTTTTTCACATGTCTATTGTCCTTTGTGTGTCCTAGTCTGAGCAGTGTCTATCCAGTTCATTCGCCCCTTTTTCATCAGATTGTTGGCTTTGTTTGGTAATAAGATGTATGAGTTCCTTAAATACTTTGGATATTAATGGGTTATCAGATATATCATTGGAGAATACCTTCATTCATTCAGTAGGTTGGCTTTTCATTTTGTTGATTTCCTTCACTGTTCAATAACTATTTAGTTTGTTGTCGTTCCATTTGTTTATTTTTCCTATTGTTTCTCCTGCCAAGGATATATATATATATATGATGCCAAAGAGTTTACTGCCCATGTTTTCATCCAATTTTATGATTTCAGGTCTTACGTGGTGGTAGGCATCAGGAACTTCCATTACTTCAGGGGCATGGGGCAGGAGGAAAAAAGCCTTCAGCATCAGGTATGCCTAGTTGGTCTCCCAACCAAGAACCAGGCCTGTCTCAGATTTTGAGAACCACCCTATTCCACAGAATTCTAGAAAGCATCTCATCCACAGAATTCTACAAGTAATCTCTTCCACAGAATTCTACAAACTCCCTATTCCACAGAATTTTACAAATCCTCTATTCCACAGAATTCTGTAAATCCTCTCTATCTCAGATTTCTATAAATACCCTATTCCACAGAATTCTAGCTGTCTTCCCTTCCACCAAATTCTAGAAATCCCCTATTCTACAGAATTCCAGATATCTTCTCTTCCTCAGAATTCCAGAAATCTCCTATGACACAGAATTCTAGAAGTACTCTATTCCACATATTTCTATAAGTCCTCTCTTCCTCATTTCTAGAAATACCTTATTTCACAGAGTTGTAGAAATCCTCCCTTATTTCAATTCTAGAAATCATCTCTTCCTCAGAATTCTAGAATTCCCCTATTCCACAGAATTGTAGAAGTCCTCGTTTCCTCCGAATTCCAGAAATTCCCTATTCCACAGAATTGTAGAAGTTTTCCATTGCTCCGAATTCTAGAAATCCCATATTCTACAAAATTCTAGAAGTCAACACTTCGAGAGAATTCTAGAAATCCTCTCTTCCACAAATTCTATAAATTATCTATTCCACAGAATGATAGAAATCCCCTATTCCACAGAATTATAGAAGTCCACTCTATCACAAAATTCGGGATGTTTCATATTTCACAAAATTCCTGAAGTCCTCTCTTCCACAGAATTCTAAAAATACTCTATTCTACAAAATTCTAGAAACCCTCTCTTCCACGGAATTCTAGAAGTCCTCTCTTTCTCATATTTCTAGTAATACCCTATTCCACAGAATACTAGCTGTCCTCCCTTTCTCCAAATTCTAGAAATCCCCTATTCCACGGAATTGTAGAAGTCCTCTATTCCTTAGAGTTCTAGAAATCCCCTATTAGAAAGAATTCTAAAATTCCTCCCTTCCTCTGAATTATAGAAAAGCTCTATTCTAAAGAATTCTAGAACTTCCAGATTCCACAGATTTATAAAAATTATCTCTTCCACAAAAATCAAGAAATCCTCTAATCCAGAGAATTGTAGAAGTCCACTATTCCACAGAATTCTATAAATCCTTTCCCCCCCCCCACAGAATTCTAACAATCTTCTCTTCCACAGAATTCTAGAAGCCCTTTCTTCCTCAGATTTCTAGAAATTCTCTCTGCCACAAAATTCTACAAGGAATCTCTTCCACAGAATAGTAGAAATCTCCTATTCCACAGAATTATAGAAATGCTTTACTCCATGGAATTTTGTAAGTAATCTATTCTACAGAATTCTAGAAAGCTTCTATTCCAGAGAATTCTAGAAATCCTCTCTTCCATAGATTTCTATACATCCTCCCTCAGAATTCTAGAAATCTATTTCACAAATTCTAGAAATCCCCTATTCAATAGAATTCTAGAAATGCTCTATTCTAAAATATTCTAGAAATCCCCTATTTCACAGAATTCTAAAAATTCCCTTTTCCACACAATTCTAGAAATCCCCTATTCCACAGATTTCTATAAGTCCTCTCTTCCTCATTTCTAGAAAGACACTATTTCAAAGAGTTGTAGAAATCTTCCCTGTCTCCAATTCTAGGAAAACCCTATTCCACTGAATTCTAAAAGTCCTCTTTTCCACAGAATTCTGGATGTTCCATATTCCACAGGATTCCTGAAGTCATCTCTTCCACAAAATTCTAGAAATCCTCTCTTCCACAGAATTCTACAAGTTCTCTCTATAGATTTCTAGAAATTCCCTATTCCACAGGATTGTAGAAGCACTCCATTCCTCCAAATCCTACAAATCCCCTATTCTACAGAATTCTACAATTCAACACTTCCACAGATTTCTAGAAATACTCTCTTACACAGAATTCTACAAATCATGTATTACACATAATGATAGAAATCCCCTATTCCACAGAATTCTAGATGTTCCACTCTACCACAGAATTCTGGATGTTCTGTATTCCACAGGATTCCTGAAGTCCTCTCTTCCACAGAATTCTAAAAATCCTCTATTCCGCTGAATACTATATGGCCTCTCTTCCACAAAATTCTAGAAATCCTCTCTTCCACAGAATTCTAGAGGTCCTCTCTTCAGATTTCTAGAAACTCCCTATTCCACAGAATTATAGAAGTCCTCCATTCCTCTGAATTCTAGAAATCCCCTATTCTATAGAACTTGAGTAGTCAACTCTTCCACAGAATTCTAGAAATACTCTCTTCCAAAGAATTCTAGAGGCCCTCTCTTCAGATTTCTAGAAATTCCCTATTCCACAGAATTGTAGAAGTCCTAATTTCCTCGGAATTCTAGAAATTCCTTATTCCACAGAATTATAGAAGTCCACCATTCCTCTTAATTCTAGAAATCCCCTATTCTATAGAATTTGAGAAGTCAACTCTTCCACAGAATTCTAGAAATCATCTATTCTACAGAAGGATAGAAATTGTTCCACAGAATTCTACAAGTCCTCTCTTCCACAGAATTCTAAATCTTCTATTCCACAGAATTCTATAAGAGCTCTCATCCACAGAATTCTAGAAGTCCTCTCTTCCACCGAGTTCTAGAAGTCCTCTCTCATATTTATAGAATTCTAAACGTCCACTCTTCCACTGAATTCTCAATGTTCCTTATTTCACAGGATTCCTGAAGTCCTCTGTTCCAAAAAATTCTAAAAATCCTCTATTTTTGCTGTATTCTAGAAGGTCTCTCTTCCACAAAATTCTAAAAATCCTCTCTTCCACAGAATTCTATAAATCATCTATTCAACAGAAGGATAGCAATTCTTCCATGGAATTCTACAAGTCCGCTCTTCCACAGAATTCTATAAAAGCTTTCTTCCACAGAATTCTAAATCTTCTATTCCACATAATTATACAAGTCCTCTCATCAACAGAATTCTATAATTCCTTTCTTACACAAAATTCTAAATCCTCTAATCCACAGAATTCTAGAAAGCCTTTCTTCCACAGAATTCTTGAAGTCCTCTTTCAGATTTCCAGAATTCTAAAAGTCCACTCTGCTGCAGAATTCTGGATGTTCCATATATCAGAGCATTCCTGAAGTCCTGTCTTCCAAAGAATTCTAAAAATCCTCTATTCTGCTAAATTCTAGAAGGCCTCTCTTCCACAAAATTCTATAAATCCTATCTTCTACAGAATTCAGAAAGTCCTGTATTCAGATTTCCTGAAATTCCCTATTCAACAGAATTGTAGAATTCTCTGTTCCTCTGAATTCTAGAAATCCCCTATTCTAATCCCTGGTCAGGGCACATATATACACAACAATCAACCAATGATTACATAAATAAATGGAATAACATTAGGATGTTTCTCTCTCTCAAATAAATCCATAAATAATTAACTTTAAAATGACCAATGATGACAGCATTTAATGTTTATAATGAGATAATCAATAATGCTAATAATTCAGAGAAGAAATTAAAAGTGTACTTAAATTTTAAGAAAATTGCATGCTTTACAATATTTTATAACAAAAATAAAGTATTAAACTTTTAAAGACATACATTACTTAATAGTTTGTCAAATGATTTCAAGCCACTCTCTTATATAGACATGAAAAGTAAAACAGAAACTGGGGTCAACAAGTATTATTCCACAGAAGCTTGTGAAATTAACTTTTTTAATTTTTATTGATTTCAGAGAGGAAGGGAGATAGATAGATAGATAGATAGATAGATAGATAGATAGATAGATAGATAGAAAAACGTCAGTGATGAGAGAGAATCATGGATCAGTGGCCTCCTGCACACCCCACACTGGGGATCCAGGCCACAACCCGGGCATGTGCCCTAATCGGGAATTGAACTGTGACCTCTTGCTTCATAGGTCGATGCTCAACCACTGAGCTATGCCAGCTGGGCAAAAGTTTACTTTTTTATATAAAAATTCTTCAATTTATACTTGTTCTTGTTATAGGAGCAGAAAGAAACTAGCATGACAAATATACTTGAGGAGTCTGTAAATTACATAGCAAAAACTATTACTTTAAAAAAAACCTATGAAAATGTGCACCAGGTAACATCTATAGTAACCGAGCAAATGTAAACAATCCTATACAATAAAGAGCTAATAGGCAAATGGTCATCCTGCCCTCACAGCCTCACGCCCTCACACCCTGTGCCAGGTCTGGGGAAGCTGAGGCTGCACCAGGGGACCGGAGTCCATGCCCTCCCCTTCAACCCCCCCCCCGGGGCTTTATGGAGTGTTGGTGACAGGATGTAAGCTGACATCCTTGCATCTGAGGGGGCTAGCAGGGCTGGCCCCCTACCCACACAGTTTTCCTAGACTTGTTTGGATGGCTACTATCAGTAGAATGAGAGCAACCTTGCATAGCTCGCCAAGAAGTCTGTAACTTTTTATTGAGATTTGCTACGCCAAGAATTTGTTCTTCTGCTCTGTCCCTTAGAGATTAAGAGGAACAAAGAATACACTCCTCTTGACAGACCCCCTAATTAGTGCCTTGTGTATAAAAAGCATTGCGCAGTGAATAAAATTGCTACAGTTCCTCAATTACTTGTATTCCTCCTGACCCCGCTTTCCTGTCTTTCTTTCTTTTCTCAATTCCCACCTCCCTACCTCAGCCCAGTTCAACCTGCCAGGCAGGCCCTGCTAATTGGCGCCCAAATCCAGGGACCTGAGGACTTGGGAAGCTGACAGTGAGGAACTCCTCCAGACAAAGAGTGCACTGGTTAAGGTAAGGGAGGAGCAATTTATTGAAAGTCAAGAGTAAAGCATGGGACAGAGTGAAAGTGCCCTTTAGAGGCAAATGTTAAGGTCTATGTGATCACAAAATAGTGTTGTTTTTTTGTTGAAATTAGAATCTTAGTGTGTATATGGAATTTAAAATCTATAATAAGTGGAACTCCACTGCTGAAACTGCCTCTGATGCGCATAAATTCAATGGCAGCTGAAGAGGCCAAGGCTATCTGCTCTCCCACATTAAGATTACTTGCAATAAGACTACTTAATGCCTTGTTTAAAAATTATAAGAGAACTTGCAGGGAAATGCAAATATTGGCCAAATTGGGTATTAGTTATTATTTCAGAAAGCCAAAAAGGAAGAAAAAATTGAGATCTGTCTATCTTTTAAGCATGAAAATAAATTCAGCCAGATCTGTTGCTGATGCTTCCCCTGAAGTAAGCAGGATGTGGAGGAAGGGAGAGACATGAGGTGATCCAATATTGAAGCCCGCTCTCCTAGTATATTAAAAGTTTCCTTTCTCACCATAAAAATTTTTTTAAAATTTAGAAATGCATCTAGATATCCAATCACGTGTAAAGAGAAAGCTAGTATAAGACAAAATGTGCACATGTCCGATTTCGTATATTAGATAGGTCTTGAACTGGACTTAACTCTTTACAAGGGCTACAGAAATGAAAAACCCAGAGCGGATTCTTTATTCTGAGAAAAAACGGTGAAAAAATCTTCTTGAAAGAAATTCAAGCTAATTCCAGCAACAAGATTTGCATTTCTATAATAAAGAGTAATTTTCAAAATGTTAATGAACTTTATTAAAAACTTAACTTTTAAGGCCTTCAAGAAAATAAGTAAATGTCTCTGTCATAGAATTTATCCAAAGTTAATACTTTAAAATAATTATAATTGATTCTAGAATCTCAGAGATTATTGAAATATAAATAAATAATATATTAATTATAAAGATCTAAGTAGTCCAGGTAACTGGCTACATCCTTTGTTGAGGGAGGAAAGGGTAAAGGCCCTTCCTCCAGCAGACAGTTCATATAGTGGCCTACCAGAAGCCATCTTAAAGAATGTGATAATTTACAGTCGAATAAACAAAACTAGTTTCTCAGAGCCACTGGCAAATAAAAATCAAAAGTTTTTTGCCTCATAAAAAAACCTAGAGGACAGAATTGAATCTATTAATTGATTATGTCTTGTATTTTTCTTAGAAATATAAAGTGTTATTAATCTAAGAACTACTAAATATATTTAACTTGCCAGCTTTAAAAGTTCAAAATACAAATTAAATTAGAAGAAATTATAGAGTTGTGGTAATTAAATACTTAAAGCATAAAAACTTATTTTTAAGAAAATAAAATGTTGTATTCTCTGTAATAATTAGGAATTCAAAATATATTAATTATTGGTCTGATTTTAAAAAGATCAATTTAAATATAATTGAGTATAATCCAGTTTAAATATATTTGATATTCTTTAAGGTAATTTAGTTATACAATCTATGAAGCACATATATAAATATATATATATTTAATTTTTCCAAGTTATTTCAAGGCTGAGAATGACTTTTAGACATTTTATGGGCCCTAAAATCTTTTTTAAAAAGTCTATTCTCTCTTTAAAGAAATATTTTTTAATTAAACAGATTGATACTTGAAATCACATGGAAAGCTTTATCAAATAAAAATTAATATATTTTACTTATATACTATATATTAAATATTATAAAAGTTTTCGCCTGTAAGAAAGGCAAAAACAATATATTTCTTAAATATAGCCAAATTTTTTAACAGCAGTAGAATTTCAAGAAAGACAAAAGCTATGCTTTTGGATCAGACCAATAAAGTCTCAAACCTATGTTTCTTTTCCTTTTTTTAAATTAAAAATACCTACTTAAGTTACTTTATAAATTAGCTTTTACAATATAATCAATGGCATATAAATTAAGTTACATGAGAAGCCAATATTTTATAAATAATTGAATCCTCACTTTATGTGGCCGCCTGCATTTTTAATTAAGCTAGAGGCAGGGCAACATTTGTGGCTTATGAATTCAAAAGTAAATTTGCTTTATTTTAAAAGTAAAGATACCTTGCCATGATAGCAGTCAGCACCTGAGCATTGCTACAGGTTGTCCAGGACCAAGGGCAAGGAAGGTCGGTGTACACATCCTTCTACATAGAAGTCAAAATACTTAATATTTTATATTCTATTGGGAACCCTAGCTTAAGGGCTTGATTTATTTCTAACACAGGGAATAGTATTAACTGCCACATTAAAAAATACATTATATCTCAGGTATTAACCATTTTTACAAATTGATCCAGTTCTAGAAAGGATAGATAGATATACTACAGCAGAGGAGCAAAGGTCCTTCAAACCTCTTATATTTCAATAGAAATACAAGCTCTTATTTATGCCTTAACAGATTTTACTATGGAGCCCACCAACCTATAGTAATAGTACTTATATGGTAAGTATAGCAAAAATTATTGAAACAGCTATTAAAAGGCACACTAATTCAAAGTCATTTAAATTTCAGTTTTTAAAATGTTACTTGAGAATGACAATTTCCATATTTTATTAGAAACAATGTCCTCAGTATATTATCACCTTCCTGTACCAACTTTAGGGGTAAATCCCCAAAAGACTTAAACCTAATCAAATCTAGTAAAATAAATGTCACTCAATTGTAGAAAAAGCCATTCGTACTCTTAAAACCATTAAAAAAAAACAATAAAAGGGGGAGACAGATGTTATGTGTCACCTCAAGAAAAGCTCAGTCATGCTTTTTATACTTAAATTTTTTTTTAATTGTGATGCAGAGGATCGTACAACAGGTGAAAGGCATCAGGCCTCCTGTACAATAACCTCCACCAAGTCAGCGAGGTGGAAGGAAGCAGAAACCAGAAAAGAGTTTTATCAGATTCAGTAATAATGTGGGGAAGAGGTTATGTTTTATTATCTTTCCAGAAGGAGCAATACAGCCAATTCGAGTGCTGGAGCGTTATGTGTGTCACCATAATGGATTCAGACAAGCTCCTGTGTCCCTTCACTCAAAATGACTAAGTACTGCCCTAATGACAGCAAAACAGCAGCAGAAGAAAACAGAAACAAAAGCAGAAGAAAACAAGGGACTGAGGTACCAACATAGAGTCATCTAAGAAGTTAAATGACTGAAGTGCAGCAGATACTTCTTCAATCATGTTCCTACTCGTGCTAGCATCTGTTAGCTGCCAGTGTTTTACAAAGTCCTGCACAGCCAAGTCAAAAGACTCTGAGAAAATATACATCATCAGCACAAGAGACTTTCTTTCATTTAGTAGCTAAAAATGTTAACATATCCATAGTTTTAATTTCTCTCTTATTATTTTGTTATTTTTTAATAGCCAAAATTTTGCTCTTGACCTTCAGGTTTTGAAGATAACATATATAATTCAGTTTTGCATTAGCACTGTTTACAATTACTTTAATATTAGAGCTTTATTATTATTTAAATTTTACTTCTATTATTAGTAGCCTAAAAACCAGAAAAGAGGGATCTGTTGATGACAGGATGTAAGCTGACAAGGTCCTACCCACACAGTTTTCCCAGACTTGTTTGGATGGCTACTATTAGTAGAATGAGAGCAACCTTGCATAGCTCGTCAAGAAGTCTGTAACTATTTACTGAGATTTGCTATACCAAGAATTTGTCCTTCTGCTCTGTCCCTTAGAGATTAAGAGGAACAAAGAATACACTCCTCTTGACAGACCTCCTAATTAGTGCCTTGTGTATAAAAAGCATTGCACAGTGAATAAGCTTGCTACAGTTCCTCGATGACTAGTAATCCTCCCAACTCCACTTTCCTGTCTCTCTTTCTTTTCTCAATTCCCACCTCCCTACCTCAGCCCAGTTCAACCTGCCAGGCAGGCCCTGACAATGGGGGACCTGAGGCTATTGCAGCCTCAAGTCCCCACCACCTGGCACTAGCAGGGGGGGGGACTTGAGGCTGCATCCCCTGCCCTGCAGGAATTTATGGGGGTCAGGCTGGCTTTGTCTAGGTCTCACTTGATTTCAAGGTGCGTGTGGGTGGAGAGGCAACTTGACTTGGTCCCATGGCATGCCCGAGACTCTGACAGGAGGAAGATCTTCATATAAATTTTACTAATTTTCTTTCATCTCCGACACTTCTATCATAAAGGGCAAATACCAATATTAAAATATTTCCTCTAATTCCCTTTTACCGTGCAAAAATTTTGTGCACTGGGCCACTAGTATGATTATTAATTCTTCTACAAAACACACCATTTTATTTTATTTATTTATTATTATTTTTTAAATTTTAACAAATCTTTATTGTTCAGATTATTACGATTGTTTCTCCTCTGCCCCCTCCCCAGATAGTTCACCTCCACCCAATCCCCACCCCATCCTCTGCCCTTACCTTCCCCCTCCCCTGCTGTCCTCATCCATAGGCATATGATTTTTGTCCAGTCTCTTCCCATACCTCCCACACAGGCACCTCTTTCCCCCTGAGAATTATCAATCCCCTTCCATTATATGCCCCAATATTCACCAGTTTATTCTGTTCCTCAGATTTATTAATTCACTTGACTTTTAGATTCACTTGTTGATAGATATGTATTTGTTGTTCATAAATTTTGTCTTTACTTTTTTCTTCTTTTGCCTCTTTTTGAAGAACACCTTTTAGCATTTCATATAATATTGGTTTGGTGGTGATGTACTCCTTTAGCTTTTTCTTATCTGTGAAGCTCTTTATCTGCCCTTCAATTATGAATGATAACTTTTCTGGGGAGAGTAATCTTGGTTGTAGGTTCTTGCTATTCATCACTTTGAATATTTCTTGCCATTCCCATCTGGTCTGCATGGTTTCTGTTGAGAAATCAGTTCATAGTCCTATGAGTGCTCCTTTGTAGGTAACTAACTGTTTTTCTCTTGCTGCTTGTAAGATTCTCTCTTTGTCATTTGCTCTTGTCATTTTAATTATGATGTGTCTTGGTGTGGTCCTCTTTGGATTCCTTTTGTTTGGGGTTCTGTGCACTTCCTGGACTTGTAAGTCTATTTCTTTAAGGGGGTGTGGGTGGGAGTTTTCTGACATTAATTCTTAAAATATGTTTTCAGTGCCCTGCTCTCTTCTTCTGACACCCCCATAATTCTTATGTTGGTACACTTGAAGTTGTCCCAGAGGCCTCTTACACTATCTTTAACTTTCTGGATTCTCTCCTTTTCTTGCTTCTCCAGAGTGTCCTTTGCCTCTTTGTATTCCAAATTTTTCACTTGTTTCTTGTGTTCCTCTAGTCTGTTGTTGGGTATCTGTATAATATTTTTTTTATTTCAGTCAGCGTATGTTGAATTTCTAGTTGGTCATTTTTCATATAGAAGGTCTCATTAAATTTATCGGCCTTCTTTAGGAAATTCTTGAAAAACTTTATAACTGTGTTTTTGAACTCTTTATCCAGTCTTTGTTCTCCTCCATTTATTTGTTTGAGATCTGTTTTCTTTTCTTGGCATTTTCACTGTTTCCCTGAGCTGGTAGGGTCCCTTTGTGGGCCTGGGTATTCTATATGGTTCAATGGGTCAGCCTCCCAGTTGCCTGATGTGGACACTCTTGGTGCACCTCTTTGTAGACTGTGTGTACAGCCTTGTTGTAGTTAAGTCTTGATTGTTGTTAGTGTCACTGAGAGGAATTGACCTCCAGGCCAATTGGCTGTGGGGATCCACTGTGTCTATAATGGAAGAATTGCTGTGCTGGAGACACGTTTATGGGTGAGGACTTGTTACCATAGGGCTTTGGTGCTCACTGAGTTTGTCTCTTGAATGTGTCCCTTATGATAGTTGAAATGTGGTCTTGTTTCACACTGACCTTGAGATACACTAGTTTCCGGATCTCCAATGCGGTGCAGTTCAGCTACTGTCTGAGGCCACCTAGCAGGAGCTACAACAAGAACTACAGTATTGTCCTCTTTGCTTGAGACTGGTAGTTTTGTTACTGGAGCTGCAATTTCTTTTGTTAAGCTGCCACAATACAGGCCATTTCTATGCAAAAGCAGCTGTGTAGTGCATGGGTGTGTCTATAGAATGTGCAGCGGGGCCTCAGGACAGGATGGGGTCTCAGGAGGTCATTAGGCTGGGGCATGACAAACAGCAATGGCTGCAGTCAGCCTTCTCTGCCCTTCCGTGTTTCCAAGTCCCCGCATTTCCAAGTCCCTGCGTCCCTGCGACCCAGTGCAGTAAACAATTATTGCTGCTCATAACTCTGCAAGAGAGTCACACTCACTTTTGGACCTGATAGCCAAAAGACCAGCTTCTCCCCATAGGCATCTGGGTCCTGTGCCTGACCCCACAAACTGGATTTTTTACCTACACTGCCATCTTGGTTTCTCATTTTACATCTTATCCAATCATTCTTCTCCCCCCCTTTTCCCTACCCTTTGCTTTCTCCCATCTCTGTCATCTATCACCAGTGGATCTCATGGAACCCACTGGCTGGTCAACATCAGGAAAGAGCGTAGAACATTGTTTGAAAACTTATGTTTCTTCCTGTACAGTGATTTATAAAAATAGGTCAAACACAGACATGCTTGCTTGTGGACTTTGGGCATTGCAGTGCTGTGTATTTATGCAGAGGTAGGTTGCTCTTAAACTCCTATGTGTTCAAGTTAAGTTTACCTTTCACCCATGGCCTGGCCTGGCCTGGCCTGCAGGCTTTGTTATCTAGGGTTTCGAAAGGCCTCCTCCCTGCCTTGAACAGAAGAGATTTTAATTCCTTGAGACTCTGCTTCCTAGCAATTGCCAACAGTCTGGTTCAAATAAACTCATCATATCCCAGACTAGTTTGGCTGGGTGGATAGAGCATCGGCATACTGACTATGGGTTTGATTCCAGTGAAGGGTATGTGCATTGGTTGTGGACACATACCCAGAAGGAATGTGACCTGGAAGCTAAGCATGGCCAGCCAGGTTAGTGCTCTGGTGGGAGACCGCCTGGCAGTCTCAGGCGCTGCAGGCTGTTTGCCCCAAGAGATGGCCCCACCCCCACAGGCACATGAGCTACAAGCCTGGTGCCTGGTGGCCAGGGCCAGGATGTCTGGTGGCTGATCCAGGATGTCTGTGTCTCTTGTTCCCAAGGAACATTTTCATGCCTCCTACCACTGTCATCACTCCCCACCCCCAGCCCATTGGGGCTTCCCTCGGGAGCTGTGGTGCCGTGTAGCAGGCCACCATTTCCACCCTCTTCCTGCCATTCTGTGAAAATCCCTTCACCTCACACCATTGTGGTTGGACCATCCTCTTGCCTCCTCCCTTGGAGGGTGGAGAGAACCCCAGGGCTACGCTGATTATCAGGCCCCAGGGGGGACTTCCCACTAACCTCGGACCCTAAATAGGAAAACGTGTTAACCACCTTACAGAGGGAAACCATGATTAGAGGGTAATCTCTTACTTAGGCACATCCAGGTAGAAGCCTACAGCATTTCAATGGGGACCTGGTGCCATGACCGGGGTTACTGAATGAACCCCTGATGCTATGGATGGAGGCAGGCCCCAACCTGCCATAGGAACCCCAAACCCCTAGCCAAAGGCTCATGAAGCCCCTCACCTTCTGCCATCCCTAGGGGGCTCCATCCTATTCAGTTAACCCTACTGCACCACCCAGGGCATTCCACCCTGTAAGGAGGTGCCCTTCTGCATCCTCTGGAAGCTCAGAATTCGGGCCAGGGGCAGCCAAAAGCTCAGCTAGAGATCTGGTCCCAGCATGGTCAGGGGTGGGGGGTAACTAGCTCTGCCTGGGGCCAAGCGCCCAGGGTCTTGAGGCTAGGTGTGGGCACTTGGGGCTTCTGGAGGCCACTGCCAGCATCTTGGGCCAGAACACCCTGACTATTCCTTGTCTCCTCTAATCTGGTAAGCTAAGCAGTGTCAGGCCTGGTTAGTACTTGGAAGGGAGACTGCCTGTGAACACAGGGTGCTGTTGGCTGTTTGCCCCCAGATGCTTGCCCTCCCACCACAGACACACAAGATAATATGCTAGGGTCCCATCTAGAGCACTGGTGTCTCTTTTTCCGAGTGATTATGCCACACCAGCCCCGCTCCGTGAGGCCCCCCTTGGGAACTGTAGCTCACTGCAACTGGCCACCATACCTGCCCCCTTGCTGTAATTCTGAAAAATGCCCTTTGGCTCCCAACCTCCTGCCCTGCTCAGGGAACAGCCACGTCTCCCCTCTGGCCCTTGGCCATATGGAGAGGACCCCAGGCTACTTTGGAAGCCAGCACCACTGAGCACTCTGAGGGCCACCACCAGTCAGGGAAGATGTCTCCTGGCTTATAAAGACACCCTTCCATTAGAGGGGGGTCTCCTAACCCCCTGCACCCAAAAGGAAGTCTGAAGCTCTTCTGGGGACCTGAAACCCCTAAACAGGGGGAACTGAATGAACCATGGTGCTATGGAGGGAGGTAGCCCCCAAGATGCTAAGAGAACCCACACACATGATGGATGGCAGGTGCCACCCCTCACCTTGCACCATGTCTGGTTGGGGTGGGCATTCCTTTCTGCACCACCCAGCAGATCCCACCTCCTCAGGTGGGAGTTTCTCCACACCTGTGACCCCTGCTCGAGGGGCCTTCCTCTGGAACTGTCCTGCCTTGTTGGAAGCCACCATGCTTGCCCCTTTCTTGCCATTCTGTGAAACACCCTAACCCTGTCCCCAACCAGCACCCTGAGGAGCGAGTCCACCTCTCCCCGCCTATTCTTGTAACTGAGACCAGCTGGACCACCCCCCAACCACTGCCCTCAAACACAGAAATGCAATGCTTAGGAGGGCACCACTCCATTAGAGGGATGGCCTTTTATCACGGTGTGCCTGGGTGGGAGCCCCAGAACTTCTCTAGGGACTCAGCACCTCAAAACAACCATAACGGAATGAACATTTGCTGATTTAGAGGGTGGTAATCCAAAAACTGCTAAGGGTATGCAGCTGATCCAAGTTCAGTGCTGCCATCACCATCTGCCAGCCCTCAGGGGATCTGTCCTACTCAGATGGAGAGGGCACCCAATCCTGAGCTACCCATAGAATCCCACCACCCAATGAGGTGCCCTCCTCCTCAGCTGTGAAGCTCAGAATGTGGGCAGGGGGAGCTAAGGTGCTCAGCTAGAAATCTGGTCTTGGAAGTGGATGAGGGGCAGGGAGACACCAGCTCAGCAAGTGGTCAAGGACTGAGGGGCCTGGAGGCGAGGTATCGCTCTTGCGGCTCCTGGAGGATGCCTCATGTGTCCTGGGCTGCAACACCATGAAAACCCCAATTGCCTCTTAGCCAGGCCTGCTGATCATGGACCAGCCTGGCTAATACATACATGGGAGACCACCTAGGAATAGCGGGTGCTGTAGCCTTTTTTGCCCTCGAGAGGGTGTCCAGTGGCACCTCTGTGTAGTACTCAGAGTTGTGGCCTTTGAGAGCTCTGCAGTTGTGAAAGAGCAGTGTGGGAAAGGGGGCACCCAGGTGGCACAGAGGTGTGTTGGCACTGGGAGCTCTATCGGGGTCAGAGAGAAAGCTTGGAAGTGGGAGCCTGGGGTGGCACCGTGGTCTGTGAGCAGTGAGTGACATGACATGTGACACGAGTGTGGGGAGTGTTAGATCTGAAGGTGTAAATGTGGTGTGTGGGTAGCAAGAGCCCTGTGTTGTCACAGTCGCACTGGGCGGTGGGGATGCTGGAGGGTTATGTTGGAATGTGGGCTGTGGAAGCCCAGTGCTGCCATGTTGGATAGTGGACAGGAAGCACCCTGGATGGACACAGTGGAGCCCTAGACTTACTGAAGTGGGAGGAGCTGGAGCCATGGGGTCACTAGCAAGTAATATGCTCAAGAGGGCTGAACTTTTCACGTGGGGTGAGGAGAGCACTTGCCCTTGAGCTTCCCATTTGTGTGGTGAGCCCAGGAGCCTTGTGGTGTCACAATGGAGAATGTGCAGTGAGGTCAGTGGGGAGGGGCAAAGCCGATTGCTGACACTGCTTATCCTAGGGTGTCACAGTGGATGTATTTCTGTAGGGATACCTCAGTTGTCACAGAGCAATTGGCCTTCGGGAGCCCAGAAGAATATGTGGGGTGTGGACAGTGTGCACCTGGAGTGCTACAGTGGAGACTGGTAAGTCCTGGGTCAGGGCAGGTGGTTCTATCAGATGATACTGTGGGGTGTGGGCATCTAGAAGCATCATGTGCCATTGTGGTAAAAGGAATTGAGATTCCTACATGTCACAATGGAATGTGGGGAGTGGTCACCAAAGGATTCTCAATAGAATGTGGACAGTGGATGGTTGAAGGTGTCAGAGCAGATTGAGTGCATTGATGGCCATGGGGAATGATGTTTGTGTGAGTCTGAAGAGCCATTGCAAGTCACAGCGGAGCTTTGTCAGTATGTCTCCTGGGCTGTCCACATGGGTGTTTCAGTGAGGGTTCTTTTGTGCCACTGGAGAATGTTAGTAACATGAGACCAGAATGTGTCGCAAATGTGTAGTGTAGTGGGAACCCTATGGTGTGACACTGGGAAGTGGGTATTCAAATCTCATCAGCTTGGCAGAGGAAGATGTTGTGCTGTACAGTAATCAGTGTAGTCTGGAGACTTAGAAGGTCACACAGGATTGTGGGAATTGGGTCTCCAGGACCTCACAGAAGCCTCTTAATGCCAGGCCGGTGGAGGATTCAGGCTGTGACAGAGCAGTGTGATCAGTGGAAGACCTCGAGTGTCCAGTGAGGTGTCTGCAGGGGGAGCAAGGTGTGTGTCAGTGTGGAAGGTGGGCAATGTATCCCTGGGGTAGCACTGTGATGTGTTGGCAGTGAAATATCTTGGTGTCAGAGGGGAATGTGGGCAGACAGGGCCCAACCTTGTGACTGTGAGCGATGGCATTAGGGATTTTCTAGAATAGGAATTTATTAGAAATCTAAACAGAGGACTACTAGAATTCAGTGGAAGAGAGGATTTCTGGAATTTTGTGGAAAAGAGGCCATATAGAATTCAGCAGAATAGAGAATTTTTAGAATGCTGTAGAAGAGAGGACTTCAGGAATCCTGTGGCATAGGAGACATCCAGAATTCTGTGGAAGAGTGAACTTCTAGAATTCTGTGGAACGGGGGATTTCTAGAATTTGGTGGAAGAGATGATTTTTAGAATTGGAGGTAGAAAGGATTTATACAATTATGTGGAATAGAGTATTTCTAGATTTCTGTGGAATAGGAGATTTCTGGAATTCTGAGGAAGAGAGGACATCTGGAATTCTGTAGAATAGGGGATTTCTCAAATTGGGAGGAAGGGAAGACTTCTAGAATTCTGAGAAATAGGAGATTTCTAGAATTTGGAGGAAGGGAGAATAGCTAGAATACTGTGGAAGAGGGTATTTCTAGAAATCTGAGAAAGAGAGGACTTACAGAATTCTGTGAAATAGACTGTTTTTAGAACTCTGTGGAATAGGGGATTTGTAGAATTCTATGGAAGAGATTACTTGTAGAATTCTGTGAAAAGAGGCTTTCTAGAATTCTATGGATTAGGGGATTCCTAGAATTTTGAAAAAAGAGAATTTTTAGAATTCTGTGGAATAGGGGATTTTAGAATTCTTTATAATAGTGCTTTTCTAGAATTCTGTGGAATAGGTGATTTCTAGAATTCTGTGGAATAGATTTCTAGAATTCTGAGGGAGGATGTTTAGAAATCTGTGGAAGAGAGTATTTCTAGAATTCTGTGGAATAAAAGCTTTCTAGAAATATGTAGAATAGAGTACTTACACAATTCCATGGAATAGAGCATTTCTATAATTCTGTGGAATAGGAGATTTCTACTATTCTGTGGAAGAGATTACTTGTAGAATTCTGTAGCAGAGAGAATTTCTAGAATTATGTGGAATAAGGGATTTCTAGAAATCTGAGTAAGAAAGACTTCTAGAACTTGGTGGAAGAGAAGATTTTTAGAATTCTGTGGAAGAAAGGATTTTTTTTTTTTTTTTTTTTTTTTTTTTTTTTTTTTTTACAACAAAGATATATTTAGATTTATATTTTAAAAAGATGACAAGATTACTTTGGCAGCTATGGATACATTTAAAGTTGTTATACTGGAAGAGCTATTAGAAGAATCCAGACTAGAGATACGACAGTGGTAACTAGGAGAGTAACAATGGGATTAGAGAATAGGTAAGAAATAAAGGAGATTACATAGGGATATAGACTATAATAAACTGCAATAGAAAGTTAGAGATATAATTGTTATTTATACTATAATTAGGCCTTCCTAATTATATTAAAGAAACTTCACATTTTAATAACTCTCAATCCATGTACAATCAAGATTCTCTGCATTTCTTTTTTTTTATTATCACACTTTCCCCCCCATTTTTTTATTTATTTATTTATTTATTTATTTTTTTAAATATTTTTTTATTGAATTATTATCTGTGTACATATTTTAACTCCCCCCCTCCCATACATACCCTCCCTCCCCAGAGTTTTATGTCCATTGGTTGTACTTATATGCATGTATACAAGTCCTTTGGTTGATCTCTTATCCCCCCAGATCTCCCTACTGTCCCTGCTGTAATTTTACAGTCTGCTTGTTGCTTTACTGTCTTTATATCTGACTTTTGGTTTGTCAGTTTATAATGTTCTTTAATACCCATAAATGAGTGAGGCCATGTGGTATTTCTCTTTCCTTGACTGGCTTATTTCACTCAGCATGATGTTCTCTAGTTCTATCCAGGTAGCTGCAAATGATGAGAATTCCTTTTTTTTTTATGGCAGCATAGTATTCCATTGTGTAGATGTACCATAGTTTTTTGATCCAATCATCTGCTGACGGGCACCTGGGCTGTTTCCAGATTCTAGCTATTGTAGATTGTGCTGCTATGAACATAGGGGTGCATATATCCTTTCTGATTGGTGTTTTTAGCTTCTTGGGATATATTCCTAGCAGTGGGATTGCTGGGTCAAATGGGAGTTCCATTTTCAATTTTTTGAGGAAACTCCACACTGTTCTCCACAGTGGTTGCACCAGTCTGCATTCCCACCAGCAATGCACGAGTGTTCCTTTTTCTCCACAACCTCGCCAACACTTGTCGTTTGTTGATTTGTTGATGTTGGCCATTCTGACAGGTGTGAGATGGTACCGCATTGTTGTTTTGATTTGCATCTCTCGGATAATTAGTGACTTTGAGCATGTTTTCATGTGCCTTTTGGCCTTCCTTCTGTCTTCTTTTGAAAATATTCTATTTAGGTCCATTGCCCATTTTTTAATTGGATCATTCATCTTCTTTTTATTTAGATGTATAAGCTGTTTGTAGATGATGGAGATTAAACCTTTATCAGTGGTAACATTTGCAAATATGTTCTCCCACACCGTGGGCTTTCTTGTTGTTTTGTTGATGGTTTCTTTCGCTGTAAAAAAGCTTTTTATTTTGATGTAGTCCCATTTGTTTATTTTCTTTTTAGCTTCCATTGCCCTAGGAGCAATATCAGTGAAGAAGTTCTTTTGGCATATGTCTGAGATTTTGTTGCCTGTGGATGCTTCTAGTATTTTTATGGTTTCCCGTCTGATGTTTAAGTCCTGTATCCATTTTGAGTTTATTTTTGTGTAAGGTGTAAGTTGGTGATCTAGTTTCATTCTTTTGCATGTATCTGTCCAATTTTCCCAACACCATTTATTGAAGAGACTGTCTTGGCTCCATTGTATATTCATGCCTCCTTTGTCAAATATTAATTGAGCATAGTGATTTGGGTTGATAACTGGGTTCTCGATTCGATTCCATTGATCAATATGTCTGTTCTTGTGCCAGTACCAGGCTGTTTTGAGAACAGTGGCTTTGTAATACAGTTTGAAGTCTGGTATTGAGATCCCTCCTACTTTACTCTTCTTTCTCAGAATTGCTGTGGCTATTCGGGGTCTTTTATTGTTCCAAATAAACTTTTGGAGAGTTCTTTCTAGGTCAGTGAAATATGCCGTTGGTATTTTAATGGGGAGTGCATTGAACCTATAGATTGCTTTAGGAAGTATGGACATTTTGATGATGTTGATTCTACCAATCCATGAACATGGTATGTTCTTCCATCTGTTTACATCTTCCTCTATCTCTTTTTTCAGTGTCATGTAGTTTTCCGCATATAGGTCCTTTACTTCCTTAGTTAAGTTTATTCCTAGGTATCTTAATTTTTTTGGTGCGATGGTAAATGGAATTGCTTTTTTAGTCTCAGTTTCTATAAGTTCACTGTTGGTGTATAGAAATGCCATAGATTTCTTGGCGTTGATTTTGTATCCTGCTACATTGCCAAATTCATTTATTAAGTTAATTAGTTTTTTAATGGAGTCTTTTGGGTTTTTTATATACAATATCATGTCATCTGCGAATAAGGATAACTTTACTTCTTCTTTTCCAATTTGGATGCCTTTTATTTCCTCCTCTTGTCTAATTGCAATGGCTAGTACTTCCAGTACTATGTCAAAGAGGAGTGGTGATAGTGGGCATCCCTGTCTTGTTCCTGTTCTTAGAGGGAATGGTTTTAGTTTTTGCCCATTAAGTATGATGTTGGCAGTGGGTTTATGGTATATAGCTTTTATTATGTTGAGGTATGATCCTTGTACTCCCACCTTGTTGAGAGTTTTTATCAGGAAAGGGTGTTGGATTTTATCAAATGCTTTTTCTGCATCAATTGATATGACTATATGATTTTTATCTTTCAATTTGTTTATGTGATGTATCACATTTATTGATTTGCGGATATTGAACCAACCTTGCATTCCTGGAATAAATCCGACTTGGTCATGGTGTATGAGCTTTGTGATGCTCTGCTGGAGCCGATTTGCTAGAATTTTGTTGAGAATTTTGGCATCTATGTTCATGAGGGATACTGGCCTGTAATTCTCTTTCATTGAGTTGTCTTTATCTGGTTTTGGTATTAGGGTGATGCTAGCTTCATAGAAGGAGTTTGGAAGTGTTCCTTCCTCTTGAATTTTTTGGAATAGTCTGAGGAGGATAGGTTTTAGTTCTTCCTTGAATGTTTGGTAAAACTCTCCTGTGAAGCCATCTGGTCCTGGGCTTTTGTTTATTGGAAGCTTTTTGATGACTGTTTCAATTTCTTCCCAAGTCACTGGCCTATTGAGATTTTTAGATTCTTCCTGATTGAGTTTTGGAAGTTTGTATTTTTCTAGGAATATGTCCATTTCCTCCAGGTTGTTCAGTTTGTTGGAATAGAGTTGTTCGTAGTATTTTGTAACAATCCGTTGTATTTCGGTAGGGTCTGTTGTTATTTCACCTCTTTCGTTTCTGATTTTGTTTATTTGGGTCCTCTCTCTTTGTTTCTTGGTTAGCCTGGCTAGAGGACCATCTATCTTGTTTATTCTTTCAAAGAACCAGCTCTTGGTTTTGTTGATCTTATGTATTGTTTCTTTGGTCTCAATGTCGTTTATCTCCGCTCTGATTTTTGTTATTTCTTTCCTTCTGCTTACACTGGGGTTTTCTTGTTGCTCTTTTTCTAACTCTTTGAGTTGTAGAGTTAGATCATTTGTTACCATTTTTTCTAGTTTCTTGCAATAGGCTTGTAGGGATATGAACTTTCCTCTCAAAACTGCTTTTGCTGTGTCCCATAGATTATGGATAGTTGTGTTTTCATTGTCATTTGTTTCCAGGATGTTTTTAATCTCTTCCTTGATTTCTCTAGTAACCCAGTCCTTGTTTAAAAGCATGCTGTTTAGTCTCCATGTGTTTGATTTCTTTGGATTTTTTTCATTGTAGTTAATTTCCAGTTTTATGCCACTATGATCTGAGAAGATGCTTGATATGATTTCTATCTTCTTGAATTTGAAGAGACTTTGCCTATGTCCCAAAATGTGGTCTATCTTTGAGAATGTCCCATGTGCACTTGAGAAAAATGTATATTCTGTGGCTTTGGGGTGGAATGTTCTGAAGATGTCGACTAATTCCATCTGGTCTAGCGAGTCATTTAGAATTGATATTTCTTTGCTGATTTTTTGTTTAGATGATTTGTCAAAGGGTGACAGTGGGGTATTAAAATCTCCTACTATGATTGTATTGCTATTAATCTCTCCCTTAATGTCCTCCAGCAGTTTTTTTATATATTGGGGTGCTACCGTGTTGGGTGCATATATATTTACCAGGGTTATTTCTTCTTGTTGGATTGCTCCCTTTAGTATTATGAAGTGGCCTTCATTATCCCTTGTTATGTCCTTCACTCTGAGATCTAGTTTGTCAGATATAAGTATTGCTACCCCAGCTTTTTTTTCATTTCCATTTGCCTGGTAAACCTTTTTCCAACCCTTCACCCTCAGTCTGTGTGCATCTTTTTTCCTGAGGTGGGTTTCTTGTAGACAACAGATATATGGGTCTTGTTTTCTTATCCAATCCATTACCCTATGTCTTTTGATTGGAGCATTTAGTCCATTTACATTTAAGGTTATTATTGATAGATACTTATTTGACGCCATCTTTATTCTATACCCCTGTGTTCCTTCTTTGCTTTCTATTTCTTTAATTTTACAGTAGACCCTTTAGCATTTCTTGCATTGCTGGTTTGGTGGAGATAAATTCCCTTAGTCTGTTTTTGTCTGGGAAGCTCCTGATTTCACCTTCACTTTTGATTGATAGCCTTGCAGGGTACAGTATTCTTGGATTCAGACCCTTCCTTTGCATGACTTTGTATATTTCATCCCATTCCCCCCTGGCCTGATAAGTTTCGGTGGAGAAGTCAGTTGCTAGTCTGATGGGGGTTCCTTTATATGTAACTTTCTGTCTCTCTCTGGCTGCTTTTAAAATTCTTCTTTTGTCGTTGGTGTTTGCCAGCTTAATTATAATGTGTCTAGGGGTCGGTTTTCTGGGGTTCATTTTGCTTGGGACTCTGCGAGCATCTTGGATTTGTGTGGGTTTTTTCTTCTCTATCTCAGGAAAGTTTTCTGTCATTATTTCTTGAAATACGTTTTCCATGTCTTCCTCAATTCCCTTTCCTTCTGGAACCCCTATTATTCTAATATTGTTTTGTTTTGTATTGTCCCAAAGTTCCCTTAGACTTTCCTCCTGTTTTTTAATTTTTTTTTCCAGAAGCTGTTCTAATTGGGTATTTTTTTCCATCTTGTCTTCTAGCTCGCTGATGCGGTCCTCTGCCTCTTCTAATCTACTCTTGATGCTTTCTATTGAGTTCTTTACAGTAGCGATGTCATTTTTCATTTCCTCTTGGTTCTTACTCATATTATCAAATTTGTCTTCCATTCTTTTTAGCCATCTTATGATCATTATTCTGAATTCTTGCTCTGATAGGTTGCTTGCTTCTAGCTCATTTGCTTCCTTTTCTGGTGAAGCCTGCTTTTCTTTCATATGCGGGCTGGTTTTGGGTCTCCCCATTATTTAGGATGTCTGGTTGTGTAGTTCTCTCTCTTCTGCTTTGATTTAAAGGCACAAAATACAACACAACCAGGTACAACACGCAAGGCACTGAATAGAAATGTGTTTGTAATATTAATAACCACCAATAAAGTTGACTAGAACCCAGCTAACATCAACATACAATCAAACCAAAAGAATAGACAAATTAATCTTATAAAAAAAAAAGCATACAACTTCAGTATAGTTACCATTTAACATACAACTTCAAAGAGTTAGAGAGAAAGACTGTTTTTTTTGTTTTGTTTTGTTTTTAGGACAACTGCGAGGGAGGTGTGAATGGGCTTGGAGCAGGTAGTTGGAAATTAGATATATACAAGTGGGGTGAAGTTTTAGGAGGGAATAGACAGAAGGAATGGGGAAAATCTAGAGCAGGAAGGGTTAAGATAAACGGTGTAGCAAAGGAAAAGATCAGAAAGAGGGTGAAGGCATAAAGGTAGGGTTGAGATAGAATAAAGCGTTGGAGAAGGAAAGATAGATAAAGACTGTAGGACAGTAATCCTGAAATAAAAATATATATATATATATATATATATATATATATACTATGATGAAAAAAAAATAATAAAAATAAACAAAAGAAAATAAGATGAAAAAAGTAAATTAGTAGCAGTAATAGTGTTGATTACGTATACAATGTAGTAATTATAAAGATAAAATCAAGTGAGAAAAAAAAAAGTTTCTTGAGTAAATGTTGCAAATAATGAGAACAAAAATAAAAAACAAAAATTTAAAAATTAAAAAAAAAAAAAATTTAAATTTAAATAAAATTCGCAGTAATGAAGGTCGTTGGCTTCCTCTATTGTTATGATCCAGTCCTGATTTTCAGGGCGGTTTTGCTTTGTTTTTATTACACTAGAGTCAATTTGTAAATTAGCCACTGGGGGCAGTGTTTCTAGGTTGACTTCCCGGACTCTAGAGCCTCTCAGCTTTTTTTTTTTTTTTTTTCAGTCCTCTCTGAAGCAGGATCTACGGAGGGGGGAGGGGCAGGTCCGAGCAACTGCAATCTCCCGCAACTGTCGGATATCCCTCCGCGGCAGATCCAAATGTGTTGCTCTTTAGATATCTCCCCTGTTAGGAGCCCCGTCCACTTTCACGGGTGACACCCACCCAACACTGGGGCTTCCACTTATAATCACTTATAATCGCCGCCCTTGTCTCCAGCTTCCGCGCGCCCTGTGCGCGCACAGCCCTTTTTCTTCGCCACGACCGCTCTCCACCCTTTCCGGGGAAGACTGACCTTCTTGCCGAGCAGTGGGGCACTCCTGTGGGGCCGGGTGTTCGCGCCGCCTGGGATCCGCGTTCTGGGGATCACAGCTGCTTGGTGGTCGGTGCGGCTGTGGATATTCAGGCCTCTGACAAGATCCTATCTTCCTCTCAAGATGGCGAGGTTTCCCCGTCCAAGCCGGCAGGTAGCTCCGGGAAGGGATGCAGCCCGCGTGGGTGCCTCCCTGTGCGGGGTACCTCTGTCAGCGGCCCCTCAGCCGTTTCTTCTGGGGTTCGCTGTCTCCCAGGTTGTTAATAAACACTCACAGCTCAACACCATCAGCTGCTCTCTCTTTCTGCTTCGGGACTGGGCTCAGAATCCTCCCATCTGTTCTTCCGCCATCTTTCCTCCTCGGAAGAAAGGATTTATACATTTCTGTGGAATGCAGGATTTCTAGAATTCTGTGGAATAGTGAACTTCCAGAATTCTGTGGAAGAGTGGACTTTTAGAATTCTAGAAATCTGAGTGACGATTTCTAGTAATCGGTGGAAGAGAGGATTTCTAAAATTCTGTGGATGAGAGTTCTTATAGAATTTTATGGAATAGAGGATTTAGAATTCTGTGGAAGAAAGGATTTATAGTATTCTGAGGAAGAGAGGACATGGAGAATTCTGTGGAAGAATTTCTATCATTCTGGGAAATAGATGTTTTATAGGTTTCTGTGGAAGAGAGTATATCTAGAATTCTTTGAAAGAGTTGACTTCTAGAATATTATAGATTAGGTAATTTCTATAATTCATAAAAAAGGAGGACATCTACAATTCTGTGGAATAGGGGATTTCTAGAATTTTGTGGAAGACAGAATTTTTGCTAATCTATGGAATATGGGAGTTTTAGAATTCTTTAGAATAGAGCTTTTTTATAATTCAGAGGACTGGAGGACTTTTAAAATTCTTTAATAAGGGATTTCTAGAATTCTATGTAATAGAGGACTTCTACAATTCTGTGGAATAGGGAATTTCTAGAATTCTGAGAAAAGGAGTACTATAATTCTGTGGAATAGGGATTTTCTAGAAATCTGAAGAGAGGACTTCTAGAACTCTGTGAAAGAGAGGATTTCTAGAATTCAGTGGAATAGAGGATTTTTAGAATTCTGTGGAAGAGAGGTCTTCAGAAATCCTGTGAATATGGAACATCCAGAATTCTGTGGTAGAATGAACTTCTACAATTCTGTGGAATAGGAGATTTGTATCATTCTGTGAAATAGATGATTTATAGAATTCTGTGGAAGAGGGGATTTCTAGAATTCTGTGGAACAGTTGTCTTCTAGAATTCTGTAGAATATGGGATTTCTAGAAATCTGAGAAGAAAGAATTTCTAGAATTCAGTTGAAGAAAGATTTTTAGAATTCTGTGGAAGAAAGAATTTATAGAATATTGTCTATGAGAGGTCTTATAAACTGTGGAAGAATTTCTATATTTCTGTGGAATAGATGATTTATAGAATTCTGTAAAATGTAGTACTTACAAAATTCCGTGGAAAAGAGCATTTCTATAATTATATGGAATAGGAGATTTCTACTATTCTATGGAAGAGATTACTTGTAGAATTCTGTGGCAGAGAGAATTTCTAGAATTCTGTGGAATAGGGGATTTGTAGAAATCTGATGAAGAAAGGACTAGAATTCTGTGGAAGAGAAGATTTTTAGAATTCTGTGGAAGAAAGAATTTAGAGAATTCTATGGAATAGAGGATTTCTTGAATTCTATGGAAGATAGGGTTTCTAAAATTCTGTGTAAAAAAGGACTTCTGGAATTCTGTGAAATAGTGAACTTCCAGAATTTTGAGGAAGAGTAGACTTTTAGAATTCTAGAAATCTGAGAAGCAGGCTTCTAGAATTGGGTGGAAGAGAGGATTTCTAGAATTCTGTAGATGAGAGGTCTTATAGAATTCTGTGGAATGGAGGATTTAGAATTCTGTGAAAGAAAGACTTTATAGAATATTGTGAAAGAGAGGACTTGTAGAATTCTATGGGGAACTATTGTTCTGTGGAATAGATGATTTATAGAATTCTTGAGATGATATCTAGAATTATTTGGAAGAGTTGACTTCCTGAATATTGTACAATAGGTGATTTCTAGAATTCAAAGGAAAGGAGGACATCTACAATTCTGTGGAATAGGGGATTTCTAGAATTATGTGGAAGACAGAATTTTAAGAAATCTATGAAATGTGGGAAGTCTTGAATTCTTTAGAATAGCTCTTTTCTATAATTCAGAGGAAGGGAGGACTTTGAGAATTCCTTAATGGGGGATTTCTGGAACTCTATGTAATAGAGGACTTCTACAATTCTGTGGATTAGGGAATTTCTAGAAATCTGAAGAGAGTATTTCTAGAATTCTGTGTAAGAGAGGATTTCAGGAATCCTGTAGAATAAGGAACATCCAGAATTCTGTGGAAGAGTGGACTTCTAAAATTCTGTAGTATAGGTTATTTCTAGAATTCTGTGGAAGAGATGATTTCTAAAATTGAAGGAAGGGATAATTTCTACAAATCTGTTAAATAGGGTATTTCTAGAAACGAGGAAGAGAGGACTTATAGAAATCTGTGGAATAGAGGATTTCTAAAATTCCATGGAATAGGAGATTTCTGGAATTCTAGGGAATAGAGGATTTGTAGAATTCTGTGGAAGACATTACTTGTAGAATTCTGTGGATGAGAGGTTTTCTAGAATTCTGTGGAATAGGGGATTTCTAGAATTTTGTGGAAAAGAAAATTTTTAGAATTCTGTGGAATAGAGGATTTCTAGAATTCTTTAGAATAGAGCTTTTCTAGAATTCTGTGGAATAGGGGATTTCTAGAATTCTTTGGAATAGATTTCTAGAATTCTTAGGGAGGATGTATAGAAATCTTTGGAAGAGAGGATTTCTAGAATTCTCTGCAATTGAAGCTTTCTAGAATTCTGTTGAATAGATTACTTACAAAATTCCATGGACTAGAGCATTTCTACAGTTCTCTGGAATAGTAGATTTCTACTATTCTGTGGAAGAGATTAATTGTAGAATTATGTAGCAGAGATAATTTCTAGAATTCTGTGGAATAGGAGATTTCTAGAAATCTGAGGAAGAAAGGACTTCTAGAATTTGGT
Source organism: Nyctalus aviator (assembly GCA_036971965.1). Taxonomy (NCBI): domain Eukaryota; kingdom Metazoa; phylum Chordata; class Mammalia; order Chiroptera; family Vespertilionidae; genus Nyctalus; species Nyctalus aviator. The sequence goes on along the minus strand of CM072933.1, from coordinate 54,356,806 downwards.
AGAGGAGAAGGTTTTTAGAATTCTGTGGAAGAAAGGATTTATATAATTCTTTGGAATAGAGCATTTTTAGAATTCTGTGGAATAGTGGGTTTCTAAAATTCTGTGGAAGAAAGGACTTCTGGAATTCCGTGGAATACCTGGTGAACTTCCAGAATTCTGTGGAAGAGTGGACGTTTAGAATTCTAGAAATCTGAATGAAGAATTTTATATTTGGTGGAAAAGAGGATGTGTAGAATTCTGTGGATGAGAGGTCTTACAGAATTCTGTGGAATAAACAATTTAAAATTCTGTGCAAGAAAAAATATGGAATTCTGTGGAAGATTTGACTTCTAAAATTCTGTAGAATAGGGGATTTCTAGAATTCAGAGGACAGGAGAACTTCTACAATTCTGTGGAATAGGAGATTTCTAGAATTTTGTGGAAGAGAGAATGTTTAGAAATCTGTGGAATATGGGAGTTCTAGAATTCTTTAGAATGGAGCTTTTCTATAATTCAGAGGAAGGGGGGTCTTTTAGAATTCTTTGTAATAGGGGATGTCTAGAACTCTATGGAATAGAGGACTTCTAGAATTCTGTATAAGAGGGGATTTCTAGAAATTTGAAGAAAGGACTTTCAGAATTCTGTGGAAGATAGGATTTCTGGAATTTTGTGAAAGAGAAGCCTTCTAGAATTTAGCAGAATAGAAGATTTTTAGAATTCTTTGGAAGAGAGGACTTCAGGAATCCTGTGAAATAAGGAACATCGAGAATTCAGTGGAAGAGTGGACTTTTAGAATTCTAGAAATCTGAGATAGGACTTTTAGAATTCTGTGGAAGAAAGGATTTCAAGAATTCTGTGGAAGAGAGGACTTGTAGAATTCTATGGAAGAATTTTTATCATTCTGTGGAATAGATGATTTATAGAATTCTATGGAAGAGTGGATTTCTAGAATTCTGTGGAAGAGATGACTTCTAGAATTCTGTAGAATAGGGGATTTCTAGAATTCGGAGGACAGGAGTACTTCTACAATAATGTGGAATAGGGAATTTCTAGAATTCTGAGAAAAATAGGACTTCTCCAATTCTGTAGAACAGGGATTTTCTAAAAATCTTGAGATAGGACTACTAGGATTCTGTGGAAGAGAGGACTTCAGGAATACTGTGGAATATGGAACATCCAGAACTCTGTGCTAGAGTGAACTTCTGGAATCCTATGGACTAGGGGGTTTCTAGAATTCGGAGGGAACGGGGATAGCTAGAAATCTGTAGAATAGGGTATTTCTAGAAAACTGAGAAAGAAAGGACTTACAAAATTCTGTGCAATAGAGGATTTCTAGAACTCTGTGGAATAGGGGATTTGTAGAATTTTGTGGAAGAGATTTCTAGTAGAATTCTGTGCATTACAGGCATTCTAGAATTCTGTGGAATAGGGGATTTTTAGAATTATTTAGAATAGAGCTTTTCTAGAATTCTGTGGAATGGGGGATTTCTAGAATTGGGAGGACAGGAGGATTTCTACAATTCTGTGGAATAGGGAATCTCTAGAAATCTGAAGAAAGGACTTCTAGAATTCTGTTGAAGAGAGGATTTCTGGTATTTTGTGGAAGAGAGGCCACATAGAATTAAGTCGAATAGAGGATTTTTAGAATGCTGAAGAAGAGAGGACTTCAGGAATCCTGTGGAATACGGAACATTCAGAATTCTGTGGAAGAGAGGACTTCTAAAATTCTGTGGAAGAGATGATTTCTAGTAATGGAGAAATGGAGGATTTCTACAACTCTGTGAAATAGGGTATTTCTAGAAATGAGGAAGAGAGGACTTATAGAAATCTGTGGAATAAAAGATTTCTAGAATTCCGTGGAATAGTAGATTTCTGGAATTCTAGGGAATAGAGGATTTGTAGAATTCTGTGGAAGACATTACTTGTAGAATTTGTGGATGAGAGGCTTTCTAGAATTCTATGGAATAGGGGATTTCTAGAACTTTGTGGAAAAAAAATTTTTAGAATTCTGTGGAATAGAGGATTTCTAGAATTCTTTAGAATAGAGCTTTTCTAGAATTCTGTGGAATAGGGGATTTCTAGAATTCTTTGGAATAGATTTCTAGAATTCTTAGGGAGGATGTATAGAAATCTGTGGAAGAGAGGATTTCTAGAATTCTCTGCAATAGAAGCTTTCTAGAATTCTGTAGAATAGATTACTTACAAAATTCCATGGACTGGAGCATTTCTACAGTTCTGTGGAATAGTAGATTTCTACTATTCTGTGGAAGAGATTAATTGTAGAATTACATAGCAGAGATAATTTCTAGAATTCTGTGGAATAGGAGATTTCTAGAAATCTGAGGAAGAAAGGACTTCTAGAATTTGGTAGAGGAGAAGGTATTAGAATTCTGTGGAAGAAAGGCTTTATATAATTCTTTGGAATAGAGCATTTTTAGAATTCTGTGAAATAGTGGATTTCTAAAATTTTGTGGAAGAAAGGACTTCTGGAATTCTGTGGAATACCTGGTGAACATCCAGAATTCTGTGGAAAAGTGGACTTTTAGAATTCTAGAAATCCGAGTGAAGACTTTCAGATTCGGTGGAAAAGAGGATGTGTAGAATTCTGTGAATGAGAGGTCTTAAAAAATTCTGTGGAAGAGTTGACTTCTAGAATTCTGTGGAATAGGGGATTTCTAGAATATTGTGGAAGAGAGAATTTTTAGAAATCTCTGGAATGTGGCAGTTCTAGAATTCTTTAGAAAAGAGCTTTTCAATAATTGTGCAGAAGGAAAACTTTTAGAATTCTTTGTAATAAGGGATGTGTAGAACTGTATGGAATAGGGCATATCTAGAATTCTGTATAATAGAGTATTTCTAGAATTCTGTGGAATAGGGGATTTCTAGAAATTTTAGGAGAGGACTTCTGGAATTCTGTGGAAGATAGGATTTCTAGAATTTTGTGTAAGAGAGGTCTTATGGAATTCTGTGGAACAGAAGATTTAGAATTCCCTGGAAGAAAGTATTTATAGAATTCTGTGGAAGAGAGGACTTGAAGAATTCTGTGAAAGTATTTTTAGCATTCTGTGGAATAGATAATTTATAGAATTCTGTGGAATGGAGGATTTCTAGAGTTTTGTGGAAGAGAGGCCATATAGCATTCTGCGCAATAGAGAATTTTGAGAATTCTGTGGAAAAGAGAACTTTAGGAATCCTGCAGAATATGGAATATCCAGAATTCTGTGGTATAGTGGACTTCTAGACTTCTGAGGAATAGGGGAGTTCTATCATTCTTTGGATAGGATGATTTATAGAATTCTATGGAAGATAGGATTTCTAGAATTCTGTGTAAGAGTTGCCTTCTAGAAATCTGTAGAATAGGGGATTTTTAGAATTCGGAGGACAGGAGGACTTCTACAATTCTGTGGAATAAGAAATTTCTAGAATTCAGAGGAAAGGAGGACTTCTACAATTCTTTGGATTAGGGAATTTCTAGAAATCTGAAGTGAGGAATTCTAGAATTCTATGGAAGAGAGCTTTTCTGAAATTTTGTGGAAGAGAGGCCATATAAAATTCAGCGGAATAGAGGATTTTTAGAATGCTGTAAAAGAGAGGACTTCAGGAATCCTGTGGAATACAGAACATCCAGAATTCTATGGAAGAGCAAACTTCTAAAATTCTTTGGAAGAGAGGACTTTTGGAATGCTGTGAAATAAGGAACATCCAGAATTCAGTAGAAGAGTGGACTTCTAGAATTCTGTGGATGAGAGGTCTTATGGAATTCAGTGGAATAAAATATTTAAGATTCTGTGGAAGAAAGTATTTATAGAATTCTGTGAAAGAGGGGACTTGAAGAATTCTGTGGAAGAATTTCTAACGTTCTGTGGAATACATGATTTATAGAATTTTGTGGAAGAGAAGATTTCTAGAATTTTGTAGAAGAGAGGCCATATAGAATTCAGAGGAATAGAGAATTTTGGCAATTCTGTTAAAGAAAGGACTTCAGGAATACTGAAGGATAAAGAATATCCAGAATTTTGTGGTAGAGTGGACTACTAGAATTCTGTGCAATAGTGGATTTCTACCACTCTGTGGAATGGATGATTTATTGAATTTAGTAGAAGAGAGGATTTCTAGAATTCTGTGGAAGAGTTGACTTCTAGAAATCTGATAAATCGGGGATTTCTAGAATTAAGAGGACAGAAAGACTTCTATAATTCTGAGGAATAGGGAATTTCTAGACTGTCAGGAGCCGAAAAAGAGTTAGTGACTACTTATCAGAACTTCTGTGACAAGCTGAGGTTTGGCAGTTAACTAGAAACAATCTAGCCGCTTATCTGGTCATTGATCAAGGCACACCTGTTGTGATAACTCCGCCCCAGAGGGTCTGCTGCATTCTCCCCTGCAGGCACATCCTGCTGATAAGATTCCCCTCCCTTGCCCTGGAATGTCTCCTGGAATGTCTCCCCTGCAACTTCCCCTACTACGTGTGTGTGTGTGTGTGTGTGTGTGTGTGTGTGTGTGTGTGTATTGCAACAAATAAAATCGGGGGCTTGATCAGAACTTTGTCTTGAACCCCGTTCTTCGCGTTCCTTGTTTGTCTCATTCTCTTAGGTGGTTCCTGCGTGCCCCCGTTGATGCCCCGCGGGTCGGGACATAATTGGCGCCCAACACGAGGCTCCTGGGGACCCCCGACGAGAACGTCTACCGGAGAAGCCCTGGCGGACAGACTCGGCATTTAGATCGCCACGGTCCCACCCGCCGTGAGACAGATCGGAGTGAGGTAGGTAGAAGATTTTACAAACAAGATTTCAGAACATTTCACCCCTTTTTGCTCGATTGTTATTATTGGCTCTCTTGGTCGGTTCCTTTCTGCCCACTAAAAAGCACTCACTTACCGGTTTGGGGAAGAACGAGAGGTAGCCAAATCCGGCTGTGAGAACTCCGAATCACTTGAACTAGTACCGTCACCTGGTCTTTCTGGCGAAATTTCTCTCCAATTAGATCTACTCTTAAAACCTTGGGCTTGCTTTGAACTAAAGGTCGTTGACCTTACAGACTCTACAAAAGGAATTCCTACTCCCAAGGGCCACGCCTGAGGGCAAAAGGGGTCTTCCTGTCTGTGAGGGTCCTTGTAGGCGGCTTATACCTACCGACTGTTTCACGCAAGCAAGGGAGTAAGGAGTAGAGTCGAAAGGAGAGTACTTCCGCCTAAATTCCTGGTCTAACGGGAAAACTCAAGCTGACCGGGCACAGGGTTTATACGTCCCGGAGGCTTACGTGGGGAAGGAATTACTTGGAGAGCCATCCAGTCGACCAATAATGGGGAATTCTTGAATGGGGAAGTCATGAAATGTTCCTTAATTTTTTTCAAGATATCCCTCAGGACACGAGGAATAAGGGTTAAGAATCTTAGAAAAAGGGCTCAGGGAGTCCCTTCAGGCACAAGGAATTAAGGCTAGAAAAAAAAAAAAAGGATCTTAGAAATGAAAATGCTCTTTAGAGTGAATGTTGAAGTCTATGTAATCACAAAATAATGTTGTTGTTTTTTTTGTTGTTGTTGTTGAAATTAGAATCTTAGTATATGTATGGAATTTAAAATCTGTAATAAGTGGAACTCCACTGCTGAAACTACCTCTGATGTGGATAAATTCAAAGGCAGCTGGACAGGCAGGGCTATCTGCTCTCACACATTAAGATTACTTGCAATAAAACTACTTAATGCCTTGTTTAAAAATTATAAGAAAACTCGCAAGGAAATGCAAATCTTGGCCAAATTGGATATTAGTTATTATTTCAGAAAGCCAAAAAGGAAGAAAAAAATTGAGATCTGTCTATATCTTTTAAGCATGAAAAGAAATTCAGCCAGATCTGTTGCTGATGCTTCCCCTGAAGTAAGCAGAATGTGGGGAAGGGAGAAACAAGAGGCGATCTGATACAGATCTAAGTAGTCCAGGTAACTGGCTACATCCTTTGTTGAGGGAGGAAAGGGCAAAGGCCCTTCCCCCAGCAGACAGTTAATGTAGTGTCCTGCCACTAGCCATCTTAAAGAATGTGATAATTTACAGTCGAATAAACAAAACCTAGTTTCTCAGAACCACTAGCAAATAAAAATTAAAGTTCAAATTTGCCTCATAAAAAACCTAGAGGACAGAATTGAATCTATTAATTGATAATGTTTTGTATTTTTCTTAAAAATATAAAGTATTATTAATCTAAGAACTACTAAATATATTTGACTTGCCAGCTTTAAAAATTCAAAGTACAAATTAAATTAAAAGAAATTATAGAGTTATAGTGATTAAATACTTAAAGCATAAAAACTTATTTTTAAGAAAATAAAATATTATATTTCCTCTAATAATTAGGAATTCAAAATAAGTTGCTTATTATTGATCTAATTAAAAAGAGGATTAATTCTGTGATCTCAGCCAAAAATTTTTTATACAAAAACTAGTCTAAATCTAATTGATATCTTAAATATTATAAAAGTTTTTGCCTATAAGAAAGGCAAAAACAATATATTTCTTAAATATAGCCAAATTTTTCAACAGCAATAAAATTTTAAGAAAGACAAAAAGCCATGTTTTTGGATCAAACCAATCAATGTCATATAAATTAAGTTCATGAGAAGCCAATGTTTTATAAATAATTGAATCCTAACTATATATGGCCGTCTACATTTTAATTAAGCTAAAAGCAAGGCAACATTTGTGGCTTATGAATTCAAAAGTAAATTTGCTTTATTTTAAAAATAAAGATACCTTGCCATGATAGCAATTCCAAGGGCAAGGAAGGTCGGTGCACACACCCTTCTACATAGAAGTCAAAATACTTAATATTTTATATTCTACTGGGAACCCTAGCTTAGGGGCTTGATTTATATCTAACACAAAGAATAGTATTAACAACCACATTAAAAGAAATTTTTTATCTCAGATATTAACCATTTTTACAGATAGATCCAGTTCTAGAAAGGCTAGATATACTATAGTTAGAGGAACAAAGGTCCTTCAAACCTCTTATATTTCAATAGAAATACAAGCTCTTATTTATACCTTAACAGATTTTACTACAAAGCCCATCAATCTATAGTAATAGTACTTATATGGTAAATATAGCAAAAATTATTAAAACAGCTATTATAAGGCACATTAATTCAGAAGAACTTTTCATTTAATTTTTAGTCTATAAAATGTTATTTAAGAATGGCAATTTCCATATTTTATTACAAACAATGTCCTCAGTATATTATCCAACTTCCTATACCAACTTTAGAGATAATTCCCGAGGACTTAAACCTAATAAAATCTGGTAAAATAAATGTCACTCAGTGGTGGAAAGACCCATTCATACGCTTAAGATCATTTTAAAAACATAAAAGGAGGAGACAGATATTATGTGTCATCTCAAGTGAAGCTCAGTCATACTTTTTATACTTTAAAAAATTTTTAAATTGTGATGCAGAGATCATACAGCAGGCGAAAGGCATCAGGCCTCCTGTACAATAGCCTCCACCGAGTCAGCTAGGTGGAAGGAAGCATAAACCAGAAAAGAGTTTTATCAGATTCAGTAATAATGCGGGGCTAGGAGTGGCTGTACATTCTAATACTAAGTTATCTAATCAATTCATCAATGATGTCCAAGCCCTCTCTAGTACCATTAATGATCTCTAAAACCAAATTGACTCCTTAGCTGAAGTTCTACAAAATAGGAGAAGGTTAGACTTACTCACAGCAGAGCAGGGAGGGATCTGCTTAGCCCTACAGGAATGTTGCTGCTTCTACGCCAACAAATTCGGGATCATGTGAGACAAAATCAAGAAACTACAGGAAGACCTGATAAAGCGGCGGAAAGAACTGATCGAGAACCCCCTTTGGAGTGGATTAAACGGACTTCTCCCCTACCTTCTCCCCATTCTGGGCCCCCTCATAGGCTTCTTATTAGTCCTATCCTTTGGCCCCTGGGCTTTTCGGAGGTTAACAGATTTTGTAAAACAACAGGTTGACAGCATCCTAGCCAAGCCCATTCAGGTACACTATCATCGCTTAGATATGATTGACCGTGAACAGGACTATGGTATCTGGCAGAGCTCCCTCCCTCTGGGGACAGCATGATGACCAGAGGAATGCTTACCTACTCCTCACAGGGAGAAAGGTATGGGTACCGATATGGGTGCAGAGCAAAGCATTGCAAGGGAAGGTCATGGGAAAATTTTGACCCCCTCTGGATTTCCCTGAGAGTAAACCTGGTTTGCATAGCAGTTGGAACTTGCTCAGACGCTGTCTGAAGGCTAAGTTTCTCTCTGGCCAAGTTCTCCTCGTCCTGTATCCTTGGCTTAAACCCTTGGTGAGCGGACTGGTAGTCAAAGACGGGCATATGGGAGTATACCTGAAAAATATACAGGACGGTCCCAAGACCTCCGCATAAGTCAGAAACATTAGGCCAATCCGATACCGGATCAAACTCCTAAAAGATATTGGACCGATCTGGTACCGGGGCAAGCACCTAATAGACTAGGCTGACCCAATGATTGGGGCAAGCTCCTAGTTGAAACACCATCATGCGTAGAGGCCAGGTATAAGTATCCTGAAGACCCAACAGGCACAGTCCCTTCAAGGAGCAAACCAGGTCAATACTCCCTCAGACGGTTAAGGCCTGCCCTTTAAAAAATGTAAAGGGAGGAAATGTCAGGAGCCAAAAAAGAGTTAGTGACTACTTATCAGAACTTCTGTGACAAGCTGAGGTTTGGCAGTTAACTAGAAACAATCTAGCCGCTTATCTGGTCATTGATCAAGGCACACCTGTTGTGATAACTCCGCCCCAGAGGGTCTGCTGCATCCTCCCCTGCAGGCACATCCTGCTGATAAGATTCCCCTCCCCTGCCCTGGAATGTCTCCTGGAATGTCTCCCCTGCAACTTCCCCCTACTACCCGTGTGTGTGTGTGTGTGTGTGTGTGTGTGTGTGTGTGTGTGTGTGTGTGTGTATTGTGACTGCAACAAATAAAATCGGGGGCTTGATCAGAACTTTGTCTTGAACCCCGTTCTTCGCGTTCCTTGTTTGTCTCATTCTCTTAGGTGGTTCCTGCGTGCCCCCATTGATGCCCCGCGGGTCAGAACACTAGACTGCGGAGTAAAGGAGGACTTCTACAATTCTGAGGAACAGGGAATTTCTAGAAATCTGAAGAGAGGACATACTGACAAAACTCTGCTGTGACTCGCAATGGCTCTTCGGATTCACAAAAACATCATTCCCCATGGCCTTCACTGTACTCACTCTGCTCTGATACCTTCAACCATCCCACTGTCCACATTCTATTGAGAATCCCTTGGTGACCACTCCCCACATTCCATTGTGACATGCCAGGAATCTCAATTCCTTTTATGACCATAACACATGATGCCTCCAAATGCCCTCACCCCACAATAATATCCAATAGTACTAGTTGCGCATTATCATCTGTCTTAACCCACGACTTCTTTGGACAATTCTCACCTGTAACACTCCAGAGAGCCCAATGTCCAATTCCACACTTAATGTTTCATGGCTCTCACAGGGCAGATGGCAATGTGACATCTGAGATATCCTTCTAGCCACCCATCCACCATGACGTCTCAAGGAATCCAGTTACCATGGTTTCCTTTACCATTCCCAGATGGTCCCACTGCACATTTTCCATTCTCACACTTCAAGTCTGATGACAACACACAAATGTGAAACTTGAAAGCACTCGCTCTCCTTACTTCACTGTGAAATATTCGGGGCTTTCAAGCACATCTTTCATTGGTGAACCTCTCGGCTTCTACTGTCCACTTTCTATTTCAATCCATCCAGGGCTCCTACATCCAACATTTCACTGTGACGAATCAGGGGGCTCCCTGTCCACAATCCAACGTGCCTGCACAGGGCTTCCACATGCCAATATAACCCTCCAAATTCCCGCTGAGAACTTTCCACTCTGTCAATACATGGTTCTCACTGCCCACACACGACTGTGACACCTTCAGGTCTATAGCTGTCACACTTCAAGCCTCCCACTCCTCACAAACTGCTGTGCTTTCCCATGTCTCCCATTCACAAGCCTTCTCTCTGGAAAGCACAAAGCTCACGCTAACAATGCACTGCTCTGTCTCCCCAAGTCTCCCTTAGGCCACACTACTCTGTCACCAGTGCTTAGCTCTCAACGGACACAACTGGAAGAGACACCTGAGAGAAGCCACGGACACAATCTTATATGACTTTCTAGGGCCTCCAAATAACAAACACCACAGGGCTAGACAAGGTCTCCCAAGGGCCACACAGTCCCATCCATCTGCTGGCCTTACAACGCACCACAGTGACAGCACAGTACTCCCACTGCCCACTCCAATGGGCCACCACTGACCTTAACCCCCTTGGATACCTAGGGGTACTGAAGGCCCCTTTTTACAGTGACACCTTCAGATGTTACACTGGCTCCACTGTACTGGGAAACCTGCAGTTACTTGCTGTCCATCTTTTCCATTGACACCCCAAGACTCACACAGCCAATGTCCACTGGGACACATTCAGGACTCCCATTTTACCCTCTGTGGTTGGTCCCAATGGTGCCCAACGTGCAGAATTTTTTCTTGTTATAAATCATCTCCTGTGTGGGAGGGAGAGAGGGGGGCAAAAAAAATCAATAAAATATGTAAAAAAAGGAAAAAAAATAAATCATCTCCTGAGGATATAACTTTTGTTGCCTTTAAGAGACAGTGGAAAAGTGGAAGTCAGAAGGGGTAGGGATAGCCAGAGAGGCACACATCAACTGGTTGCCGAAACTGCATTCTCCAATGGAGGTTGCGGAAATTCCACAACCCAAGTACATGCCTCTGACCTGGATGGAACTCCAGGCTTTTTGGTACTCAGGCTGACAGGCTACACCAAGCATCTCAAACTCAAAGGCTAACAAGAGCCAAAGAAAGAAGGTTGATGTTTATATGGACCTCAAAAAAAAAAAAAAAAAAGCAATAGCTTCTATTTTCTTAGAAGCATAGGTTTATTTCAGTAGAGACATGCTGAACACAAAGGGCCAAAATAAATGAGTAATCATTAACATAAAATAATGGAACATTTTAATAAAAATGATTATTTTTTCTTGAACATTAATTTACCGGATACTAAATAAGTACACAAATTAATAAGCGTAACACAAAGAAACCTACTTTTCTTCTTTTATGAAAGTTAAATATTTCCAAACAAGTCATTACAAGACTAAAGACAAGGCAATGGGCTGCTAAAATAATCGCTGCTGGTATATGTAAGTCAGGTAAGGGAATAGAATACAACACGATTACAGTAATAAGTCATTAATCAACATTGTAGTTCCTTATTAATAATTATATATAACAGGATATTGTAAAAATTAAGTTATGAAGTTTTTATGAAAACCATTCTTACATAACATTATATTGGTTAGGCCACAAAAATATTGGTTTCGGGGTTGTGTGAGCCTTATGCAGCCCGTGCACCACGAGTTTGACTGGCTGGCACTAAACACTCAGCCACAAAACACAAGGCCAGAATCTATCCTTGAACCCATAGATTGTAACTTCTAATATTTACTGTGACACTCCCAGTATCCCTGAAACTCAACACCTTTTTACCTGAGGGCCGTCACTGCTCCCTCTACCATGTGACACATTGGGTCCCTTGTGTCCAACAACCCTCTGTGAGACTGCTGGGCTCTTAATACACTCTACACTATGATCCCCCAGATGTCACACTGCCCAAACATACCAGGACACGTTCAACATTCACACAGCACACATTCCAGTGTGATAATGTATGTCTCCCATTGCCTACACTTCTATGTGATACAAAAGTGTAGCCCACGTTTTCAATCATGTTGTCACTGCAGTGATCGGACTCTTTATGATCCCCTGTGACATGCAAGGATGCCCACTACCCACACTACACTCCTCCCAAAGCCCTCACTTCAACCTCAAACCAAAGCTCCAAATTCCCACCCTCCACAAGGACAGCCAGCGTTTTCCAGGCCCAGAACGCCACTGCAATGCTGAAGTGATGACAGTGCCATCGTTCTACAGTCACAAGGTTGGGCCCCATCTGCCCACATTCCTCTTTGACACCAAGATATTTCACTGCCAACACATCACAGTGCTACCCCAGGGATACATTGCCCACCTTCCACACTGGCACACACCGTGCTCCCCCTGCAGACACCGCGCTGGACACCTGTGGTCTTCCACTGATCACACTGGTCTGTCACAGCCTGAGTCCCCAACTGGCCTGGCATGGACAGTATTCTGTGACATACTGGAGACCCAATTCCTACAACCCTGTCTGACCTTTTTGGGCTCCACACTACACTCATTGCTGTACAGCACTAGGTCTTCCTCTGCCAAGCTGATGAGATTTCAATAATCCCTTCCCACTGTCAAACCACAGGGGTCTCATAGTACATGTACATGATTTCCACACATTCTGGGCTTATGTTTCCAACATGCTACAGTTACACAAAAAACCCTCACTGGAACACCCACATGGACACCCCAGGGGACATACTGACAAAGCTCCGTTGTCACTCGCAATGGCTCTTAGGGTTCACCCAAACTTCAACCCCATGGCCATCACTGTACTCACTCTGCTCTGATACCTTCAACCATCCCACTGTCCACATTCGATTGAGAATCCCTTGGCGACCACTCCCCACATTCCATTGTGACATGCCAGGAACCTCAATTCCTTTTATGACCATAACACACGATGCCTCCAAATGCCCTCACCCCACAGTAATATCCAATAGTACTAGTGGCCCATTATCATCTGTCTTAACCCATGAATTCTATCGACAATTCTCCCCTGTAACACTCCGGAGAGTCCAATATCCACACTCCACACTTATGTTTCTTGGCTCTCACAGGGCAGATTGCAATGTGACATCTGAGGTGTCCTTCTAGCCACCCATCCACCATGATGTCTCAAGGCGTCCAGTTACCACGGTTTCCTTTACCATTCCCAGATGGTCCCACTGCACATTTTCCATTCTCACACTTCAAGTCTGATGACAACACATAAATGTAAAACTTGAGAGCACTCGCTCTCCTTACTTCACTGTGAAATATTTGGGGCTTTTAAGCACATCTTTCATTGGTGAACCTCTGGGCTTCTACTGTCCACTTTCTATTTCAATCCATCCAGGGCTCCTACATCCAACACTTCACTGTGACAATTCAGGAGGCTCCCTGTCCACAATCCAACATGCCAGCACAGGGCTTCCACATGCAATATAACCCTCAAAATTCCACTGAGAACTTTCCACTCTGTCAATACATTTTTCTGACTGCCCACACACGACGGTGACACTTTCAGGTCTACAGCTGTCACACTTCAAGCCTCCCACTCCTCACAAACTGCTGTGTTTCCCCATAGCTCTATTCCCAACCTTCTCTCTGGAAAGCACAAGGCTCACGCTAAAAATGCACTGCTCTGACTCACCAGATCTCCCTTTGGCCACACTACTCTGTCACCACTGCTGAGCTCTCAAAGGACACAACTGGAAATGACACCTGAGAGAAGCCATGGACACAATCTTATATGTCATTCTATGACATGAAAAACATACATGGTTTCAAAACAAATCAGAGGAGAATCATTTGGGCAAAAAATGAAAAAGGTCCCAAGTCAGATTTGTAGAAAATATTCCTTTATTTCCTTTTGGTGGAGAATATGTTTGTATATTTTCAGAAAACAAGTCCAAGACCTTTTGTATTCTGGCAACAGAGAGGATTTGACAAGACTAATAGCAGTCAGCAGCTGTGTATCACTGTATGTTGCACAACACCAAGTCACAGAGGGTTGTACTTCATTACCACCATTTGCCCACCATCCAGAACTGAATTATCATTGCTGACATGTACACATAAGGTACTGTTTGACACTGAAATTGGGTCTCAAAAGTACTGGTGATTCCTAAAAGTTATGGCTGGGACATCCTGTGTAAAGACAGACAAAGTCATGGATTTGCTTACAAGACTTGGAAGAAAACATGATGGCTAACAATCACTTTGCTGTTGTTAAGTCAAATTGATCTTAACACTTCACTTTTTGAAATTTTTTAGAGAGGAAGAAACATCGATTACAGAGAATCATTGACCAGCTTCTTCCAGCATTCCCCCTATAGAGATGGAGCCCCCAAAGTGGGTATGTGCCCTGATATGGAAACAAACCAATGATATGTTGGTTGATGGGTACAAGCCCAGCCACTGAGCCCCACCGGCTGTGCACACCATTACTTTTTCTTGGGGATTCTATTATAATGTTCCCAATTTCCAACATTTGATCTTCCTACCCTGCTTCCACTGTTTTTAGTTTCCCACTGCTTCTAGTCCATGACCTATGCATATATGTATATACTTTGTTTAAAATATTTTTATTGAGTTTAGAGATTGGAAGGGAGAGAGAGAGAGAGAGAGAGAGATCAATGATGAGAGAGAATTGCTGATGAGTTGCCTCATGCATGACTCCACCCCCACACTGGAAATTGAGCCTGCAACTCATGTATGTGTCCTGACCAGAAAAGAACCAGTATCATATGACCTCATAATTTGTTAAATATAATGAATAGCATAAACTGATTAACAAAAATAGATTCAAAGATATAGAAGCATTGAACCAACTGTCAAACTTCACATGGAATTCAAGGGAGGGAGAAGGGTAAGGGATCAACCAATTCATATAAGCATTGTCAATCGACCCTGGTGCTACGAGGGAGAGGGGTAAGGGCATGTGCCGAAGCTTTGGGTCACTGGAAAGAGCTCAATGGGGAAGGGGAAGGAGGAGTTATATGTAATACTTTAAACAATAAATAATTTACAAATTAATAATAAGAATAAAAAAGTATCAGGACGTTTTGATTCATAGGTCAAGGCTCAACCATTGAGCTAAACCAGCTAGGGGTATATTATTTTAAAATTTAAGAAAATAGATTTTTTTCTTTTATTGTTCATAGTATTATGGATGTCTGGATACTAACCTCTGTATATATACTTTGGTGGATCTCTTGCATTCCTCCCACCTTCTTACCCTCAGAGATCTGTTCATCTGCTCCAGTTAGCCAGGACTCTAATCCCATCTTCTTCCTCCCCAGGTGTCACTTGCTGGGCCACAACACCTTTATTCACCTAAGTCATTGGCTGGAATGCCCATACTCCATGGGCAGTTGAGAAAAACTACATTACCCAGCGGTTGAGAAAACTACATTACCCAGAAGGCACAGCACTCATGTGGGCAGAGATAAGGGCATTTTTGTGTCTGCACATTCAGTAGGCTGGGATTTCTGCCTTCCTCCTCCAGGTGGCCATTTTAACAATGTAGGCCTTTGTAAACAGAGTCACAGGCTTCAGGGCAATAGTTGGGAGCAGGAGGAGGCCTGGAGGGCCACTGCCTGTGGTACAGGGTGTATCTGAGGCGCCCAGAGCCCCAATAGCCAGAGATTGGTGTCTCTGTGCCTCTTCCCTGCAGCCTGACCACCCTGAACCCTCCAGCGTAGGGAGCAGGCCTCTCAGGTCCTGCCACCAGTGCTCAGGATGGTGAGTCCCTCCTGGTGGCACATGGGTGATGAGGAAGAGGATGAAAGGGGGCAGTGCCACCTTGTAAAGAGGCAATAGTGGGACTTTGCAGCGAGCGTTTGGGACCCTGGACCTGTTGTTGGTGTAAACTAAGGCAACAAGGTGATGAGGTGTTGTTTTTGCACCTCAAGTCTGTGCCCCTCTCCCTGCTCCAAAGCCCCAGGTGAGTGTTTGCAATAGAAAAGTCCTGTGTTCTGGGTTTAGAGAATAAAAGTGAAGACAAAACCAAAACTAAAGAAGGAAACTGTACTTTTGTCTCTCCCCAGCAACTTGCTGTTTGGCCCTTCTTTCATGGGGCAGCCATTCAGGGCTTTTGATTTTAGTCCAGTTTCCCCAGCAGCCAGCTGCCCTGTGGGTTTTCCTTTACACTGTTTGGTGTTACCCGCATCCTGAAGGGATGCAGCTATAGAGGAACACAGCTTTCTCCTCATGCTCTTGGCCCACTGGCTGGCTGTCCCTCTCAAGCCCACTTCCCAGTTCTTGCTGTTCTCTAGTCATCCTCTGGCCCTCCTTGTTGTAAAATGCCTGATCAGCTGCATGTAATTTAATACCAGGTGGATGTTCTTTGATTTAATTGTATTTTCAGTGTGGCTGAGGATGAGGTGCACAAAACCTGTCCCTATTTGTCCACCAATTATTTTAATTTTTTTTTTTTACCACTTTCTGATCTTTGATGTTAAAACCAGCCAGAGTGACCTCCCTACAGCTAGCAAATTCACAGGGCATGCACCCTGTAGGCTCCCTCCTGGAGCTTGCAACCCCTTCCCAGACTTCCTCAGTGAAGACCCCATTGACCCATGCTGGTTTCTTTTCTCCACAAAGAAACTTGTCACTTGTCACAGGTATCCTGGTTCATTCTGTTTGCACTGTCCCCCATTAGAATGCCAGTTCCCAAGCACAGGGTACTCTGTATTTGGGTTGTCTGAAACAGTTGGGCTCAACAGTATCCACAGGTTCAGTCTTTCTATGTGTCCCTTATGCCTCCAACCAGCCTCATTCAAGTTCTCATTCCTACAGTCTTCCCTCACACTACCCAATCAAGTAACCTGGATCATGAGCTGGCAGAAAGACGTTCACAGGCATTCAACCTCTGAGCCCCTCAACCACACACCCCAGCAGCACACTATTACCCAGAATCCAGGAACTATCACCTCGCTTCAGGTTCCGTATGCATAGGCAAAACTTAGGGAGGGGGCACACCAACCACAATTCATTCTCTGAATGTGGAATTACATTGAGAACAAGCATCATCTTCTGGAAATGCTTGTATTGCAGTATGTTTTCACCATTAAAAATACATGGCACCATTTCCTAGAGAATCCATGCTACCTCCAGAAATGGCTGGGTGGGGGAGTAGAGGAAAGGCATGCTTTAGTTTTTAAAAAAATTGAAGTGCAAAATAATCCTTAAAATGAAAAAAAAAAAAAGACTTAAACACCAGTGGGTCTCATGGGTATGAATGGGCTGGCTGGAGGCAGAATTTTCTAAAGGTGAACTGATTTGGGGGCCCAAAGCATCAGGGGGATTCTAACAAATACTGAAGTAAGTTCATTTGCAGCAGGCCATGTGCCTGGGGGATGAGGAAGAACAGGCAGGAGAGACCTCTGGATGGAGACAGGAGCCCTGGCCTGCACATCTCTGGCAACACAGAACTCAAATTTCCCTCAGGGTCTTCCATGGACATCCTCCATGTCAAACCCTGGAAAGGACATGGTGTGCCTAGCTACAGTGGGAACATCCCAGGAAAAGGCAGGAAAGAGTGAGCAAAGGGAAGCTGTGCAGGCAGAAGCCCCATCTCAGGGCACCAAGTGAAAGTTTGGATATTTTTGGTAATCCTTATCTGAGGATATTTTGAGAGAAATTGCAAGAGAATGGGGGAGAGGAAGAGAGAGATTCAGAAAGACATCATGTGAAAGAGAAGAAAAAAATTAGATGCCTCCTATATCCCCATATATGCTGGGGTCAAACATGCAAACTGGAACCACAAAGTCAAGCAGTCTTTCTTTCAAGCCCATGGGCAACAATGCACTTATAAGCCAATATTGGTCAAAGCGTGATTTTCTACCATTATGCTGTCCCTCCAAAAGCATAGAAAGGTTGGGATTCAGATGATATTTGTAAACTCTATGATGAGAGATCATAATTGTGCTTGACATTCATCCCTGGAAGTGAAAATTATGCCCCCCCCCAAAAAAAAAACAAAACACTAATGTATGAAAGAAAAATATCTTTACTAAAAATTCATAAACCAGAACAGAAGACAGTAAGAAATTTGTAGGCTGATAAATTATAAACTAAAACAATTCATAAAAGCATAATGTGAGACAATGTCCCTGAAAGGGTAGCACTTATTAGCTGAGGATGGGTGCTCTGGAAAAACCCTGGGCCAGTTGCATTACTCTGTCAAAGAGAAAGAAATGAAGATACTCTCAAGAGCTGGAATAATCATAATGTTCTCAACCACAAGTGAAAACATAGAATTCATTTCTCCTGAGCACATAGGGGTTGGGATTGACACACGCTCTTCAGGTGAGCCAGGTGGTAAAAGTGAAATCTCTTCAGCCACAAATGTATCAGGCAGTAGAACTGGGCATGTCCATCAAGCCTCATTTGTACTGGAAACACATGAGGAAGAGAGTACAGTGTATATTCCATGAAAAAGTTTTAAATTCAGAAAAATAGGTTTCAAACAGTCTCCTTCAGTGCTGTTATTTTTAGTGAATAAAATGAACCATTCCATGCACATTTAATTCTTCTCTCCAGTGTGAACACTCAGATGTTTAATAAGTCTAGATTTTTGGCGAAAAGATTTCCCACATTCAGTACACTCATATAGCTTCTCTCTAGTGTGAACTCTGATGTGTGTAGTCAGGTGAGCCCTTCAACAAAAGGACATCTCACATTAACTACACTCATATGGCTCCTCTCCACTGTGAACTTTCAGATATGAAAAAGTAGATTTTTGGTTAAAAGACTTTCCACATTCAGTACACTGATATGGCTTCTCTCTGGTGTGAACTCTATGGTGTTTAATAAGGTTAGATTTTTGGCTGAAATATTTCCATATGTGGTACACTCATATGGCTTCTCTCCAGTGTGGACTTTCTGATGTTTAATAAGGTTAGATTTTTGGCTAAAAGACTTCCCACATTCAGCACATTCAGATGGCTTCTCTCCAGTGTGAACTCTCTGGTGTTCAATGAATGGACTTTAAGTTCACCTTATTTGTTACATCCAGGAACCACCAGAAATAGAATCTTGCTTCAGACACTCATATCAATGTCATGGTGCTGTGGCCATGAATTCACATTCCCTCACCAAGTGCGCATCAATCTTCTACCACACTTCTCTCATGCCTGCACTTCCACAGCCCTGGCCTCAGCACTTCCCCATACTCATCTCCTGGCCTTTTACTTATTACTCAGCATGTGTGTCCAGAGAATGGTTGCCATATTGAATCAGAATCAAGCACTACACAGACTCTAATAGTCCACACTCGTAGAGGCAGCCTGGATTCCTAGTATGTAGGCCTCTCACCATGACTGTTTACTTCCTTCAACCTCAACTATTAATAACAATAATCAGATTTCAGCTATCTATTGCCCACCTCCTTTTATGCTTCACTTGATGTCCCTTCACTAGCCACAGCCAACAACCCTAACTTAACCTCCATTCAAGTCCCAGCCCTGATGGCCCTCTGCACCATGTCCAGTGAGTCTCATAGATGACCACTCAAAGCCTCCTAGCTAATCCACAACACTGACTACAGCACCCTACAGCCAGGTCACACCAACAGTGACAACAAAATCCTGGTGAGAGTTTAGAGAAGTTAATATGTACCAGTCCTAGTCTCATCTTATTTAAATTACTCTTTGACCTGCACTAATCTCAAGTTCACTCATCACAGTCAAAGCCTCATGGCTAAACAATTTCTTTCCCTCACATGTTACATGCAACTTCTGACCCTGTGCTGTGTTGTGACTCCCACTTCTCACAAACGGTGGCCCTAGGAAGAAAGCCAGTCCTCAGGCTCACAGTGTCCCTTCTGAACTACTACTACCATTACTAACTTGACCATGATTCCCTGTATTAAAGTGATATACTGTCCTCGATGATTTTGGTGAACATAGACCCATGCACTGGTGTGAGGTCAGATGCCAGGGTTTTGGACTGGATCCACAGTAGAGATTGTGCAGGAGGCAACCAATCCCTGTTGTTTTGCTCATCCCTGTTGCTCTGTCTCTCTCACTGCCACCCCCATCCTTTCTACATCTAAAATCAATAAAAATATATAAATATTTTAAAAACATACCTGCAGGTTCCTGATTCAGCTCACTGTTTACTCCAAGCCTTTGCCCATTCTGGAACCTATGTCTGGAGTACCTCATACTCACTACACTGGTTGCCAGAAACAAGGTCCACATCATGAAGCCCTAGTCCTGGCCTTAGAATTCTGGGCTTAGTGCCTGTTCAAAGTCCTCAGGTCCAAGGGCTACAAGGGTGACAGTCCCAGAACTCTACTATCTCAGGGGCCACAAGTGTGTGAAGCACTGAAATAAGTTCCACAAACCTGTACACATAATCATTTCTGTTTTTTCAGGAATTTGTGGGAAAATTAGGGTCTGTTGGGAGCCTGGCAATCAGCATGCTCTATGGGCTCAGGCTGCTCAGTACCCTTGCCCAGCCCAGAGCTCAGGTGCCCTCCAGATGCCTGTATGATCTCAGGGCTCAGACGTCAGTGCTTACTCTTTCCAGTTCCCTTATCATTTACAGGACTTCCCCTTCCTGTCTACAGCTGCTGTCTTCTGTCATCTAGTCTGCTTTTCCTCTGAGCAATGTTAGGAAAAGTTAGAATTCTGCCTCTGAAAATGTCCCTCTTTTTTCACAACAATCTATGGCCCCAGCGTTCTGAGAATGAAAGTAAAACTCCTCATGCAAATACCACAGCTCAGCTCTTTGTTTCCTTTACACCCAAAACAGACCTGGGTTTCCCAATTCTCCCTGCTCAGTCCCACTATCACGTCCTTACAAGGTGGCACTGCCACCTTTAACCCTCTTCCCCATCACCCATGTGTCACTAGGAGGGATTCACCATCCTGAGCACTGGGACCTGGGCAGCAGGACCCGAGAGGACTGTTCCACAGGTTGGAGGGTTCAGGGGGTCAGGCTGCAGGGACCCTGTGAGCAGAAAGGAACTGGGGGGCACAGAGATGCCAATCTTGGTCTGTTGGGGCTCCAGGCGCCTCAAACACACTCTGCACCGCAGGCAGTGGCCTCCCAGGCCACCTTCTACTCACCTTCGGTGCCCCGAAACCTGAGAATCTGTGAACAAAAACCTAAGAAGTTAAAATGACCACTGTGAGGAGGAAAGCAGAAGTCCCGCCCCAACTGGATGCACAGGCTATATAATTCCCTTTGGCTCTGCCCACGCTTGTGCAATTCTTTCTGGGTAATGTAGTTTTCTAAACATTGGAGCCCAGCTAGAAACCAAACCAATGAGTTAGGTCAATACAAGTGTTGTGGCAGAGAGAGTGATGGCTGGGGAGCAACAAGACACATTCATAGGCTTGGCTCATTGCAAAAGGTGGACAGATCTCCTAGGGGAAGAGGATAGTAGGACTGCAAGTGATCCACCAAAAATACACAGGGGGGAAACTGGAGACATTCATAATAGTATCAACAATGTAAACTACACGTATTTTTTTTTTTTTAATAATAAAGCACAGCTGGCGTTTCTCAATGGTTGTGCATTGACCTATGAACCAGAAAGTAGTGGTTCTTATCCTGGTCAGGGCACAACATGGGTTGCAGGCTCAATTCCCAGTGTGGGGGTGGAGTCGTGTAGGAGGCAGCTAATCAATGATTCTCTCACATCATTGGTGTTTCTGGCTCTCTCTTCTCTCATAAAAAACTAATTTAAATATTATATATATATATATATTTAAAATTTAAGTTAATTACACTTATATCAAATGTTTTAAAAATGTTTAAAACTTGTCACTTTCCAATAACTCAGCTGTTTAATTATGAATGTTCTCATGCATATTCATTGCTACTGTATCAAGTGTGCTGAAAATAAAATATGATGTACTAATGAAATATCTTAAGTGCATGTTCAATGGCATTGTTTTGGCAGTTTGACGTGCCAAACTGTGGTGATGAGTATTTATGCCAGCAAAATCCTGCTTGCCAATATTTGCTGCCACTGAGGCGAGGCTGGTCCTCCCAAGAAATCAGGAGAGGGATGTTCGTGTCTATAGAGGGTTGCCATCTTAATTTTCTAACAACAGAGGGATATCTAGGATTTATATGGATCCACATTTCAAGGCATTACTTAGTGTATGTATAACTGACGAGCAAGGGAATGCATTTTTCTAATGTGCACTATTTTCTAGACCTCACTTAATGTATTATTAAATGCTTATACTTAAAGACCATCAGTAGAGAATGTGAACAATGCAATTAAACTTATAAGTGTATTGTACGAGTGGGCTATAACTCATACGTAAAGTAAAAATTGAGAAAAACTATTTTGTATATAGAATTCCAAACCAAGAATTCCATATGGCAATGAAGTCGCTTGAGTCATTGAGGAACGAGTGAAATTTAAACATATGTCTTAGAGGCTGCAATGTCTTCCTATTGGTTAAAATAAGAAATTAACTTTAAAAAAAAGAAAGAAAAATAAATTAACTTTAAAAGTAGACAAAAATCCCGAGCAGACATTTTGCCAAAGGAGATAAAGACAGTGTAAAGAACTGCATGAAGGAATTATCACCACCAAACATTTTTAGGGAAACGGAATTAAAAGAAAATCAACTTAACAATACTCACTGATGGGGCAAGTATTGAAAAAGATTAACCTTCACATGCTCTGGCAGGGTTGCAGAAAAAAACAGAATTTTCATTACTGTGGGTGGTGGGAAGGCCAAGTGATTGAACCACTTTAGATCACAGTTCCCCACATGTTAAAATGTGACACACTCACAATCACCTGGAACAGAATGATACCTAAGACAAACACCTATAGAAAGAACAGAATACAACACTCCCAGCTGTTAAATTTAAAAAAAAAATGTTTTGAATATATATATATTTTTATTTTATTTTATTTTTTTGTTGCAGTTTTTTTTTTAAAATCAATCTTTATTGTTCATATTATTACAAAGGTTCCTCATTTTTTCCCCCCTCCACCAGGTTCCCATCCCACCCTCCGCCCCTCCCCATCCCCCATTGTCCTCATCCATAGGTGCACAGTTTATGTTCAGTCTCTTCCTCCCTCCCTGGCCACTCTAGGCCTGGTCGCAGCTGTTCCAACATTCTGTCCTTTTTTTTTTTTTTTTTTTTTTTTAAACTCATTTATGTTGCAATGTTGGCTGGTGAGTTGAGTTCTGACTTAGTCTTTGATTTTTAAAGATCCTCTTTTTATTCTTTCTTAAGTAATTTTACTATCTTTTGCTCTCACTTGATTTCTTCACATTGAGAACTTCTTTGGTTTCTTCCTCCTTGTCCTGGAAGCTCAGCAGGTTGGCCTGTGGCACCCCTTTGTTCTCCGCGGGCTCCTGCGCTGCTTCAGCCTGTTGCCGGGGTCAGCGCCGCCCAGGAAGCAGCCCTCAGCCTCGGCTCCATTGCCCGCGCTCAGCGGTTGAAGGCTCAGGGGCACCCCCCACCCCCGGGGGCCCCATCGCCCAGCTCCTTGCTGGTGCCTGGCTGGCTGGTGACCGGCAGGGGCTCCTGCTCGTCGCGTTCCTCCAGTCTGGAGCTTTTTCCCTCCTTCCCGCTAGGGGAGTCTAGCATCAGAGTCAACTGACTGTCCTCTGTGTGCAATGTGCGTGACCCTGGGAGCCCTGCTTTTCGCTGCTCCCCCAGGACTCCACCTCACAGCCCCGTTTCCCTCTGCTTGAGCCTGGGTTCCCAGGGATTGGCCTAGAACTGGAGTTCAGGGCAGTCGGGAGTGGGGCTCAGCACCAGTAGAGGTTTTGTTTCTTCCCGCCAGGACAATACAGCATCAGAGTCAACATTCTGTCCTCTGTGCGCAGTGTGCACGTCTGCGCGCAGTGTGTGCGACTCTGGGGGCTCCGTTTTTCGCCGCTCCCCTGGGATTCCGCCTCACAGCCCCGTCTCCCCCTGCCTGAGCCTGGGTCCCCAGGGTCTGGCCTAGGACTGGGGTTCAGAGCAGTTGAAACTGGGGCCCAACAAGGCCGTGGCTCCTGTTTCCTTCCCTCCAGGGCAATCCCACATCAGAGTCAACATTCTTTCCCTTGCAATCAATGTGCGCGACTCTGGGGGCTGGGCCTTTCGCCGACTCCAGGGGCTCGGCCTTTCGCCGCTCCCCCAGGACTCCACCTCACAGCCCCATCTCCCTCTGCTTAAGCCTGGGTTGTTTTGAATATATTTTATTCATTATTTTACAGAGAGGAAGGTAGAGGGATAGAGTTAGAAACATTGATGAGAAAGAAACATTGATTAGCTGCCTCCTACACAAGCTAATGCTCTTAGCACAGACCCAAACCGGTTAGGGCCCAGATGTTGAATATATAAAATCCCAAACGTAGAAATAACTAAAACCATAGACAACTCAATACTTAAAAGTGGTTATCCAAAGAATTCAATATTTTCTACAAATAAAAAATTAACTGTTTGTATAAATAATAGTGTCAAATCTCAAAATATTTGTGTAGCATGAAGGAAGCCAATGTTTGTTAAAGAGAATTCACCTTATAGTGCCAATAAAATTATGAAAGATATGAACAACTCTATTGTACAGGAAGGTAAATCAATGCCTGAATGGAGGGCTGGGAGGCAGAAAGCTGACCAAAGTGCTCTCAGGGTGTGGCAAAAGTAGATTTACATAGAATTGTTGCTACTGAAAATAATACAATAATTTATAAATAACAGCACATATTTAAACTGGCCTCTTGTGTCTCATTTTGTTGGGTGAGATCATGCTCACTGAAAGCCACTGGTTTGCTTCCAGGTCAGGGCACATGCCTTCCTGAATACCCAATAATTGGTCATGCAGGAGGCAGATGATTGCTGTTTCTCTCCCTCTCCTTTGCTTTCAAAATGTAATAAAAATATATATAAAATAGTTACTCGAAAAAGAGAATTATCTGCCTGTTTGGCATACACACATCAACAAGCCTACTTTTTTCCCATCAAGGATGTGGGTAACAGAGAACCCTATTTCATCTGTGATGTTTTTCAGCTTTACATCATGTTCAACTTCACCAAATAGTGTACATTAGAAAAGTACATTTCCAGGCCGGAGCTCCAGTCGCGCAATCGGTTAGCGCGCGGTACTTATAAGAAAAGTACATTTCCAGTTATACATATATCTAAAGAAAGCCTTGCAATGTGGTCCCATATAAATCCTAGATATCCCTTTGCTATTATAAAATTAAAATGGTGACCCTATATAGGCATGGCCATCCCTCTCCTCATTTCTTGGGAGGACCAGCCCAGCCTCAATGGCAGCAAATATTGACAAGCAGTGAAGACTATTGCCATCAGCCCAGCCAGTGTTGCTCAGTGGTTGAGCATCAACCTGAAAGTGAAGATTGGAAGTCAAGATTGGAATCCTGGTCAGGGCACATGCCCAGTTTATAGGCTCGTTCCATAGAGCAGGGTGTGCAGGAGGCAACTGATCAATAATTCTATCTTATCATTGATCTATCTCTCTCTTTCTCCCTCCCTCCCATCCTCCCTCCCTCCCTTTCTCTCCAAAATCATAAAAGTATATATTAAAAACAACAACAAACTGTTGCCATGAAATTCAACAGGAATGCTGACTGCTTACAAAAGGCACATCCTGAAACAGAGTGCAGGATTATTGTTCCTCTAGTTCTGACTTCTTGCCTGTTGAGAAACTAACTTATGTGAACATCCTAAAGGGGTAAGGGAATGCACACTGGCCACAGTAAATAATAAGCCAATACTGGACAAAAAGTGATTTCCTGCCATTATTCTGTCTCTTCCAAACCATTTAAAATTTGGGATAAACACAATATCTATTCATCTCTTCCTGCTGAAAGATCACATTTTTGCTTTCAAATCATCTGTGCCAGTGAATCAAACCAAAACTAAAGGTATAGATGTAAAAACACATTACAAAAAGATCATAAGCCAGAGCACAGGAGAGCAAGTGACTGCAGGTTGGTGAATAAGAATCCCCCCAAATTTATCAAAGCATAAGGTGAATACCACTATGTCCCTGAAAGAGGTGGTACTTCTTAGCTGAGAAGGGGTGCTCTGGATGAATCCTGGGTCAGGACCATTTTCTAGTTATAGAGAATTGAATGAAGATACTGCCAACACCTTGGAGGAACCATAATTATTTCCAGCACAAGTAAGGACACAGAATACATTCCCCTGAGCACCCAGGGATGGTGACTGATGCATACTCCTTAGGTGAGACAGGTGTTAGAGGTGAAATCTCTTTAGCGACAAACACAATGATATCATTTGGGTGGTAGGACAGGGCATGTTAGCAAGTACAACACAACTACAAGTCTCACTTGTATCTGAAATTTCTTAGGTATTTAGTAAACTGAAGATACCCATGAAAGGAGTTTACATTCATGTAAAGGGTCTCAGAGAGCCCCTTAAGTGTTCTCATAATATGTGAGAAAAAAATAAAACATTCCTTGCATATTTAAAGGTTTTTCTCCATTGTGAATGCACTAGTTAAATCAGACATTTGAGTAAAGGACTTCCCACATTCACTACACTCATGGTTTTTCTGCAGTGTGAACCCTGTGGTGTTTAGTGAGGTAAACCTTTTGACTGAAATGCTTCCCACACTCACTACACATATATGGCTTTTCTCCAGTGTGAACTCTGTGGTGTATGGTGAGGTGAGACCTTCGACTTAAATGCTTCCCACACTCACTACACATATATGGCTTCTCTCCAGTGTGAATTCTGTGACATCTAGTGAAGTCAGACAAGTAACGGAAGTACTGCCCACAGTCATGACACTCATACCACTTTTCTCTAATGTGAACTCTGTTGTATTTAAGGAGAGCAGTGCTTTCACTGAAGACCTCCCCACAATCAGTACACTTATAGGGCTTTTCTACAGTGTGAACTTTCCCATGTTGAGGGTGGTGAGAGTTTCATGTACACACTTCCCACATTTATTATACTCATAAATCTTATCTCCAGAGCAGAGATCTTTTGATAAGCAATTTTCTGTTTCTGACTGACAGCTGTTTCACATTGAACTCACTGGTGATGTCTTTTTCCACTGAGACATTCCTGTGTAATATCATTGTTCCTGTGTGGCTCTTTAATGTAAAGAGTGGCCTGGTGCTGGAGAAGCCCTGAGATGGCTGGGGAGTCTTCCCCAACTTCCCTACTAGCTTCAGGCACCCCAGATAAGGAGAAGTAGCAACTGGTTCCAAGTGAGGCACTCTCCATATCTTCTTTCCAGGGCATCTCTCCACTAACTTCCTTCTGTTGCTGATGAGGCTTTGCACTGAAACACAAGTCTCTCACACACGCATCACTTAAGAAAACATTCTTCTCAAAGTATGCCACTTATAACTCAGTCAGATGCAAAATATATTTTAACACTGTGAAACACGACTTACACAGATGGGCCCTCTGGGTGCCTGGAGCTTTCATGGAAGCCTTGACCTGAGAATCTCCTATAGGTACATGTGCTCAGAATAGGATTCCACATCATCCATTTTATGCCAATGACCTGAAAACAGAAAAATGATGAGGAAATGAATGTTGACTGTGATGACAGGGGAAAGTCCCATTTTAAAAGTGTGTGGCACATAATACTTTGGTTTCATGCAATTGGCTGAATATTAAAGACCTGAAAGATAAATTGATAAGAGGCCCTTTTGAAGTTCTTGACCATTGAAGATCACAAAACAGAGGTGATTTAAACATAAATAGAGCAAAAATCTGGCAAGCACCACATGGAATAGAAGCGGAATATCCAGCTCATTGTGCTGCTAACAGCATTCGGTAGATCTTCTCTGCTGATGACATGGGCAAGCTGTGTAGAAGGTTGGTTACATCTCATTCCAAGTAAAATTCAACAAGCAAGTAGTTGGTGTTTGAGGATTTTTAAAGCATGTATGTGCTCCTTATAACACTTGCAAAGGTCCATGTAGTAGTATACTGCAGAAAGAGATGTGCAGAGAATAGGTGATGTAAAAGGACACAAAGGCAAAAGTAGATAATGTGAGGAAGTCACCAATGAAATGACAAGTCAGCAAAGTGTCAAGTGTGGAAAAGAAAGGACTAAATGAGGTGTGGCCATTGGAACCTGCACCAAACACTGTTGTACAGGAGTAGGTTCCTGGTATAATCTGAACACATTCCTGATGTCATACCTACCCCAGGTTGCCACTCAGCTGGGCTATGCATCCTCTAGTAACATTCTGTACCTTCACCCTGGAGAAACCCAAGGTTCTCCCTGAACCTCATTTTCTAGAAGTATGTACAAACTAAATATTCTGAGTATCAATGGAAAGACAATAGAGGTGAGCAACCATCACTTGCCCATAGCATTCAGCTTGCAATAGTATTCAGGGAAAGTAATATTACAAACAACAATTGGAGTAATATTACAAACAACAGCCCCTGGTTCATATATGTAAAGAAGATTCCTGGCACAGGCATTCATCAAGGTCCTTACCTCCGGGAAAGGTTTAGAAGTGGAATCCCCGGATCTGGATATAGTCACCCTCCCTGGGAGTGGAAGAGCAGGAGGGACCTGTTAAACTGTTTGTAAGACCACTGATACTCAGACACCTCCTGCAGTTTCTGAAGCAACTGGTGTTAGGGAGGTTTGTGGAGTCTATTGCTCAATGCACTCTGCCTAGCTCAGCACTGGCAGACACAGCCCATTTGACAAGACAGCGGGGGAAATTAGCTGAACCCTTGGTATTGCTGAAAGAGAGAGAGAGAGAGAGAGAGAGAGAGAGAGAGAGAGAGAGAGAGAGAGAGAGAGAACTATGCCTGGATAATAAATAAAGAGTGGGCATCACTTCCGGACATTAGAAGAGATTTGAAGGTCTTACCTAGGAATGATGCAAGTGCAAACAATTCCACCATCCCTTAACAGTAGATACTTCTCTGAGACTCATCAAGGATCTCCCACTCCTCCTCAGAGAAGGCAATGACCATGTCCTTAAAGTTCATATCTTGTCATAATGGGCACAGAACATCACATGATAAGATTTTCTATTGAGATGACATATCTGTCATACTCCCCACCCTGCACATCCATCTTCTCTCTCTACTCTTCACATCAGAGAAGATAGCAGGCCTTGTAACCATTAAAGTCAATCTCTCCTATATTCCTTCTGATGTTGTGTCTTCCATAAGCATAAAGGAGAATCCTCAGCCTCAACAACCAAATTCTTAGAAGGTGGTTTTCTAGTCCATCACTCTCTTTCACACATCACAACATGCATCACCCACAAGCCACTTACTGATCTGTACTAAGTGGCTTGGGTTTCAAGAAGGAAAGGCACTAGCACTCAAGGATGGAGGTAAATGGAGTGAAGCTGAGTAGAAGTCTTAAAACAATATGGAGGCACAAAGGCCTCAATGCTGACTGTTGCTACTCAACAAGCTCCACACAAACCACTGAACTATGGGGACAGTGCCACTGAAGCCTGGTCCTAGTTGTGACCCAGCACAGGAATCTGTAGAACAAAAAGGTCACAATGAGCACCTGGAAGCAACACCCAAACCAATCAGCACTGGATTATACCCCTGGCCTGGGCTTTCATTGGCTAAATGCAGCCATAATTAGTCTTGCTGCCCTTTGGGTAACTTACTTTTTCAGGCCCAATAGGTGAAATTAGGATCTCAATCACTGATTGATCATTGCAAATATTGGTGTTGGGGTCTCCCAGTTCTGCCAGAAAATGTCAAATTTAGGATTTGGGGTCTGGCCGCAGGTTGCTTGGAAGTGTTGTCTGTTTTGAGTGATCTCTTGTTTTGAGATATAATTTCAGATTTCATGAAGTTTAGAATGCTCCATGAGGTGAAAAGCATTATTTCAATTATTACTGAAGACCACAAATCTAAATGGGTATATTGTTTTTAAGTTTCTTTATTTGATTTTTGTAGAGAGAATAAAGGAAAGGAAAAGAGGAAAACACTGATTGGTGCCTCCTGCATGGCACCCACCCACCCCCTGGGATTTCACTCAGAAAACCTGTGCCTCACCAAGAATATAACTGGTAACTACTGGCAAGCTACTCATCTTCCTGAAGTTTGTGCAAACAATGTTTGGCAAATTAAAACTGGTTGAAGTACTACCCACACTCTGATGGTCCACACTCAAGACACAGCCTTGATTACTGCTATGAAGCCTTCTCTACTATTTTTTTCCTTCAACCTCACTTAATTGAGAACCACATCAGATCTCAGATATCACATTCACTGGTGATTCACTTGATGTTTCTTCATCAGTCACAGCCTTCATCATTCAAGTACCATCTCTTATGGCTCTTATTGCATTACCCAGTGAGTCTCACAGGTGACAACTGAAGCCCTTAAGGAAATCCACAGACTTATACAAACACTTTGGCCCAGGGTCACAACAAATTCTTGTTGAGTGTTTAAGTGATACATATGCAGCAGACCCAGTCTCACCCTTTGGACTTAGTCTTCCATGAGTGCCATTAACAAATAAAATGGTGATCTACACCTCCTCCCTGGTTATACACTCCCAACAACCTTTATAACATGTCATCACCATTAAATGTTCCTCAGAGTACCAGACAGTCATGAAAAGCTCTACGGATTATTTCATACCCTAACTGGTCTAATATAAAAGGTTTTGTATCCTCAAAGAACATTACTCTTTTTACTATTAATTTCTCCATCTCAGTTGATGGTGCTTCCATAACTTCAGCTGTTAAATTTAAACCTTCATGACATCTTTATCTATTACCCCTCTCCCCCGTTAACCTCATCATTAGAAAATGCTGGTGGAAAATTTAAACAGATCAAGAATCCAATTGCTAGTACCCCCTCCACATCCACCGTCATAGGTCTGCTACCATCAAAGTCACCAAGACTATCATAGAAGCTTAGTTCCTATTCTTTCTACCACCCCTCTCACATCTATATTTTTATTATGTTTTAGCCACAGGGAATCTAATGAGACCCAGGTCAGATCACCTGCCTGTACTACTCCAAATCTCCCATTCCCTCCATCACCAGGAGAACACACATCTGAGCTCTCACAAAGCTACTCTAGCCCAGATTCCTATCCCAGAACCACAAATTACTTTTTTTGAAAAATGAAGAATACCTGCTGGTCCCTGACCCAGCTCAGTCTTCACCTCAAGCCTTTGCACATTCTGGAAACTGTACCTGGGAGGACCTCCAACATCTCATTGCACTGATTGCCAAAAAGAGGGACCACTCACAGGACCATAGACCTGGATTTAGGATTCTGGGATTAGTGTTCCCAGGTCCAAGGACCAGAACAGTTGTAAGGCAGTCTCAGGATCATAGAAGAATGAGGCCCTAAAGCAAGTTCCACAGATCAGTACCCCTGAGAGTTGTTGCATTTGCAGAAATTTATGGAAATAGAAATGTGTGTTGAGAGCCTGGCAACGACCACCAGGATCCATGGGCTCAGGCTGCTCAGTACCCTTGCCCAGCCAATGTGGCCACATGACCTGAAGATGACTGCATTACTTCAGGGTTCAATTCTCAGTGCACATTCTTGCTAATAACTTTATCTTATATAGGACTTGTTCCTGTCCCTAACTGCTGTCCTCTCTCTTCTAATCTGTTCTTCTTCTGAGCTGCTAAGGAAAGTTATAACCCTACCTCAGACAATGTCCCTCTTTTGTTCGGGACCATCCATGGCTCCATTTCCTGAGAATGAAAGCAAAATTCCTTATTTGAAACTTTGCCTCGTCTTCTTTGTTGCCTTTAGACACAAAACAAGGCCTGAGTTTCCAAAATCCTTCCAGCTCTGTCACACCACCAAATCTTCACATGGTGGTATTGCAGCCTGTCACCCCCTTTCCCCATCATACTCTGTGTTACCCAGGAGCAACTCACTGTCCCTGATGCTGCGACCTGAGCTGCAGGACCTGAGAGGCACTGGCACCCAAGACTGGAGGGTTAAATCAGGTGAGCCCAACTCTGTAAGCAGAGAGGAGTCCGGGAGGTACAGAGGCCCTGATCCTGGCCTGATTGTACTCGACAAGCCTCAAATGTCTGAACTTAATGGAGGCATGGTGCTCTGAAGCCTGTCTCTAGAAAAAGACCAAAGAGGTCAACTTGATCACCAGGTAAAGACAAGGAAGTCCAGCCCTAACCACGTGCACCTGGATAGTATGCCTCTCGCCTGACTTTTATTGGCTAAACCCAGTCATAATTAGGTGCATTGCCTTTTATTTAATATACTGTTTGAATCCTTCCAGGTGGAATTTGCATCCAAATTTGTAACAGGAATGGTGAAGTGAGGATTTTTCCGTGTTCTTGTCTTGTGACAAGAATGAAATCACTGACCAAAATATTTCAGCAAAAATGTGTCAAATTTATTGCAAGCAGATTCAGACTCCCCATGCAGGTAGGGGGCCCAAGAATGTATTGGTCATGAAGACTTGTGGACTAGGGGTAGATATTTGCTATAAGCTTGGTCTCCATCTATCCTTGTCATCACCTGATTGATTCCCTCTCTTATTACTTCCTATCAAGGAACCTGAAATTTTCCTGTTTCTATGCCTCAGTTCACCTTATTGTTGAAGACCCTCCCTAGTTCTCCATGCCTTTTGCTTTGAGTTCAGAAACATTTTATTGTTTCTGCATGGTTGATGTCTATCATTAGGCTTGTTCAAACTGCTGTGTCTCCCCCTGCCCATGTTACACCTGCCTTTGTTTTGCACTGGCCCCCTGACCTGTCTGCTTATGTGTCAAGCTAACTTCTCTCACAGTCACTCACTGACTATGGTGAATGTTGGTTTTTGGGAGCTGGAGTGTCACTGGAAAATGACTACATTAGGCTTCAGTGGCTGTTGGCAGGTGTCTGGGGAGTGTTGTCTAAAATTGACTTTTTGTTGGGAGGTATTATTTCAGATTCTGTGAAGCTCAGAATGCTCCTTGAGGTGAAATGTATTATTTCAATTACTCCTGAAGACCACAAATCCTAATAGATTTATATAAACATTATTTAATTGTTTTTAAAGAGAGAGGAAGGTAGAGAGCAAGAGACAAATTCTCATCAGCTGGCTTCCACAAGCCCTCAAGCTGAGGACTGAGCTCCCATGCCCCCTCCCCCACTTCCTGTGTCCTCACTGAGAATCCTACTGGAAACCTTTCTGTGAATGGGACCATACTCTTCCAACTGAACCATCCCTAGAGGCCAATTTATTATTTTTAATATAAAAATATCACATAAATAAAGAGGAAAACAGGTTATCAAAGATTATACATAAGCCTATCCTATTTGTTTAAAACAAATTTAGAAAGGATTCTAAGATCCGTTATATTGATTCTCTTAGTCCCTCATGGGAAAGAAGACAGATTTCTGAGTTCAGAGTATTCAGATCACAGTTCTAGAGAGATAGCTCTAGAGTTAACAGTATGTTCTTGAAAACTCAAAACTTTAAATATTTTGTTCCTTTTTAAATTCTCACCGGATGATAGGTTTATTTATTGGAGAGAGAGGAAGGGACCAATAGAGAGAAGAAAAGCAATATTGATGTGAGAGAAAATATTAATCGGTTACCTCTCATCAATTACCCAACCAGAGATGGACCTGCAACCTAGGTATGTGTCTTTACTAGGAACCAAACCTGTACTTTTATTTGAATGTGTATATAAAACAAAACTCCAAGTAACCAAGCCACATAGCCAGGAAAGCACCTTAATTCTTTCTAATTCTTTCAAGACAGTGAATTAGTATGACTTAACATTTGGAGAATTGTTTGTTTTGCATGTTGTGTGTTGGTTGTATGTGTGAATTTGCTTCCCCTTTGAGTGTTCCTAATTGTATCTGCATCTGTTTGTGTCCTCTTTGTGTCTGTGTTCTGTGTCCATACGAGTCTGGTCAGGTGTGTGCTTGCATGTGTCCATTGTGTGTGGATATGCCCTGTGGTACATGCTGAGTGACCCTGTATTTTCTTATCTGTGTGTTGTTGTGTGTAGGTTCCCAACAAGGTGTTACTAGTGTCTACACTGTGGGTCCCCATGAGCCTTGCCATAAGCTCTGCAAGTGAGTGCCCACCATAGGCTGTGAGTGCTCTGTACCTGAGTGTTTTCCCTGCTTCTGTTATCTGTACGTTTCCCTATGAGTTTGTGTGGCTGCACGCTGTGGCAACAGGCAGCTTCATAGGAAATCTCCTGAGTGGTGATGGAGAGGACAATATGTTCTTCCTGGACAATATGTTTGTCCCTGGTCTTCCAGGCTCTGGTTTCCTCTTGGGGATCGGATCTCAGGCCCAAGGATGGATGAAGTGAAGGGTCAGTTCACTGAACCCTAGGCTGGCAGAAGGTGGGGACCTGGGGAAGAGTCTGATGACAGAAAGGACTTATAGAGTGTGGAGGTGCTGTTTTGGGAAGACTCTAGGCCTTTGAGGAGGTCTGAGGGATCCTGATTTTCTGGAAATTTTATAAGTGGGTGTGTCCATATGGGGAGAGCTGAGGGGGTAAATTCCTAGGCCCCTGAGTCCCCCTTGGGAATGAGGAATTGGATACCCATGGTACAGGCTGGGATTCCTTTGGGACTGCTAATTCCTGGAGAGCAGGTCATCTCCTTGCTCATGGGAAATCCTGGCCAACACCTTATTGATGAAGGTGCCTAAGCTGCTCTGAGCATCAGTCCTGGGTCTCCAATCTCTGATCATCTACTGAGTGTGCATGATCGCCTGGTAACAAGGGGACCAGGAGGCAGAATGGGCTCAGTGCTCTCTGAAGTGGGAATGGGGAAAATATGAAGGGACCACACTTCGCACAGGTTCCTGCACAGAATGAAGGGAAACCACAGGATCACCATGGGTGTTAATGTCAGCATTTTTCCAATCAGCTCCACGTGATGGAGCACTCACCTGGGCAATGCAAATGACAAAGAATCTTGGAGGCAGTGTAGTGACAACTGTTAATATAAAAGAACATGGACACTGGAATGCTTGCGGTCCAGTAACCTCCCAGTCTATAATATTAACATGTGGTCTTCACGCCCACCACAATGGGGGAACCCTGGCAGCAGGGATTTACCTCAGAAGTGGATTCTGATATTTTGCCAATGATATCTGACCAAACTCCTTCTTTTTGAAGTTCAAAACTATGAATATTAAGTTTTGGGCAGCTGGTAGACAAAGTCTGAGTGGACGAGGAGAAAGCAAACTGTCCTGATTGACTTCTACTGTCATTTCTTACCAGTCCCCACTCCTCTCCTTTGCCCGTAGGCAGCCTTAAAAGATGCTGGCACCATGTGTTCCCTTCCTGTGGCTCATCAAGTAGGTCAGGCTCTGCTACAGACCCCGATGTTGGCTGCATCCAGTGATATGCTTTGACCAATAAAATGTGGGAATCAAGCCTGTAACCTTTAACAGAAGAGTTTGGAACCAGTGAGACCGGCCACTCTCTCTGTCTATCTCTGATAACACCCAGCAGGAACCTACATGGTGGTTGCTCCTTTATCCTGATTCCAGTAGAACCAGGGTGTTCATGTGCTATGAACAAGAAAGATACCTTCTTTACCCTAAGCCACTAAAGCTTTGGAGGTGCTAATTACCCACAAAACATCGAGCCTGTCCTAATGGAAATGCATCTCCGATTCCACCCTCGAAAAGTGAGCAGAGCCTAAAATTAGAAGTCAGAGCAAGGTGGTTAGAGACACATGAGTTTGTCTTACAGCCCTGCCTTTATTAACTCTACAAAGGATCAATTTATATTGAGATCTGAGCCTGAATTCCCTCCCCATCAAATAGATGGTGAAACCATCTCAGATTGCAAAGAGGATTAAATGAAATAATAATTCATATGAAGCATTGAATCAAAGCTCTGCACATGTAGTAAACATTCAGTAACTCTTAGCTCCTTAACATCACAATATGTACTGATGACAGACATGCAGACAATATAGAAAATGTCCTTTCACAGTTTTATTTTAAACCAGTTGGATATATTCCCTCATAGCCTGCTTTTCCTCTTAATAATGTAATGTTTTGATGGGAAAAAAAAAAAAAAGCCAAGCTAAAATGTCTCAGCTTGTTGAGCGTAATTCAATGCACAGAAAAATTATTGGTTCATTTATTATTTGAGAGCACCTGCTGTGGTTATGGCCTGTAGCCCATTAGGGGGCCATGGAGAAGGAAGACACTCTATGTTTCTATCATTATTCTCTCTGTAAAAGTCAATTAAAATACCTTTGCAAATATTTATCCATTTAAATTTGTAGTCTTAAGAAATAATTGAAATAATACTTTTCACCTGAGGGAGCATTCTAAGAGTCATGGAATCTGAAATAATGTTTCCAAACAGGAGTTAAGTTTTGTAGACAACACTTCCTAGAAACCTGTGACGATCTCCTAAAACCTAAAGTTGTCAGTTGCCACTTGCACTTACCACAACAATATTCCCAATGGTCAGTGTGTGATTGGGAATCCTAGTACCATATGCAAGGCTATATTGCTACATTACCCAAAGAGCCATGCATTAAGTGGGGGCTGGGTTTAGTCAATGAAGCCCAGGAGAGGCGCATTATCCCTGTGCTCATTGGTATCAGTTTGACTTCCAGAGTATTTCTCTTGGTGGTGAATTTGACCTATGCAGTGTGTTCACAGAATCAGAGTCTCCAATGCTGAGTAAGGAGCCATCAGAGGCTGTTTCCCCGCAGTGCAGTTGTGTGTCTGAGGACGGTTGAGTAACAGGAAAAGATTGAATTCTCTTTGCCTCCCAAACGACTTTCTGCTTCCAGAGTTCAACTCAGCCTCACCTCATTTACCCTCCAAACTTGGGTGTTGGTGCTTAACAGTCCTATAGTCTAGGTCTCAGTGTTTGAACAGTGAGTTACTTGAGGTTGCCACATGGTGTGACTGGATGGGAGAAGGTGACAGGCTGAAAAGACAGTATATAAGACCGGGGTGGTATGACTGAGGAGGGATGATTGGGGAAATCCCGGTCTGTTTTACACCTAAAGGCAGCAAAGATGAAGCAAAGTTTTGTGTGAGGAGTTTTACTTTCATTTGCTGACATTAATGACTGTGATCCAAAGAGGGGCATGGTGTGAGTTAGGTTTCTAACTTTTCTCAAAACTTCTCAAAGGAAGAACATAATAGAAGAGAGAAGATAGCAGTTAGGGACATGATGGAGAAGTCTTGTGAAAGCCCTGATGTAATGCAGGCATCACCGGGGCTGGGGCTGGGCAAAGGCCCTCAGCAGCCTGAGACTATGGGTCTTGGTGGTGGTTTCGACTCTCAACATACCTTTACTTTCACCAGATTCCTGCAGATGCAGAATCACTTAAGGAAACTGGGTTGTAGAGCTTATTTCAGGGCCTCCAAATCTTGTGGCATCTGAAAGAGTGTGTCCTGGGAATGTCCAGCCATTCTTCTAGCTCTGTGACCTGGGAACCTTGATGGGACATCCACCCCAGAATTCTAAGTCCAGGACAAGGATCTTATGACTAGTTCTTGTTTTTGGAAACCAGTGGAATGGGATGTGAGAAGTTTTGCCAGTCATGGGTTCCTATATGGGTAAAGGCTTGGAGTGAAGACAGCTCATTCAGGAATCCTGAGGTGACCCCCCCTTTTTTCCCCTTTTAATTAGGAACTGGAAACAATGGGACAGGAGTCAGGTCTTGAGTAGTTTTGTGAAAGTCTGTTCTATAAGTAATGGGAGCAATGGGGTAATGGAACCTTACACACATGATGTCACTTCCTCAATGACAGGACAATACAGATGCTAGAACTCCGGTCAACAGGCACCCAAATTCCTTAGCCAGGCACCTATCACCTTACTTGACTGCAGACCTTGGAACAAGCTGGTCTCCAGGTGGTCTCAGGGTGTGTCTTTGGAAGAGCTTACCACAAAAGCTGTCTCACTCGCCATAGCCAGTGGCTCTAGTCTCCCTTCTGACTCCTGCTGTCACTCACAGTGTGTAACCTTGGGTAACATATGACAGCCTAGCACCTGCCAATCTAGGGAGGCCTCACCTGGGAGCACTTGTGTGGACATAAGTCCTTGCTACTTGGTAGACATATCATATCATATCTGTCCTTGCCACTGTGTGTGTAGGGGGGAAGGCGAGGTAAAACGAGGGGAGGGTAGTTCTCCCGGGCTGGGCAGCGGTTAGGTCTGGAGGTCTGCTGGGTCTCTCATGTGCTCATCTTGGGTCACAGGAGGCACAACGAGAAGTTCCCCTGTCCACTGGAAAACTTAGGTGCTGAGGGGTCACATTCTCCCTTCGTGGCTGCAAGTCTGTTAAGACACCCTCGGTCCTGGCCAGGGAAGACGGTGTTATGGTGGGTTTTCATCTGTGGGGGGACCTGGCAGGTTTCTGATGGGGTGGGGCCTGGACACCAGACACTGTCCTTTCAGAGCTCCACCTGGAGGTCATGGCGAGGCCCATGGAGACTCTGTGGACAGGCACAACTTCTCCCAGTCCCTGTGCAGGAGCTAAGACCGGACCACCAGCAGCGTGGGGCAGAGCTGAGGGTGGGCACAGCGGGTGCTGCACCTCAGGATTAAGATGACCAATGAGAGCCAATTGCACATTCCCACTGGAGTGTTCAATGTTCCACTGTGACTTATTTATTCTTTGTAAATCCTCACCAGGATATTTTTCCACTGATTTTTGGATAGTGGAAGGGACAGGTAGAGACAGAGAGAAACACTGATGTGTGTGTGAGAGAGACACCCATGTCAGAGAGAGACATCAACTGGCTGCCTCCCCCCGACGCCTGGACCAGGGCCAAGATGGAGCTTGCACCCAGGAGCGTGGACCTGATCAAACCCAGGACCCAGGCGCCCCACCCACGGAGCCAACCCAGCTGGGGCCTGTCCGCATTTAAAGGAACCCAGACTCCAATTCCCCACTTCCAACCACGTGGCAGGATGTAAAGTCAGTCCCCACATATTTGGGAGAATGTTTTTGAAGTGGGATGTTGTTTGACTTCACTATAGTTCCTTAGCATCTTGCATTTTCCTACTTTTGATGGTTTGCACCACCCGCCTCCGGGAGCTGTGTAGCCAGCCATCAGCCCCAAGGGGCCCAGGAACTTCTCCCAGAGAAAACTGCCTGCCAGGCAAGGGCTGGAAGGCTCAGACTCGGCTGGAGGGCGGCGCTGCACCTGCTAGCATTTCACACCCAGAACACCTAGACCAGCAACCCCAGGGCGGCTCTGGCTCCAGCCCTCCTGCGCCACGCACAGCCCAGCTCCTGGCTCCTGGCTCCCTGGGCCCGCCAGCTGCACACCTTTCTGGGCTCCTGCTCCAGGAGGCCGCTCAGGTGGCTGCCAGCCAGCTCCCTGCTCACACCTGAGGCACCTCAGCTGGAGGCGGGGCTGGCGGGCCCGCCCTCCTATTGGCAGCTGGCGCCAGGCGCCCTCCCCCGACCACCACTGATTGGCTGGTCTTGGACATTTGATGGGCGACGGGCAGGACTGGCCTCCTCCTCCAGCTCCATCTGTGACCTCTGGGAAGATAGGTAGGGCAGTGGGCCCGGCTTTGGCAGCATCCCCCTCTCGGTCCCTCCCAAAGGTGGGCGAAGTGCCCCCAACACGGACCGCCCTCCCGCGGTCCCTTGGCTCCCAGTCAGGGTCTGCCTCACCTCCAGGCACAGCGCTCCCCGCGCTGCGTCCCTCCCACAGCCACGCCCCGCCACACCTGGGCTTGGCCTGCCCACCCACAGGCAGGCGGCTCTGCTCGGAGCCTGCCCAGCCCGTGGGTCCTGGGCCGTGGGGCGCGGGAGTGGAACCTGCCCCAGGCCCACTGCGCCCGTCCCGCTTCCCTCCCCCCGTCCCCCCCAGGGAGGGAGCTGCCAGAAGGAGGCCGCCTTTCTGACCCTGCACTGAGGCCAGAACCCAGTCACTCTGGACTTCTCTACCCGCTTCCCCAGCCTTGTTCTGCATCCCCTGGACTCCCTTTGCCAGCCAGTAGCCGCGTGTTCCCGCCAAGCCTTGGAGACCACAGGCAGAGGCTGGTTCAGAGCAAGGGCGTTCTGTGGGGTCTGGCCGGACCTCGGGTGGGATGAGAGTTAGCCAGGCCCTTCCCCAGTAGGCGCCCACCGCAGCCGCCACAGGTGTTGGTGTTTGGAGTGGCTGGCGGTGCTCTAAGCAGGTGCCGCCAATCTGCCTGCCTCTGTCTGAGCGGGAGGACCCTGCTGGGCCCTTCTCCAGAATTAGGCTGAGCTGACCCCTCTGGATGCCAGGGACCCCGAGTAGGGTGGGGCCTCAGGAACATGGTTGTGCTGCCTTTTGCTGACTTACACTGTTTAAAACTTGCTTTTCTCTTAAGCAGTCTGAGGCACAGAGAAAGGGGTCGGAGCAAAATGTCCCTGCTAGACCCTTCACCTACCTTGTGCCAAGCATCCTCAGGCCATGTTCCCGTTCCAGATGGAAGCTTCTGGACCCTGAATCTGTTTCTCTCCCCAGATTAACTTGTTAGTTTTTAACATCACTTAGTATTCTCTTTTTGAAATTCAATGGGAAGAGCTTGGAGTGGCACGTCCTGTTCTTCCAGAGCGGCCCCAGGAAGGGAGGGAAGCAGGCGGCTCAGGCACGGCTTCCTGGCTTCGGGGTCTGACTAGCTTCCAGGGCAGAGAGCAGAGGCCTGGGGAGAGGGAGAGGACCTGAGAAGGTGGCCCTGCCAGCCGGTCCTCCCTGGCTGAAGGCAGCCTCACTCTCTCTCCATCCTGTCCAGTGAAAAGCTGACCCTCGTGGGTCCTGGACCATGGAGCTAGGGGTCTGAAGCAGAAGGGGAAATAGGCAAGCACAGACAACCTCGCCTTTGACCTAGCCCATGTCTGTTGCCCAGGCAGCCAGAGGGGAGGCAGGAAGAGGTTCCCAGG
The DNA here is from genome assembly GCA_036971965.1 of Nyctalus aviator. Taxonomy (NCBI): domain Eukaryota; kingdom Metazoa; phylum Chordata; class Mammalia; order Chiroptera; family Vespertilionidae; genus Nyctalus; species Nyctalus aviator. Next base: position 54,316,218 of record CM072933.1, on the reverse strand, counting down.
AGGTGACCAAGGTCCTGTTGCTCCTCCCTAGGGATCTATACCCTGACCTGGGACAAGATGGACCACCCACCTTCAACCCACTGGAGGAGCTGGGGACGCCCAGTCCCCGAGCCTGTGAGTGAGGGGGTGCGGGAGGACCCAGGACCAGAAATGCCAGTAGGCGCCCTGAGGAGGGGAACAGGGGGGCTATTGTGAAATCTCAGGAGAGAGCGCAGGGCAGGGCCACCCACGGGAGTCCCCTCCGTGGAGACTAGAGGAGAAAATGTCCTGTCCTTGCCCAGCGCTGAGGGCCCCCGTGCCTGCGGTTCCTGGGGTGGAGCCTGGGCTGCGCAGCTGCACCTTCCAGCTGCTCTGGGGACAGCTGCTCAGCGGCCCCCGCTGTCATGTCATAGAGAACCTTAGCTGTCCCCAGGGCTGGCCGCCCATCTAGCCCTGTGCCTGGCTCTCTGATGAGGGGGCACAGGGCAGATGGCAGCTGCAGCCTGTCGACCCTGTCTCTTCAGGCAGGTGCTGCCAGCCTCAGAGGACTTCACACGTGTGTGGCAGAACATGGCGGGGACAGTGGGGACTGTGGGACCAGTGGGCGAGGTACGCAGTGTGTGCCTGAGCGGGAGCACATCTTCTGCAGTCCCAATTGTTTGAACATTGTCATCAAGCAGAGGGAGGCTGGTGGTGACTGGATGGGACACACTGCTGCCCACCCGAATCCCACAGGCCCCCCAGCTGGAGGGGACTGTGAGGCAGAGGCCCGCCCGGCAGCCTCGACTTCTCCAGATGCTCAGCCTGAGCTCCCAGGTGGTCTTTCTCTTCCTTCCAGGAGGGACCCGTGACTCCTCCAGAGCCAGCGGCTGCCTCCAGCAGGCTGGGCACTGAGCCCACAGCCTGTGCTGCCAACCGAGCGCCAACCCGGGGCCAATTGTGGGATCTGGGGGCTGAGGGAGAGGTTTTAGGCCGGCCCTCCTTCCCTGAGCCTCCTCACGCCCTGGCGGGCTGTCTCAGGTGTGTGCACAGAGCTTCTCCCCTCTCACATTTGCTCTGGTTCCATTCCCTCTCTCCCTAGGTGTGGCTCAAGAACCGAAGGGCCAAAGAGCACAGACTGCAGAGACCACCGCGTGGGCAGAAAAGCCCTGGAGTCCACGCTTTGCTCCAGGAACCGGGAGTCTGCGCCCCTCAGCCCGAGCCTGCTGACCCTGCCTTCCAGGAGGGCCTTGTGCTCCCTGCCAGCGCCATGATCCCTCTGCACAGCCTCTGGCAAGTCTTCCCAGCAGCAGATGCCAGCACCTCCAGCTACAGCCAGGCCTGGTGGCACCCCGCGCAGGGCTTCCAGGACATAGTCCCTGCTGCACCTGCACCTGATGCTGCTCCCGCTCCAGATCCAGCTCCAGGAGAGGCCACAGTCTGGCCTCAGGTCCCAGATGATGTAAACAATGATGAAGACGAGGCCAAAGCCGCCCAGAATACCTCCCCAGACCCTGACTTCACAGAGGTGTTCTCTGATCTAGCGGGCTTGGAGGAGCCCTTCACCCCCAGGCCCTGGTATGACTTTGTGGGTGACAGCAGCGTGAACCTTTTCCAGGTAATGGAACTCCCAGAAAGTCCGTCCCCGCCAAGTCCTGCAGGTGCCACGGCACCCTAGGCGACCAGGGTGTGCGCTCACACGGGCCGGGCAGGAGAAGCGCTGGCCAGTGCTTCTTGGCCTCCAGTTGCTCATTTCTGAGAGGAAGAAAGAGGGATTAAGAGAGAAACATCAATGACAAGAGAATCATTGATTGGCTGCCTAAACAACCTGGTCATGTACCCTTGACTGGAATCGAACCCAGGCAGGGCCCTTCAGGCTAACACCATCCACTAAGCCAAACCAGCTAAGGCTTTCTTGTTGTTTTGTTGATAGTTTCTTTTGCTGTGCAGAAACTTTTTATTTTGATGTACTTCCATTTGTCTATATTCTCCTTAGTTTCCATTGCCTTAGGTAGTAATTGTTTAAGCACCTTAATTCTTTTTTTTTAAATAAATCTTTATTGTTCATATTATTACAAATGTTCCTTTTTTTCCCCCCTCCACTGCTCCCCTCCACCAGGTTCCCACCCCACCCTCTACCCTTTCCCTACCCCGCATTGTCCTCATCCATAGGTGCACAGTTTATGTTCAGTCTCTTCCCACCTCCCCCTCTCCCTTTTCCCCCGAGAATTATCAGTTCACTACCCTTCCATACCTCTGATTCTATTATATTCAACAGTTAATATTGTTCATCAGATTTTTTTAATTTCCTTGTTTTTTAGATTCACTTGTTGATAGTTATGTATTTGTTGTTCATAGTTTTTTTTTTTAAATATATTATATATTTTTTTTTTTTTACAGAGAGGAATAGAGAGGGATAGAGCTAGAAACGTTGATGAGAAACGTCAACCAGCTGCCTCTTGCACACCCCCTACTGGGGATGTGCCCACAACCAACATACATGCCCCTGACCAGAATTGAACCTGGGACCCTTCAGTCTGCAGACTGACGCTCTACCACTGAGCCAAACCAGTTTCGGCTATTGTTCATAGTTTTTATCTTTACTTACTTTTTCTTCTGAAAGAACTCCCTTCAGCAATTCATATAATTCTGGTTTGGTGATGATGAACTCCTTTACCTTTTTTTTTTTATTGGTGAAGGTCTTTATCTGGCCTTCGATTCTGAGTAATAGCATTGCTGGGCAGATTATCTTTGGCTGTAGGCTCTTACGATTCATCACTTTGAATATTTCTTGCCATTCCGGTCTGGCCTGCATTGTTTCTTTTGAGAAATCAGCTGACAATCGTATAGATATCCTTTATAAGTAACTACCTGCTTTTCTCTTGCTGCTTTTAATATTCTCTCTTTGTCTTTTGCTCTTGGAATTTTAATTATGATGTGTCTTGGTGTGGTCTTCTTTGGATTCCTTTTGTTTGGAGTTCTGTGTACTTCCTGGACTTGTAAGTCTAATTCTTTCACCAGGTGGGAGAAGTTTTTTGTCACTATTTCTTTCAGTATGTTTTCGATATCTGGCTCTCTCTCTTCTTCTGGGAACCCCATAAATCTGATTTTGGTTTGCTTGAAGTTGTCCCAGAGATTTCTTACATTATCTTCAACTTTCTGGATTCTCTTGCCTTCTTGCTTCTGTGGAGGAATGTCTTCTGGCTCTTTATGTTCCAAATCTTTGACTTGATTCTTGTGGTCTTCCATTCTGCTTTTAGGACTCTGTATATATGTTTTATTTCAGACAATGTATTCTTTATTTCTTGTTGATGCCCCGACCCATGGGGCACGACAACGTGGGGAGAGGGAGGACCTGTGGAGGATGAAAAGAAGGGACAGGGGAAACGGAGAAATGGAGGCAAGACAAAGTTCTGATAAAGCCTCAAACTTTATTTTTGGAACAGCAGTATATATACAGCAGGAACAAAGGGGGGCAGGGTTGCCTATGCAGCGGCATCTTTGACAGTGTATAATTGGTTTAGGCACTGAGTGACAATGTGGTAAGGTATCTGGCAACACAGGATTGGCTAACTGCCAGGGCGGTGTAACATTCCAAGGCCAGGCTAACTATGGGGGAGGATCAGGAAGGGGAGTTGCAGAGATCCTCTGGAGTAAGATGTGCTAAGGGGCAGGTTATCTTTAGCTTCTGGCCAAATCCACAGGGCACCACATAACTTCTGCTAGAAGGAACTTAATTCTAAGATGGAGTTGTATTTTCTTAAGACGGAGTTGCTTGTCTCAACTCTGATGGCTCCCAACATCTCCTCCCTCTTTGTCTTATTGAGGGTTGGCCTTAACCGATTGGGGGAGTAGTGACCTGTTCCTCCCGTGGGTTTCCCAGGCCCACCAGTGCTAGTAGCGGCTCTTGGTATCTTTTGGGGAGGAGAGGCAGAGCCGATTGGATTTGTATTGATACCAACCTCTATACAAACCAGGTACTCACAGGGAAATCCAGAGGGTGTCGAAATTTTCCCATGACCTTCCCTTGGGAAGAGGGGGTCGGAAAATTTTTTGGACCTTCCCTTGCAATGCTTTGCTCTGCACCCATATCGGTACCCATATCTTTCTCCCAGTGAGGAGTAGGTAAGTATTCCTCTGGTCATCATGCTGTCCTGGCAGGGAGGGAGCGATGGCAAAATTCAAAATCTTGCTCACGGTCAGCTACGGCTAAATGGTGGTAATGTACCTGGATGGGTTTGGCCAAGATGCTGTCAATCTGTTGTTTTACAAAATCTGTTAACCTCCGAAAAGCCCAGGGGCCAAAGGATAGTATTAATATAAAGCCTATGAGGGGACCCAGGATGGGGAGAAGGTAGGGGAGGAATCCATTCTTAGTACAGTAAATCTCAATAGTTACAGACTTCTTGGCAAGCCATAAAATGTTGCTCTCCTACTATATAAATTATTTCCATTCTACTGATAATGGCTATCCAAACAAGTCAGGGAAAATTGTTTTTTAGGCTACTAATAATCAAAGTAAAATTTAAATAATAACAAAGTTCTAATATCAAAGTAATTATAAACAATGCCAATGCAAAACTGAATTATATATATATATATATATATATATATATATATAATTTTTAAAATTTGAATGTTAAGAGCAAAACTTTGGCTATTTAAAAATAACAAAACAATAAGAGAGAAATTAAAACTATGGCTATGTTGACATTTTTAGCTAAGAAATGAAAGAAAGTCCCTTGTGTTACTGATGTATATTTACTGAGTCTTTTGACTTGGCTGCGCAAGATTTTGTAGAACACTGGCAGCTAACAGATGCTAGCACGAGTAGGAACATGATTGAAGAAGCATCTGCTGCACTTTAGTCATTTAATTCTTTAGATGACTCGATGTTGCATAGCTTTCAGGGTTTTTTTTCCTCCTTTTGCTTTGCTGTCATTAGGGCAGTCTTTAGTCTTTTTGAGTGAAGGGATGCAGGAGCTTGTCTGAGTCCATTGTGGTGACACATGTAATGCTCCGGCACCTGAATTGGCTTTATCGCTCCTTCTGGAAAGATATAAAACACAAACTCTTCCCCACATTATTACTGAATCTGATAAAATTCTTTTCTGGTTTATGATTCCTTCCTCCTAGCTGACTTGGTGGAGGCTATTGTACAGGAGGCCTGATGCCTTTTGCCTGCTGTACGATCCTCTGTATCACAATTTTAAAAATTATTAAAGTATAAAAAGTATGACTGAGCTTCTCTTGAGGTGACACATAATATCTGTCTCCCCCTTTTTTTGTTTTTAAAATGATCTTAAGAGTACAAATGGCTCTTTCCACCACTGAGTGGTATTTATTTTACCAGATTTGATTAGGTTTAAGTCCTTGGGTATTTATTCCTAAGGTTGGTATAGGAAGTTGGATAATATTCTGAGGACATTGTTTCTAATAAAATATGGAAATTGCCATTCTCAAATAACATTTTATAGACTGAAAATTAAATGAAAAGTTCCTCTGAATTAATGTGCCTTATAATAGCTGTTTTAATAATTTTTGCTATACTTACCATATAAGTACTATTACTATAGATTGATGGGCTTTGTAGTAAAATCTGTTAAGATTTTATAAATAAGAGCTTGTATTTCTATTGAAATATAAGAGGTTTGAAGGAACTTTGCTCCTCTGCTATAGTATATCTAGCCTTTCTAGAATATACTATCTGTAAAATATACTTTCTAGAATATACTATCTGGATCTATCTGTAAAAATGGTTAATACCTGAGATAAAAAATTTCTTTTAATGTGGTTGTTAATACTATTCTCTGTGTTAGATATAAATCAAGCCCCTAAGCTAGGGTTCCCGGTAGAATAAAAAATATTACCTATTTTGACTTCTATGTAGAAGGGTGTGTACACCGACCTTCCTTGCCCTTGGTCCTGGGCAACCTGTAGCAATGCACAGGTGCTGACTGCTATCATGGCAAGGTATCTTTACTTTAAAAATAAAGCAAATTTACTTTTGAATTCATAAGCCACAAATCTTGCCTTGCCTTTAGCTTTATTAAAATGTAGGTGGCTATATATAGTTAGGATTCAATTATTTATAAAACATTGGCTTCTCATGTAACTTAATTTATATGACATTGATTACATTGTAAAAGCTAATTTATAAAGTAACTTAAGTAGGTATTTTTAATGTAAAAAAATAATGGCAAAAAAACTCATTCAGTAAAACTTATAGGTTTGATACTTTATTGGTCTGATCCAAAAGCATGGCTTTTATCTTTCTTGAAATTTTATTGTTGTTGAAAAATTTGGCTATATTTAAGAAATATATTATTTTTGCCTTTCTTATAGTCAAAAACTTTTATAATATTTAATATATACCTATTATTATTTTTTAAATATATTTTATTGATTTGTACAGAGAGGAAGGGAGAGAGATAGAGAGCCAGAAACATCGATGAGAAAGAGTCATCAATCAGCTGCCTCTTGCACACCCCCCACTGGGGACATGCCCACAACCAAGGTACATGCCCTTGACCGGAATCGAACCCGGGACCCCTCAGTCCCCAAGCCGACGCTCCATCCATTGAGCCAAACCGGTCTCGGCTATACCAATTAATTTTTGTTTGATAAGGCTTTCCATGCAATTTTAAGTAGATTGGATCTGCTTTAAAAAGTTTTCCTATAAGAAAAGAGAATAAATTTCTTGTATTAATCCAGGCCCTTGGAGCTTTCCAAGAATCATCTCTGTTAATGCCTTGAAATTTTAACATGGAAAAAAACCATCAAATAAATATCTATATATGATTTAAATATTTTAATACTTGTTATTATTAACTATTATTATCTTAAGATATCAATGAGATTTAGACTAGTTTTTGTATAGAAAAATTTTTGGTGGAGATCACAGAATTAATCCTCTTTTTAATTAGATCAATAATAAGCAACTTATTTTGAATTCCTAATTATTAGAGGAAATATAATTTATTTTCTTAAAAATAAGTTTTTATGCTTTAAGTATTTAATCACTACAACTCTATAATTTCTCCTAATTTAATTTGTACTTTGAATTTTTAGAGCTGGCAAGTTAAATATATTTAGTAGTTCTTAGATTAATAACACTTTATATTTTTAAGAAAAATACAAGACATAATCAATTAATAGATTCAATTCTGTCATTTAGGTTTTTTATGAGGCAAATTTAAACTTCAATTTTTATTTGCCAGTGGTTTGGGGAAACTAGGTTTTGTTTGTTCGACTGTAAATTATCACATTCTTTAAGATGGCTACTGGCAGGACACTTTATTAACTGTCTGCTGGGTGAAGAGCCTTTACCCTTTCCTCCCTCAACAAAGGATGTAGCCAGTTATCTGGACTACTTAGATTTTTATAATTAATATATTATTTATTTATATTTCAATCTCTTTGAGATTCTAGAATCAATTATAATTATTTTAAAGTATTTACTTTGGATAAATTCTATGACAGAGACAAATTTACTTATTTTCTTGAAGGCCTTAAAAGTTAACTTTTCAATAAGGTTCACTAGCATTTTGAAAACTACTCTTTATTATGGAAATGCAAATCTTGTTGTTGGAATTAGCTTGAATTTCTTTCAAGAAGATTTTTTCGCTGTTTTTCTCAGGAAAAAGAATCAGTTCTGGGTTTTTCATTTCTGTAGTCCTTGTAAAGAGTTAAGTCTAATTCAAGACCTATCTAATATCCGAAATCACGCATGCGCGCATTTTGTCTTATACTAGCTTTCTCTTTACACGTGTACAGATATCCCAGATGCATTTCTAAATTTTTAAAACCTTTTTATGGCAAGACAGGAAACTTTTAATTTATTATACTAGGAGAGCGGGCTTCTATATTCGATCGCCTCGTGTCTCTCCCTTCCCCCACATCCTGCCTACTTCAGGGGAAGCATCAGCAACAGATCTGGCTGAATTTCTTTTCATGCTTAAAAGATAGACAGATCTCAATTTTTTTCTTCCTTTTTGGCTTTCTGAAATAATAACTAATACCCAGTTTGGCCAAGATTTGCATTTCCCTGCGAATTCTCTTATAATTTTTAAACAAGGCATTAAGTAGTCTTATTGCAAGTAATCTTAATGTGGGAGAGCAGATAGCCCTGCCCTCTCCAGCTGCCTTTGAATTTATCCGCATCAGAGGCAATTTCAGCAGTGCAGTTCCACTTATTACAGATTTTAAATTCCATACATATACTAAGATTCTAATTTCAACAAAAAATAACATTATTTTGTGATCACATAGACTTCAACATTTACTCTAAAGAGCACTTTTACTTTGTCCCATGCTTTACCGACTGAGCTAGCCGTGCTTCTACAGTCTATTGTTAATTTACTTTCCTTAGGTCTAGCCCCTGGAGACCATTTATCACTGGAGGGAGACGGGGACCTGAGAGTATAATTAGGGTATTTTTCTGGCCACCCCGCGAGGGAGGTGCCTTGTTCCTGAGATTTAGTTTGTGATTCTTTCTCCTTTTTAGGGCGAGGACTGTTATCCTCGCTGTCAAATGACATTAAATCTTCTTCCTCTTTGGGATTTGGATTTTTAAACTTGGGGAAACTTTACTCTTTCTCCCTTCCTGCCTTAGTACTTCTTCCCCTGCCTCAATCACCCCTGCTACAACTGGATCTTTTTGTTTTTGAGATAAAATTTCATCTATTGTTCCTTCCTGGGGGAACCATTGACAAACATCAGAGAGAAATATAAAAAAGTTACGTAGATATTTTTTACGAGCCTTAATCCTCCGTACCTGAAGGGACTCCCTGAGCCCTAAAATTCCTGTCCCATAATGATCACCCACTTACCTTCAACAGATCAATTTCACAGGTGGCTAGTCCGCAGTGATCAAAAACGAGTCTTCACTCACGGGTCAATACCTCGCGGCGACTCAAGACGAACCTAGCTCACGCTGACTTTGTGGAGGTTCAGGGGTGCCTGGCCAGGGCTTTTCAAGTGGGTCTCCCCCACAGGGGTCCATTCCCTCGCTGCACGTTGGGCGCCAGATATGCCCTGACCCACGGGGCATGACAACGTGGGGAGAGGGAGGACCTGTGGAGGATGAAATGAAGAGACAGGGGAAACAGAGAAATGGAGGCAAAACAAAGTTCTGATCAAGCCTCAAACGTTATTTTTGGAACAGCAGTATATATACAGCAGGAACAAAGGGGGGCAGGGTTGCCTATGCAGTGGCATCTTTGACAGTGTATAATTGGTTTAGGCACTGAGCGACAAGGTGGTAAGGTATCTGGCAACACAGGATTGGCTAACTGCCAGGGCGGTGTAACATTCCAAGGCCAGGCTAGCTATGGGGGAGGATCAGGAAGGGGAGTTACAGAGATCCTCCGGAGTAAAATGTGCTAAGTGGCAGGTTATCTTTAGCTTCTGGCCAAACCTGCAGGGCACCACGTAACTTCTGCTAGAAGGAACTTAATTCTAAGATGGAGTTGTATTTTCTTAAGATGGAGTTGCTTGTCTCAACTCTGATGGCTCCCAACAGTTCATCCCTTATTATTTCTTGTTGATTTCTTATTTCTAGTTGATCCCTTTTCATATCCTCATAGGACTTATCGATCTTTTCTAGGAAATTCTTGGAAAACCTTATAAGCGTGGTTTTGAACTCTATATCCAGTCACTTTTTGTCCTCCATTTCTTTCATTCATGATCTATTTCCTTGTCTCGGCATTTTCACAGCTTCCCTGAGGTGGTAGCCTTAAAAGTCTCTGTGTTATGCTTGGATGGGGCAGAGTTTCATGGTGGAGCCTATAGCCTTGGCTTCCGTCAGTCATGTCAGCCATGCCCTATGTGGCTCCTGACTCTCAGTGTTTCTCAGGGTCCTTCAGTACTCCCTGCAGACACCTATAAGAGTGAGGTGCCCTCGAGTTTTGCCTGCTAACAAACAGCTTAGTCTCTCGGTCAATGAGCCTGAAATTGGGGTTCAGTTCAGTTGGAAGTGGAGTTCAGAGCAGTCTGGAGCTTTTGTCTCCTTCCCGCCAGGGCAATCCTGCAGCACAATCAATCGTCCCTACTCTGCGCGCAATGTGCGCGCCTCTGGGGGCTCTGCCTTTCGCCGCTCCCCTGGGTTTCTGCTTTACAGCCCAGTCTCCCTCTGTATGAGCCTGGGTCCCTGGGGTCTGGCCTAGAACTGGGGTTCAGAGCAGTCAGGACTGGGGCCCAGCATAGTCTGGAGCTTTTGTCTCCTTCCCGCTAGGGCAATCTGGCAGCAGAGTCAACAGTCCATCCTCTGGGCGCAATGTGCGCACCTCCGGGGGCTCTGATATTCCGCCTTACAGCCCAGGCTTCCTATGTATGCACCTGGGTCCCCAGGGTCTGGCTTAGAACTGGGGTTCAGTGCTGCTGGGTCTGGGGTTTGGCACAATCTGGAGCTTTTATCTCCTTCCCACTAGGGAATGCCAGCCAGGCACTCAGCCTCTCCCTCCTCTCTGGCTCCATTCTCTTCACACGTGCAGCGTGTCTCCGTACCTTAAGCTTTTACAGCTCCTCTAATTTTCCTTCTGGTTTTCTCTTTCTTTCTTGTTGTAGAATTTCCAGTCAGTTGACTTTCATGTCGCTCTGGACAATGTCCATTTTATATTTTAGTTGTATTTTATTGAAATTGTTGTGTGCAGCTGCAGTTAGGTGTTTACCTGTGCAGCCATCTTGGATCCTCTCGAGTTTCTTCAGAACCTTAATTCTTAATGTTTCCTTTAAGAGATTACATTAATATGACTCAGCATTTGTGGGGGGTCCCAAACTTTCTGTGCTTTGGAAGGCACATAATAATGGCAGAAAATCACTCTTTGTCCAATATTGGCTTCTTTTGCATTTGCTAATCAAGGAATTGAAAGAAAGTCTGCATGACTTAGGGCATCCAGGTAGACGTGTTCTCTGACCTGGACTGAAACCAGTGAGCTTTTAGGGCAAGGGATACTGCCCAACCAACAGAAGTGCAATGGTCAGGGAAGAGACTAAACTTGTGTTATTATTTACTAACTAATGTATTAATTTCCATACCAACAACTCTAAACCTACTTAAAAATATTTTATTGACTTTTTACAAAAAGGAAGGGAGAGAGATAGAGAGCTAGAAACGTCGATGAAGGAGAAACATTGACCAGCTGCCTTTTGCACACCCCCCACCAGGGATATGCCCGCAGCCAATGCACATGCTCCTGACTGGAATCGAACCTGGGACCCTTCAGTCCACAGACTGATGCTCTACCACTGAGCCAAACCAGTTTCGGCTCTAAACCTACTTTAATACACCCTAAACTTAACCTCCTGCCCTTCTTTCTGCCTTCCCCAGCTCTAAATACAATCACTCATTTTCCTTTCTTGAAAAGATTAGTTTATATTTTTCATAATACTAAAGAATATAATTTGTGTAAGCCTTAACAAATATTGAATTCTTTCATGCTACCCAGTTAGTTTGTGAATGAACACTAATTCTTTATATATATTTTGATTTTTCACAGAGAGCAAGAGAGAGGGATAGAGAGTTAGAAACATTGATGAGAGAGAAACATCAATCAGCAGCCCCTTGCATAACCCCTACTGGGGATGTGCCCGCTACCAAGGTACATGCTCTTGACCGCGATCGAACCTGGGACTTTTCAGTCCGCAGGACGATGCTCTATCCACTGAGCCAAACCAGTTTCAGCTGAACATTAATTCTTATGATAAAAGTTTATTATTCTTTCTTGCTGAGTAGTATTGTGTTCTGTCAATAACCATTTTATCTTTTGATCTGACTTTTAGTATCTTATTATTTTACTTTTTAGTATCTCCAGATTTGGGGTATTATAAATAAATTTTCAGGGAATATGGGGTTCAGTTCTTTATATAAATGTATGTTTTACTTATCTAACTGTTGTAGTGTAGGTGAGGGTTTTACTTTTTAAGACATGCAGAACTATGAACTGAAATGGTTATTCCCTTTGCCTTTCCAGATACCAACAACGATGAAAATTTTAGTTTTTCTTTATCCCTGTGAGCTTATGAAACATTTAATATTTTTAAATTTCAGGCCTGAAAATGAACATAGTGTTAACTTGTTTTGTTTTAAATTCATTCCCATAAGACATTTTAAATGTATATATAATTGATAGAGAGGAAGAGAGAGAAATAAACAGTTAGAAACTTTGATCAGCTACCTTCTGCACACCACCTACTGGGGATGTGCCCACAACCAAGGTACATGCACTTGACCGGAATCAAACTTTTCTTTTTCTTTTTTCTTTTTTAAAAATATATTTTATTGACTTTTTACAGAGAGGAAGAGAGGAATGGAGAGTTAGAAACATTGATGAGAGAGAATGATCTATCAGCTGCCTCCTGCACACCCCCCACGGTGGATGTGCCCACAACCAAGGTTCATGCTCTTGACCGGAATTGAACTCGGGACCCTTCAGTCTGCAAGCCGATGCTCTATCTACTGAGCCAAACTGGTTTTGGCCCCCTAATACTTTTTTATGGTGAGCATTTGTTTACGTATGTATTTACACTGCCTTTAACTCTTGGGTTGAAAAGTCTGGTCAGAAAATTTTGCAATTTTTAAAATGAGTTAATGATCTAAACAATAGGCAGATAGTTCAGCATCTAAGAAATCTTATTTCTTTCAGAATCCCAGCTTTAATAAATGTTCCCTCAAAATCTTCTGAACTCATGTTGTAAAACCTTTTCTGTATGTAATCAAAAACTCACATACCTTAGGCAAACCTGAAGGACACCTGTTTTAGGCTGGTTATGCCTGGGATATCCTCTATAAAGACAGGTCATGACATGACTTTGCTAACAACCCTTGTGAGAAATTGTGATGGCCTACACTCACTTTGGTGTTGTTGAGTCAAATCAAATATTTTAAAAAATATTTTATTTAATTTGTAGAGAGAAAGGGAGAGAGAGAAACATCAACGATGAGAAAGAATCATTGTCCACCTGTCTCCTGCATTCCCCCTCCAAGAATGGAGCAAAAAACCTGGGCATGTGCCTTGACCTGATATGGAACCAATGATAATTTAGTTTCTAGGTACATGCACCACCACTGAGCAACACTGACAGTGCACACTGTTCTTTTGTTGTAGTTGTTGACTTTATTACAGATCTTTCCAGTTTCCCCCACACCACTCCCACCTTTTCCCCCTCTACCATGCTGCCTCCCCTTCTAGGCCCTCACCATATTATTGTTATGTCCATGGGCTATGCATCTATGTATATACAGTATTAATTTTTTTCAATGATTTTATAGAGTGAAAGGGAGAGGGAGAGCTAAAAACATCAATGATGAGAGAGAATCATTGATTAGCCGCCTCCCACATGACTCCACCCCCACACTGGAAACTGAGCCTGCAACCCATGTTGTGCCCTGACCAGGAAAAGAACCACGACTTCTTGGTTCATAGGTCAATGCACAACCATTGAGACAGATCAGCTGGATTTCATTATTTTTAAAAAATATACGTGTAGTTTACATTGTTGATACTATCACTAATGTCTCCAATTTCCCCCTGTGTGTATATCCTTGGTGAATCTCTTACAGTCCTACTACTCTCTGCTTCTAGGAAATCTGTGAGTCTTTTGGAGTTAGCCAAGCCTATGGACGCATCTTGTACCTCCCCAGACATCACTCACTCTTGTATTTACCTAACTCTTTGGTTGGGTTTTTAGCTGAGCTCAGGTGTTTAGAAAACTACATTACCCAGAAAGAACTGCACAAGTGTGGGCAGAGTCAAAGGGAATTATGATGTGCTTGCCTCTGGTAGGGGCGGGACTTCCACCTTCCTCCTCCAGGTGGCCATTTTAACATTTTGGGTCTTTGTTCACAGATTCCCTGGCTTCAGGGCACTGGTAGGGAGTAGAAGGAGGCCTGGGGGGCAGCTGCCTGTGATACAGGGTATGTATGAGGCACCTGGAGCCCCAACAGCTCGAGTTTGGCATCTCAGTGCCTCCCTGACTCCTCTCAGCTCACAGTGTTTTCTTCCACAGCATGACTCTACTGACCCCTCCAGCCTGGGGAGCTGGCCTCTCAGGTCCTGCTGCCTAGGTCCCAGCGCTCAGGATGGTGAGTCCCTCCTGGTGACACATGGGTGATGGGGAAGAGGGTAAAAGGCGGCAGAGCCACCTTGTAAGGAGGTGATGATGGGACCAAGCAGGGAGGATTGGGAAACCCAGGACTGTTCTGGGTGTGAAGGCAACAAAAATATGAGCTATGGTTTTGCGAGTAATTTTACTTTCACTCTGATAAAGCTGGGGACATAGATGGTTGTATGAAAAAAAAAAAAGAGGGACATTTAATCAGGTAGGATTCAAACTTTTCTTAACATTGCAAAGTGGAAGAACAGACTAGAAGATAGAAGACAGCGGTTGTGGACAGGAAGGGGCAGAACTGTAAATAATAAGGGAACTAGAAGAGTGAGTACTGAGCCCTGAGATTATACAGGCACCTGGAGGGCACCTGGCCTCTGGGCTGGGCAAGGGCACTGAGGAGACTCAGCCCATAGAGCCTAGTGGTTGCCAGGCTCCCAACAGACCATAATCTTTGGACAAAATCCTTTAAATGTAGAATTGATTAGGTGTATGGGTTTGTGGAACTTATTTCAGAGCCTCACACACTTCTGGACCCTGAGATGGAGTTCTGGGACTGTCAGCTGCTCTTGTATCCCTTGGACCTGGGTACTTTGAAGAGACACTAAGCCCAGAATCCTAAGGCCAAGAGTAGGGCTTCATGATGTGGACCTTGTTTCTGACAACCAGTGTAGTGAGTGTGAGGTCCTTCAGACATAGATTCCGAATGTGCAAAGGCTTGGAGTAAACAATGAGCGGAATCAAGAACCTGAAGGTTATGTTTATAAAAATACATATATATTTTTATTGATTTTAGATGTAGAAAGGATGGGGAGGTCAGTGAGAGAGACAGAGCAATAGGGATGAGCAAAAAATAGGTATTGGTTGCCTCCTTCAAATATCTACTGTGGATCCAGCCCACAACCCAGGCATGTGACCTCATACCAGTGCATGGGTTAGTGCTCAACAAACTGAGATACACCATCTAGGACAGTATATCACTTTAATACAGGGAATCATGTTCAGGTTGGTAATGGAGTAGTAGCTCAGAAGGGACAGTGGGAGCCTGAGGACTGGCTTTCTTCCTAAGGCCGCTGTTTGTGAGAAGTGGGTGTCACAACACAGCACAGGGACAGAAATTGTCATGTAGAGTGTGGGGAACAGATAATCCTTTAGCAGGCCTTTAAAATATGAGTGGACTGAGATTAGTGGAGGTCAACGAGTAATTTAAACAAGATGATACTAAGGCTGGTACATATCAACTTTTCTAAACTTTCACCAGGATTTCCTTGTGAGTCTTTGTGTGGCCTGGCTGTGGGGAGTTGCAGTCAGTGTTGTGCATTAGCTAGAAGGCTTGAGTGGTCATCTCTGAGACTCACTGGGCATTGTGCATGAAATATAGTGGCAATCATATTTTAGTAAAAACTGCTGTTTGAATTTTAACCCTGCTAAGTCTGGCTCCTGCCTGATTAAACATGAATACTTACCTCAGCTTCCAGGTGAAGGCCTGGAGGCTAAGGCAGTTTTCCTTTGCCTGGGACCAGGACCACAGGAGTTTGATTCCCACTGACTCAGTAGCTTCAGGGATAGAAACTGTAGATAACCTTTAGAGACTAACTGCTGAGCTCTGCTTCTGTGTTATCGGCTATCATAAGATAGGGCCACATTCCAATGTCTAGCAGGATGTGACTTGGAACAAACCCTAGTCTTTAGAATTTAGTCTTTAAGATTTAGGAACAAAGGAAAATTCTTGTGTCGGCCTTTAAAAGACTTGCCAACACCTGGAACAGTGCAGTTGTGTGGAGACCACCTGCGTGTGATGCTCTCACGGCTGTCCTGGCCAGATATTTCAAGAAATCCTTGCCTGCTTTTTTAAATTAATCATCAGCTTCTGGTGGTCTTATTTTGAACCCAGGATTCAACCCCACAACATTTGGAAGCCCCAGCCAGATACCCAAGAGAGAGGAGAGAGGCACCCCCCAGAAGGGGCAGGAGGCTCTCCCTCCAGCAGAAGGAGAGAGGGACCTCTCAGAAGGGGCAGGAGGCTCTCCCTCCAGCAGGAGGAGAGAGGAACCCCTCGGAAGGGGCAGGAGGCTCTCCCTCCATCAGAAGGAGAGAGGAACCCCCCATGAGGGTCAGGAGGCTCTTCTTCCTCTCAGGGACCTTAGCCGGACACAGAAGCTGCAAGGATTTATTGAAATCGGGGAGACCAGTCTCATAAGGTAAGGCGCCCAGGTTATGGTTGAGATCTCAAAAAGGGTAAGGGTCCTTGGAGGGCTGGACGCGGCTTAACCTCCAGGCTCTGGCCAGAGCACACAACAGTGTCTTCAGCAGGGGAGGACAATACAATGTCCTCTGCCCCAGGTGTCCGAATGAGTTGTCTTGTGTTTTTTCATGTTTTATGAGTTGTCTTGTGTTTTGTCATGTTTGTGTCAGGCCTATTTGTTTTGTGTTTTGGTCTCTGTGAAAATGTTCCAGGTTCATTTATGTCTCTGTGTACCCCTCTACCATGTTTTTTGAAAAATTTCCAGGACTTTAAGAAATGGGTGGACGAATACAGCTCTGATGTCAATGCCGGTCTGTAGGATAACTTTCCCCTCACAGTTCTTAGAGTATTAGTCTTGTTTCCTTTGTGCGATATGAGTGCCATTTCTGTTTTGCTGAAACACTGTAATAGCACTTGTTTACTGAAAAGGTATAAATACATACGTTTGTTTGATATTTTGTTTGTTTGCTTGGGTATAAATTTTTTGTTCATGTAAGTGTGAAAATCTGTGAAAAAGGAAAAAAAAGAGAGAGAAAGAAAGAAACCTTTAATTCGTTTAAAGCTGAGTGCTCTGATGGCTAGCAAACTGCCCTGAGTGGCCACTGGGATTCCTTTTTCCCAGGGGTGCTTTGCTTTCAGTCAGAGGGGAATCAGCCCACCTAACAAGATTTATATGTTAATTAATTTAAAGTATGAAGTTGTAATAATTGTGGTACAAAATGTTAAAAGCAGAGACCAAATTCTAAAGTTAACTATTTACAAGAAGGAAGCTTGAGCTGGCAAACTCACCAAGTCTGCCCAGAAAGCTCAAAAACTAAATGAATCTTATTTCAAACACCTGCCTCCACCCAGTCTTCATCAGTGGTGGAGGAACGTCTCAGAACTGTTTGTTTCAATTGGCCATCTAAGTTTAATGTGATTAATGATTACAGTACATTGTAAAATCTTTAAAAGAAAAGGAAAATATTTTGAGGGCAACTTGGTCCTTGTATATGTGTGTCAACTCTTCTGTGGCTTTGGGGTGGAGTGTTCTGAAGATGTCAATTAATTCCATCTGGTCTAGTGAGTCATTTAGGATTGATATTTCTTTGCTGACTTTTTGTTTAGATGATTTGTCGAAGGATGACAGTGGGGTATTAAAATCTCCTACTATGATTGTATTGCTATTAATCTCTCTCTTAATGTCCTCCAGCAGTTTTTTTAATGTATTTGGTTGCTCCTGTATTGGGTGCATATATATTTACCAGGGTTATTTCTTCTTGTTGGATTGTTCCCTTTAGTATTATGAAGTGGCCTTCATTATCTCTTATTATGTCCTTCACTCTGAGATCTAATTTGTTAGATATAAGTATTGCTACCCCAGCTTTTTTTTTCATTTCCATTTGCCTGGAAAACTTTTTTCCATCCCTTCACCCTCAATCTGTGTGCATCTTTTTTTCTGAGGTGGGTTTCTTGTAGACAACAGATGTATGGGTCTTGTTTTCTTATCCAATCTGTTACCCTATGTCGTTTGATTGGAGCATTTAAACCATTTACATTTAAGGTTATTATTGATAGGTACTCATTTGACGTCATTTTTATTCTATACCCGTATTCCTTCTTCACTTCCTATTTCTTTATTTTTACAGTAGACTCTTTAGCATTTCTTGCATTGCTGGTTTGGTGGAGATAAATTCCTTCAGTCTTTTTTTTGTCTGTGAAGCTCCTGATTTCCCCTTGAATTTTGATTGATAGCCTTGCTGGATACAGTATTCTTGGATTAAGACCCTTCCTTTACATGACTTTGTATATTTCATCCCATTCCCTTCTGGCCTGATAAGTTTCTGTGGAGAAATCAGTTGCTAGTCTGATGAGGATTCCATGTATGTAACTTTCTGTCTCTCTCTGGCTGCTTTTAAAATTCTTACTTTGTCGTCGTTGTTTGCCAATTTAATTATAATGTGCCTTGGAGTCTGTCTTCTGGGATTCATTTTGCTTGGGACCCTGCGAGCATCTTGGATTTGTGTGGGTTTTTTCTTCTCTATTTCAGGAAAGTTTTCTGTCATTATTTCTTGAAATACTTTTTCCATGTCTACCTCAGTTTCCTTTCCTTCTGGAACCCCTATTATTCGAATATTATTTTGTTTTATATTGTCCCAAAGCTCCTGTAGGCTCTCCTCTTGCTTTTTAATCTTTTTTTTCTAGAAGCTGCTCTACTTGGGTATTTTTTTCCATCTTATCTTCTAGCTCACTGATGCTGTCCTCTGCTTCATCGAGTCTACTCTTGATGCTTTCTATTGAGTTCTTCATGGTAGTAATGTTATTTTTCATTTCTTCTTGGTTCTTCTTTAGTTCCTCATGGCTCTTCTTCATTTCCTCATGGTTCTTCCTCATTTCTTCTTGGTTATTGTCAAATTTCTCTTCCATTCTTTTTAGCCATCTTATGATCATTACTCTGAATTCTTGCTCTGGTAGGCTGCTTGCCTCTGACTCGTTTACTTCCTTTTCTGGTGATGCCTGCTTTTCTTTCATGTGCAGACTATGTTTTAGCCTCCCCATGGCCTCTCTTTTCAGGATGTCTGGTTATGTGGTGTTCCTTCTCCTTTCCGTGGGTGACTGAAGAACTCCCTTGAATCCACGTGTTTGCCCTGATTCGGGCATCTCAGCTGCTTGATGGACTTCTCCACTGTGTGTTTTCCAGGCCTCAGAGAAACTCCTCCTTTCCTGGTAAGATGGCGCAGCCTTCCCTCTGAGCCCATAGCCCGAAGCTCGCCGCCGCCTTCGTGGCAGTGCTGGCCGCTTGGTCAGGAAATCCCATTCAGCGGACCTTTCCTTACCTTCCTTGAAAATTCCACTGCCCCTTAGCTGCCAGTCGAGATTCCCTGAGCAACTCAGATGCTACTTTTATCTGTTCTGGAACCAGAGCCAGTACAAGTCCGACTGTTCGGTCGCCATCTTCAAGCTCTGCCTATGTGTGTCAACTCTTAAGTTATAGTTTTAAAATCAGTAATATTAATGGAAACACACGCAGAGGAGCTTTTCAGAACATTCAAGGAGTCTGACTGCAGTATAGAGGTCACCGGTTCCCCCCATGCCACCTTCATCGGCAGGAGGCAAGCGATTTTTCCAGAGGACTGCCAAATGAAAACCTCCTGGTGGGAGTACCACATTCACTAACTGGGACCCGCCTGGTGTAGTAGCTAGAGGCAGCAGCAGCAGCAAGGGGAGAAATTCCCTTGTGAACCCCTGTGCCCCAATGAGACCCAAAAACCCCTGGTGACTGCTTGGGCACTTTTCACTGTGTTCTATTAGGGGGCTTAAAGGCGCAGTTAGAAATTCCCCCATTCCCCTTTACAGGCTTATCAGAATCTGAGATCTTAATATGTAGGGAAAATGTGGCAGTTTAAATTTCAAGCGGCTGGAGGCCTGGGAACAGGGTGCTGAGCCTGCTCCCTCCTCCCTTGGTCTTTTCTAAATATTTTAAAATAATAGGAGGTTTGAGGCATGGTTATGCATTTTTGAAGGACATAGAAAGAAGGTTTGAAGTAAAGTTTTTTTGTGAAGGTTGTACATGTTATGAGAAGGTGAACAAGAAAGGGTTAAAAGGAAGAGAAATCCAGCAGCCAATAGGACACTGGATGAAAGGACATCCTGGCAGGTTAGCTAGCGAGGCAAAAAGGGAGACTTAGACTCCAAAGGTTTTGCTTTTTTCTAACTTAGAGGAAGAGGACTGACAGGACAGGGCTCCTTTCCATTAAGCCCCCAGGGGTAACCTTACAACTGAGAGGCAAACATATTAATTTCTTGGTGAGCACTGGGGCAGTTTATTTAGTCTTGACACAGCTGATGGACCCTCTAGGAAGATATCAGTCCAGGGAGCCACCAGACAAACTGACTGTTTTCCTTGGACATCAAGAAGGACTGTAGACCTAAGAGGGAACACATACTGGAAAAACGCAGCCGCTGAACTGGACTGAAGTAGAACAACAGGCCTTTGAGGAGCTAAAAAGGCTCTCATCTCAGCACCTGCCCTAGCCTTGCCAGATGTCACGAAGTGAGTGAGGTAAGGGGCTTTGCCAAAGGGGTTCTCACTCAGACTCTAGGTCCCTGAAGAGACCTGTTGCCTATCTGTCTAAGAGGCTAGACCCTGTGGCAGCAGGGTAGCCTCTGGGCAGTGGCCACCAAAGCATTGCTGGTGAAGGAGGCAGATAAGCAGACTGTGGGCCATGAGCTAGCCCTAACAACACCCCATGCCATTGAGGCTCTCCTTTGAGATGCTCCAGAGAGATGGATGTCAAACACCAGAATCACCCAGTGCCAAGCTCTTCTCCTGGACCAGCCCTGCATCCGGTTCCATAAGACACTGGCCATCAACCCTGCCAGCCTGCTTCCAGATGATTCAGAGGAACCCATTCATGCTTGCATAGAGGTAACAGACACAGTACTGACAGATGTCCTGCCATTATCATCACCAGATGAGGTACTGTACACTGATAGGAACAGTTATTTATGTTCAGGATGGGATCTGATATACAGGAACAGCAGAAGTCACCATGGACCACACCATTTGGGCACAGTTCCTGAACAGAGGAATATCAGTAAACTTTTGGCCTTAATCTAGGCCCTTTGATGGGGACACTGTGCCATCCACTGGGAAAGAGGGTTACCAACTCCAGCCAGAAAGGACATTATTTTAGCCTTATTTGAGGCCATCTAACTCCCAAAAGCCATTGCAATAGTGCACTGAAAAGGACATCAGAAAGGGGAGACAATTGAAGCCAGAGGAAATAGAGCCACAGACCAAACTGCTAAGGAAGATGCCCAAAAACCAGTGGGGCCTTTACAAGTCTTAGTAACCCTGCCGGACCCCGACCTACACCAAACAAGAGAAGGAATTGGCTGAACAGAAGTAAGCCATCAAAGGACCAGATGGTTGGTGGACCCTATCAGACGACAAACTGTTGGTCCCAGAGGTTCTAGGTCAGACGTTAGTTGCCCAGTTACACCAGGTTACCCACTTAGGTGTCACCAAGACTTCTAAACTTCTGTGAGACAGGTACTACCACGCTTGAATAAGATAATTAGAAGTCTAGTTGCTACAAGTACTATCTGTGCACAGGTAAATGCTCAGGTAGGAGGGTCCCCCTGGGAATTTTGGCCCCAGAGAAATTTCCCAGGAGAGCATTGGGAGGTGGATTTTGCAGAGATTAAGCCACCAGCATTAAGGTACTAGTATATGCTAGTTTTTATAGACAACTTCTCAAATTAGGTTGAAGAATAGGACAGAAACTGCCTCTATAATAGTCAAGAAGTTATTCCAGGAGATTATACTTAGATTCAGGCTGCCAGTAGTCATAGGATCATATAACTGCCCAGCCTTTGTAGCAAGGTATCTCAAAGTATAGCTCAAATCTTAGGACAGGCATGAGCAGTACTCTAAAAAGTTTAATTAAATTTCTCCTGGAAACTGGTGAAAATTGGACCAACCCCCTGCCCTTCACCCTCTTATGGGCCAGGTGTACCCTCTACCAGGAGAGGTGCCCCGCCTTTTTGAGATCATGTATGGTAGACCTCCTTCCATCCTTCCTGGGGTCAGGGAAAAACTGAAAGCTAGAATTCATAACCATTCCTTGCTCAAGTCCTTATAGGCTCTGCAGTTTACCCGGAGAGCCACCCATAAACTTGTTCCAGATGCACTGCCAGTGCCCACCGTGGACCCTGTATACCCCTTCCTGCCCGGAGACTCAGTACGGGTAAAGAAGTTCACTGTCCAAGGATTCACCCCAACCTGAAAGGGACACTACACTGTTATCCTGAGCATGCCCACAGCTGTTGAAGTAGATGGCACCCAACTCTGACTACACCACTCCCAGCTCCTGCACAGAAAGCAACCTGGATCCTGGCAACCAGCAGCCTCACCAGTGAGATCCATAACCTGGGCTCCACACAGGCCTGGAGGAGACTTGATGCCTGCAGAAGGGGAATTGGACTTCAGTGAGGACAGCACTAATGGGAACTGTGGTACTAGGGGTTTTGGTAACTGTAAGAACATTTTTTGCTAGCCAATGAGAAAGTCCAGGGCTAAGTAAGACTAAATGTGCTAGGGTACTGGAGAGCAAGGAAGTAGGATGAGTCAATGATTTGACTCATGCACATAAAAACCAGTGGGAAATGAAATATAGTGGCAACCATACTTTGGCAAAAACTGCTGTTTGAATTTTAACCCTGCTAAGTCTGGCTCCTGCCTGATTAAACATGGAATACTTACCTCAGCTTCCAGGTGGAGACCTGGAGGCTAAGGCAATTTTCCCTTGCCTGGGACCAGGACCACAGGAGTTTGATTCCTACTGACTCAGTAACTTCAGGGATAGAAACTGTAGATAACCTTTAGAGACTAACTGCTGAGCTCTGCTTCTGTGTTATTGGCTATCGCAAGATAGGGCCACATTCCAATGTCCAGCAGGATGTGACTGAGAACCAACCCTGCAGGCTGTCCCCAGTCTTTAGAATCTAGTCTTTAAGATTTAGGAACAAAGGAAAATTCTTGTGGTGTAGACCTTTAAAAGACTTGCCAACACCTGGAACAGTGCAGTTGTGTGGAGACCACCTGCGTGTGATGCTCTCACGGCTGTCCTGGCCAGATATTTCAAGAAATCCTTGCCTGCTTTTTTAAATTAATCATCAGCCTCTGGTGGTCTTATTTTGAACCCAGGATTCAACCCCACAACAGTGCAGGGGGCCATCGGGGTTGGGACTTGAGTGAAGGTTAAGTGAGTGTTTTTGGCTCTGTCTAGTGAAGGGACATAAGTTCAGCATAAAAAGAGGTGGGCTGTAGATATTTGAGATCTGATTGTTGTTCTTAATAGTTGAGGTTTAAGGAAATAAACAATCATGGAGAGAGGTCTGCATAGCAAGAATCAAGGTTGTGTTTATTCATGTGGATTATCCGAGTCTGGGCAGTGCTTGATCCTGATTCAATATAGCAACCATCCTCTGGAAGTGCAAGTTCTAGAGAAGTGTGGGAGAAAGAGTGATGTGAGCTCAGAGAGGGAATGTGAATTCATGGCCACAGCACCATGACATTAACATAAGAGTGACTTAATTAAAAGTCTATTTCTGGTGGTTCCTGGATTTAACTTCTGGGTAATTGCCTGTAAATAGAGGTGCTTGTGTATTAAATTCTAGGTTAAGAGTTTAGGTGTCATTTAACTAACCACCTACCTTTTGTTTTTGGTTTCAACACACTAGTTGAAAGGAATGAAATAGCATTCATCAGTATTACCCAGCCTTGCAAATCTGCACTGGCATGGGTAAGGAAGAAGGGTAAGAGAGAACTAGATTTTGAAGGTGGTGAACCATAATTTTGAAAAAGAAGGTGATTAGGAAATAGTTTATCCACAACACAGCATATTTGCATTTCCATTGAAATGGTGCCTCTAGGAAGGAAGCTGTGTGAGAGAAGTGTTGTTCAAGGAATTATGTGCAGCAGGTAATACAAAGCAGTGGCCTCACCACATTGGGATTGGGGTTAAGAGGGAAACGTGTGATGCCATGTTTTTGGTATCTTAGAGGAATAATCTGAGGGACTGGAATGCTATTTCCTGAGAAGAAAGTATGAAATCACTCACACTGTCTTCATGGCCAATATCCCTCACTAACCTATGCTTTTGACACCCAATCTATTGATAGAGGCAGTGTGGCATACATGGGAGAGCCCGAGCTCAGTTATCGTCTATCTACTCATCTGCCTTAATTGTTGTTGGAAGAAAAATATCAGTAGGAATATAAGAAGGTGGCTTTCATGGAATGAAGGCCTGGCATTTTCTCAGATGTGAAGAATGGAAAGAGCAGATGGGATTGGAGGGTGGTTAGTAGAATAGACTTATAATATTGGGAGTGACTCTTATCATGAGCTGTACTATCCCCATTATGACAGGATGTGAACTTTGAGGATGTAGCCAGTACCTTCTCTCAGGAGGAATGGGGGCTCCTTGATGAGTCTCAGAGACTTTTGTACTGCAATGTCAAGCTGGAAGTGTTTGCACTTGTATCATCTGTAGGTAAGACCTTCAAGTTTTCCCAGTGTCCTGAGGTGATAATCTCTCTTCTTTCGTTCCTCAGGCATAGCTTTCTTTCTTCCACAGCCAGAACATTGCGTCTGCTAATTTGCCCCACTGTCCTGTCAAATGTGCTGTGGCTGCCAGCCTAGTCAAAGGACTTCACGATCATCCATAACAACTGTTATCTCAAAAAATACATTAAGTGTTAGGGAGTCAGGTGTCTTCCACTGAGATTAATGGGTCTCAGTTTGCACTTTCCTTTCATGGGAAGCTGACAGTGTCCACACGCATGGCTTCAACTTATGCACTCTTTCTCTAGGTAAGGGTTTTTTGTGGCAGTTTCTGCCATGTTATATTTTTATCGACATGAATCATGGGCTGTTCTTGTAAGGCCCCCATTCAAATGTTGTCATATTTTCTTCCCTTAATACTATAGCAAGCTGTGTTGCTCAGTCCCAGTGCTGACTGCTCACTACTTCATCTCCTGTTCCTCTACACTGGTGCCTCTGCAGTATTCTGCAATATTGACTTGCACATGTGTTAGAAGTTGCACTTACATATGTGCTAAATAGTTTTCAAAACCAGCTACTCCTTTATTGAGTTTTACTTGGATTAGATGGAACCAACGTCTTGCACAGCTCTCCCGATCCCCAGCAGAAAAGCTATGGTGAATCCTGTTAGTTAATGGATGAGCTGGAGATCCATATTCTAATCCATGTGGTGCTTCCCATGTTTGTATCATACTTCTATTGAGGCCTTCCTGTATTGGTATCTTCATTATCCTAAAAAGTCACAAGTGCCTCTTATTCATCCTTCCTGCACATCTTTCATTTTCAAACAATTTCATAGAACCAACATGTGATGTGTAACACACTTTTGAATTGAGATTTCCCTTGTCCCACAATTAACATTCATTTTCTCACCATTTCTCACTTTTCAGGTTGTTGGCATAAAATGGATGATGAGGAGGCCTGTTCATCTATACAAGGAGAGTCACAGGACAGGGCTTCTAAGACAGTTCCAGCCACCCAGAGGACCCTTCTGTGTAAGCAGTGTTTCTCTATGTTACAACATGTTTTACACCTAACTGGTTCACATTCTACATACTTTGAGCAGAAAGCTTTCTGTAGTGATGCATGCGTTGGAGACTTCTGTTTCGGTGCATACCCTCACCAGCAGCAGAGGAATGATGTGGAGAGGAGGCCTGGAAACCAGCTATGGACAGGGCATCCTATGTGAGCAGGTACAGCTTCTACGTATCGATGGCGCCTTCAGTTAGCAGGGGCATTGGGGCAGATTTGGATACAACTCATACCTTCCCCACACCAGGCTGCTGTCAACCCCGAGGGCCTGTACTGTGGCAGTGAGGTTTCACAGGAATTTCTTGGTTTTAAAAGTCATCACCAGTGGGGTGACTGTGAAAATTCTGTCAGCCACATCCTGAAAGCTATTCAGTGTCAAGGTGAATATTTTTGGAGAAGTGGTTTATGAGTGTAGTGAATGTGGAAAATCTTTTATCCAAAAATCTCACCTTATTATACATCAGTAAGTCCATACTGGAGAGAAACAATATGATTGTACTCAATGTGGGAATTCTTTTATTCAAAAATCTTACCTTATTATACACATCAGAATGTCCACACTGGACAGAAGCCATATGAGTGTACTGAATGTGGGAAGTCCTTCAGAGAAAGAAGTTCATTAATTAAACACCAGAGAGTCCACACTGCAGAAAAGCCATATGAGTGTACTGAATGTGGGAAGCTCTTAATCCAAAAATCTAGTCTTATTAAACATCTGAAAGTTCACACTGGAGAGAAGTGTTGATGTTCAGGAATTTTTTTTTATTCACTTAAAATAACAACACTGAAGGTGACTGTTTGGGACCTATTTTTTTAAATTAAACCCTTTTCATGGAACATATAGTGTACTATATTCCTCATGTGTTTCCAGTACAAGTGAGGATTGAAGGATATGCATAGATCTACTACCTTATACATTTAGAGCTGAAGATTTTTTTTGTTTCTTTTTTTAATTGAATTATGCTTTTATGAATTGTTTTACTTTCTAATTCACCAACCTGTAAATTGCTTACTGTACTCTGTCTGGTTCATGATTTTATAGTAAAGATACTTTTCTTTAGTACCTTAATTTATGTTATTTTATTTTTATTTTTTGGTTATTTTCACTTCTAGGGATAATTGTCAAGCACAATTATGATATATCATCATAAAGTTAACAGCTATTGTTTGGAGTTAACAGATATTGTTTGAATCCCAACCCTTCTGTGCTTTAGGAGGGACAGTATAATACCAAAAAATTACTCTTTGGCCAATATTGGCTTATACTGCATTGCTGCCCCAGGCCTTAAAAGAAAGTCTGCTTGATTTAGTGGTTCCAGTTTGCATCCCAGCACATAAGGGGATATAGGAGGCATCTGATTTTTTTCTCTCTCTCATAATGATGTCTCTCTCAATATCTCTCTTCTTCTCCCCCTTCCCTTGATCTCTCTCTCTCTCTCTCTCTCTCTCTCTCTCGCTCTCTCTCTCTCGCTCTCTCTCTCTCTCTCTCTCTCTCAAATTTCCTCAGATGAGGATTACCAAAAAAATCCAAACATACACTCTGGTTCCCTAAGAGGAGGCCTCTGCCTGCACAGCCTACCTTTACTCACTCTTTATTGCCTTTACCTGGGACATTCCCACTATAGCTGGGCACACTGTGTCCTTCCCATGGTTTAGAAGAGCAGAGGCCCAGTCAAAGCCCTGGTGGGAATTTGGGTTCTGTGTCTGTCTGAAATGTGGTGGCCAGGGCTCTTCTATCTCCATCCAGACTGCTTCTCCCCACACACTGGACACTTTACTGCTGCCAATGAACTCACATCTGTATCTGGGAGAAGCCCCTTGATGCTTTATACCCCCAAATCAGTTCATATTTAGACTCCTACCTCCAACAACCCACTCACACCCCTGATACCCAATGGTGTTTAAGTCTCTTTTCCATTTTAGGGATTATTTTGCACATTGATTTTATCAAAAATAAAGCTCTCCTCTCACCTTATACAGACAGTCCTGGAGGTAGCATGGGTGATACAGGAGATGGTGCTGTATATTTTCAGTGGTGAGAACAAGCTGCAATACAATCATTTCTACAAGGAGAGGCTTGGTCTCAATATAATTCCACGTTTTGAGAATGAGATGTGGTTGGTGTACCCCCTTCATAAGTTTTTCCTTTGCATAGAAGACCTAAAATGAGGTGATAGTTTTTGGTTTATGGGGAATAGTGTGCTGCTATAGTGTATGGTTGAGGAGAAGAGAGGTTGGGTTCCTGTGAACACGCTTTTGACACCTCATCGGCCAGGTTCCTTGAGTGTGTGGATTAGGGAAGCTGTAGTGATGAGAACGTGAAGCAGGTTGGATGGAGGGTAGGCAGCCATGGGTGAACATAATGGACACATATAAAGACTGAAGCTGTGGATACTGTTGAGCCCAATTGTTTCAGATGCTGTAAATGCATAGTCCCCTATCTTTGGGAATTGGCATTTAGTGAAGGATAGTCCACAAAGAATGGACTAGGATACCTGTGATTGGTAAAAGCAGTATGGGGGAAGGTGAAACTAGAGTTGGTCAGTGGAGACTTCACTGAAGAGTTCTGTGAAGGGCTGGCAGGCTCCAGGTAGTATCCTTTAGGGAGCATGCCCTCTGCATTTGCAAGCGGAATGGAAATCACTCTGGCTACTTTTCAGAAAGTAGTAATAAATAAATAAACGGTGGCCAATTAAGCAGTAGTATTGTGAATCTCATCCTGAGCCCAATTGAAAATACAACTACATCAAAGAACAGCTATTTGGTATTAACAAATTAGATGCAGTTGAGCAGACCATTTACAACTAGGAAGGGCAGATGAAAATGGCAAGAATTGGGAAGTGGACTTTTGAGGGACATCAAGCCAGTGTGTCAAGAGGGTGAGCAGAAAGCAGTGTTGCACCAAAGCTGTGTCTCTTCACGTGGTGGGTAACACCCAAATGCATAATGGAAAAGCCACAGGGCAGCTGGTGGCTCTTCAAACTGGACCAAAGGCAAAAGCCCCAAAATGCTGCCCCATGAAAAGAAGGCCAAACAGCAAAGTGCTGGGGATATACAAAAGTGTTTCATTATTTTGATTTGGTTTTGTCTTTTTTTTATTTGTTAAACCCAGAAAACAGGACTTTTCTATTGCAAACACTCACCTGGGGCTTTGGAGTTGGGAGAGAGGCACAGGCTTAAGGTGCCTGAGGAGAAAAGCAGGACAGGGAGACATAGCCAAGAGTCCTGCATTGGGACATTCTTTTTTTTTTTTTCTTTCTTTAAATTCTTTATTTTTTTATTTGTTTATTATTTTTTTAAAAAATAAGTTTTTATTGTTCATATTATTACAAATGTTCCTTCCCCCCACCCCCACCATTGCTCTCCTCCACCAGGTTCCCACCCCACCCTCTGCCCTTTCCCCACTCCCCATTGTCCTCATCCATAGGTGCACAGTTTATGTTCAGTCTTTCCCCACATCCCCCTCTCCCCTTCTCCCCAATAGTCAGTTCACTCCCCTTCCATACCTCTGATTCTATTATATTCAACAGTTACTATTGTTCATCAGATTCTTTTCAATTCCCTTGGTTTTTAGATTCACTTGTTGATAGTTATGTATTTGTTGTTCATAATTTCCATCTTTATTTACTTTCTCTTCTGAAAGAACCCCCTTCAGCAATTCATATAACTCTGGTTTGGTGTTGATGAACTCCTTTAGCTTGTTTTTATTAGTGAAGCTCTTTGACCTTCAATTCTGAGTGATAGCTTTGCTGGATAGATTATCTTTGGCTGTAGGTTCTTACTATTCATCACCTTGAATATTTCTTGCCATTCCCGTCTGGCCTGCATGGTTTCTGTTGAGAAGTCAGCTGACAATTGTATAGGTACTCCTTTATAGGTAACTACCTTCTTTGCTCTTGCTGCTTTTAATATTCACTCTTTGTCTTTTGCTCTTGGAATTTTTATTATGATGTGTCTTGATGTGGTCCTCTTTGGATTCCTTTTGTTTGGAGTTCTGCGTGCTACCTGGACTTGTAAGTCTAATTCTTTCACCAGGTGGGGGAAGTTTTCTGTCACTATTTCCTTCAGTATGTTTTCGATATCTTGCTCTCTCTCATCTTCTAAGACCCCCATAATTCTGATGTTGGTTCGCTTGAAGTTGTCCCAGAGGTTTCTTACATTATCTTCAATTTTCTGGATTCTCTTGCGTTCTAGCTTCTGTGGAGGAGTGTCTTCTGACTCTTTATGTTCCAAATCTTTGACTTGATTCTTGCGATCTTCTTTTCTGTTTTTAGGACTCTGTATAATATTTATTATTTCAGACAATGTATTCTTTATTTCTTGTTGATTCCTTATCATTTCTTGTTGATTCCTTATTAATTCTAGTTGATCTCTTTTCATATCCTCATAGGTCTTATCCATCTTTTCTAGGAAATTCTTAAAAAACCTTATAAGCGTAGATATGAACTCTATATCCAGCCGCTTTTTGTCCTCCAATTCTTTCGTTTGATATATTTTGTTGACACATTTTGCAGCTACAGATGGGACGGGGGGGGGGGAGGGGGGGGGTTTCAGGGTGGAGCCTACAGCCTTGGCTTCCATCAGCCCCGCCCTATGTGGGTCCTTCAGTACTCGCTGCCAGCACCTCTGAGAGAAAGGTGCCCTCGATTTTCGCCTGCTGCCAAACAGTCTATGCTCTCCCCCAATGAGCCGGGTATTGGGGTTCAGTTCAGTTGGAAGTGGAGTTGGAGGTGGCATTCAGAGCAGTCTGGAGCCCCTGTCTCCTTCCCGCCAGTGCAATCCTGCGGCACAGCTGCCCCTCCCTTCTCTGCACGCACTGTGCGCGCTGCCAGGACCACCTTTCGCTGCTCCCCCGGGGTTCCGCCTTACAGCCCAACTCCCTCTGTGTGAGCCTGGGTCCCCGGAGTCTGGCCTAGAACGGGTTCAGAGCAGTCAGAACTGGGGCCCAACACAGTCGGGGTTTTATCTCCTTCCCGCTAGGGAACGCCCGCCAGGCACTCAGCGTCCCTCCTCTTCGTCTCCGTCCTCTCCGTGCGCCGCGTGTCTCGGTACCTTAGGCTTTTCCAGCTCCTCTGCGCCTCCTTCTGGTTTTCTCCTTGCTTCTTGTAGAATTTCCAGTCAGTCGACTTTCCTATAGTTCTGGGTAATGTCCATTTTATATTTTAGTTGTATTTTATTGAAATTGTTGTGTGCGGCTGCGGCTAGGTGTTTACCTGGGTGCAGCCATCTTGGATCCTCTAAATTTTTTATTTTTTAAATTATTATGCAAGTCTCATTTCCCCCTTCCCATTGATCTCTATATACATGCCCCTACCCAAAAGCACATGCCCTCACCCTTTTGCTGTCTATGCCAACTGGTTATGCTCATATACAAGCATACAAGTCCTTCAGTTAACCTTTGACACCTTCCTCTCCTGTGCCTTCCCTCTTAGTTTGGATGGTCTGTTAAATGCTTCTATGACACTGACTATTTTTGTGCATTTTATTTATGTTCATTATATTGCACAACTGAGTGAGGTCATGTGATATTTATCTCTCTCTGATGGCTTTATTTCCCTTAGCATAATGCTGTCTAGGTCCATTCATGCTGTTGCAAATAATAAGATTTCCTTTTTTGGCAGCAGCATAATATTTCGTTGTGTAAATGTACCACAGGTTTTTAATCGACTCATCTGCTGGTGGGTATTTAGGCTGATTCAAGTAGCTCTTATAACTACCATTGTGCTGCTATGAATATAGGGGTGCATATATGCTTTCTGACTGGTGTTTATGACTTTTGGGGGTATATTGCTAGAAGTGTGACATACTTAATCTTCCAAACTTAAGAGGCCTTTTCTCCCTAGAAGACCTAACCCATCCTAGTAGACTCAGTGAAGCAGATACTTCCTGCCACATCAAGCATGTTGAGCTTAACAGAAAAATAAGAGGCAGAGTCTGAATAGTCCCAAAGAGCCTTCAGTATCTGTATAGGAAGAAGGACTGGTCTGTCCTTCTATTCTTGGAATCTTATCTAATAAAAGAGCAATATGCAAATTAACCATCACTTCATTACAACCACAAGCCATGCATGTCAGCCAATCAGGACTGACTATGCAAATTAACCCAAAGAAGATGGCTGTGGCCAGAGAGAGAGAGCAGGAAGGAGGCTTGGGTTTTCCTAGTGATGGAGGTAGCCAAGCTTTCTGCACATCCTGGCCATCCCAGGCCTCTGCTTTAAGATACGAAGTTTCAATTATAGCATATACATAAATCATAACAGAAATGGTGCAGGCACAGAGCTAGAGAGAGCAGGGAGCTATGGTTGCCCCCAGTGATAGAAGAAGCCAAGGTTCTGCAGCCCTGGCCTGCTTTGACCTCCACTTAAGGCTATAAAGTTTCACTTATCAAATATAAATAAATTTGAAAAGAAATCTGCTGCCACAGAGCAAGCAGAAGGCGTGGCTCCACTGCAGGCTACAAAGTTTCAATTGTAGATAAATCCCAGATACATTGCCTCTGCTTGGGGCGCTGGGGGGCATGGCCTGCCTGCAAATTGCCACAAGCCCCTGGCTCAGGTCCACTTATGCCCAAAGGGAACCCCCATCCTGATCTGGGACACCCTTCAGGGCAAACCAGCTAGCCCCCACCCATGCACCAGGTCTCTGTTGTATCTAATGAAAGTAATGTGCAGATTGACCATAACTCCAACACACAGGATGGCTGACCCCACAGGATCAAAGATCCTCCCCCCATATGAACACAAGATGGCCACCACAAGATGGCCAGCAGGGGAGGGAATTGTGGGTGATCATGTCAGCCAGGGAGGGCAGTTGGGAGGGATCAGGCCTGCAATGGAGAGCAGTTGGAGGTGATCAAGCCTGCAGGGGAGGGCAGTTTGGGGTGACCAGGCTGGCAGAGGAGGGCAGTTGGGGCAAACAGGTTTTCAGGGGAGCAATTAGACATTGATCAGGCTGGCAGGGAAAAGCAGTTAGGTGCAATCAGGAACGCAGGCAGGTGAGCAATTGGGAGCCAGCAGTTCTGGATTGTGAGAGGGATTGTAAAAGGGCAGTCGGGCCCTAACCTGTTTGGCTCTGTGGATTGAGCATTGGCCTGCGGACTGAGGGGTCCCAGGTTCAATTCTGGTCAAGGGCATATGCCTTGGTTGTGGGCAAATCCCCAGTAGAGGGTGTGCAGGAGGCAGCTGATCGAAGTGCCTCTCTCATGGATGTTTCTAACTTTCCCTTCTCTGTAAAAATAAATAAATAAATAAATAAATAAATAAATAAATAAATATTTAAAATAAATAAAGGGTAGTTGGACATCATCCGAGGGGTCCCATATTGGAGAGGTTGCAGGATGGGTTAAGGGATACACACCTCCTCCCACCCTGTGTATGTATTTCATGCACCAGGCCTCTGGTCAGACTGATAAAAATTCCAGGCTGGCAGTCAACTCCATTGGTATATATATATAAGAATCTCTGACCAACCAAGGCCAGAGCAATATTTTGGGACACGTGGAGGAGCAACTCTGGGTCAGGAAAACCACCTATTTTATTCCCTGAAGGAAAATCAGCACCATGTCCACCTAAAGCCCTGTCAGAAAAAGATGCTTGAGTCATTAAGACTGACAGTCAGAGGAAGGGCAAAGAGGGCATATTGGCTCTGCCTGCTTACAGTGATAACCTGTGCATACAGACACAAAGCAGAGGACCAATGTGTAACTTGCAGCTTCATACAAGGAGCTAAAAGCCAAAAGACAGTGATGACAGGGGCCAACACAGGAAGCCCAGGATAAGTGGACAGAACAAAAAAGTGGGGTCGAAAACCAGCAGCCATGGGGCACTATAACTTAGCTGAAATGAATGACACTTCATCTTTTTATTTTAATTATATTAAAATTTTATTGTTGTTTTTACTTTTATCTTTTCTGCACCTTTTTCTCTCTCACTTCTCTTATGCCCCCTTTTCACCTTTTACCCAATTTAGGTTTTCTATTTCATTTTCCCCCTTTTAAATAATAAATCTTGTTGGGAGCCATCAGAGTTGAGACAAGCAACTCTGTCTTAAGAAAATACAACTTCATCTTAGAATTAAGTTCCTTCTAGCAGAAGTTATGCGGTGCCCTGCGGGTTTGGCCAGAGGCTAAAGATTAACCTGCACATCTTGCCCCGGAGGATCCCAGCAACTCCCCTTCCTGAGCCTCCCCCATAGCTAGCCCAGCCTTGGAATGTTGCACCTTGGAATGTTACGCCGCCCTGGCAGTTAGCCAATCCGGTGTTGCCAGGTACCTTACCACCTTGTCACTCAGAGCCTAAACCAATTATACACTGTCAAAGACCCCGCTGCGTAGGCAACCCTGCCCCCCCCTTTGTTCCCGCTGTATATATATATATATATATATACTGCCATTCCAAAAATAAAGTTCGAGGCTTGATCAGAACTTTGTCTTGCCTCCATTCTTCACGTTCCTTGTTTGCTTCATTCTCTTAGGTGGTTCCTGCGTGCCCCCGTTGATGCCCCGTGGGCCGGGGCAAAATCTACTTTATTTTCTTTATTGGTGCATTATTATTTGTCTCTGTTGGTTTATTCATATATCTAATTTCCACTTCTCTTGACCCTATTCCAATCCCCTTCTCTTTTCTTTATCGTCACTATGCTTTTTATTTTCGTTCTCTCTTCTTGCTCTTCTCCCAATTTTTAACTTACTTCATTTCTTAAAGTTAGGCCTTAATGCTGTCTCCTTTAATCTCCTTATCAAAAAATTTAATTTAATTTAATTTTTGCTTTCTTTTTTCATCTTTTCATGCTCTGTTCTAAACTGGTCTCTTGCCTATTTATCCCATTCCTTAACTATATATTCTTTAAGCTAAGCATCTACCACCCCTATTTT
Source organism: Nyctalus aviator (assembly GCA_036971965.1). Taxonomy (NCBI): domain Eukaryota; kingdom Metazoa; phylum Chordata; class Mammalia; order Chiroptera; family Vespertilionidae; genus Nyctalus; species Nyctalus aviator. The sequence continues at coordinate 54,281,917 of CM072933.1, read as the reverse complement.
TTTCTGTGTGTTTGTGACTTTTGTTTTGTGTGTTTTTCCCCCCTTTCTTTCTTCCTTTCTTTCTTCCTTTCTTTCTTCCTTTCTTTCTTCCTTCCTTCCTTCCTTCCTTCCTTCCTTCCTTCCTTCCTTCCTTCCTTCCTTCCTTCCTTCCTTCCTTTCTTTCTTTCTTTCTTTCCCGACCCGGGGGGCATCAACGGGGGCACGCAGGAACCACCTAAGAGAATGAGACAAACAAGGAACACGAAGAACGGGGGCAAGACAAAGTTCTGATCAAGCCCCCGATTTTATTTGTTGCAGTCACAATACACACACACACACACACACACACACACACACACACACACACACACACGGGTAGTAGGGGAAGTTGCAGGGGAGACATTCCAGGAGACATTCCAGGGTGGGGAGGGGAATCTTATCAGCAGGATGTGCCTGCAGGGGAGGATGCAGCAGACCCTCTGGGGCGGAGTTATCACAACAGGTGTGCCTTGATCAATGACCAGATATGCTGCTAGATTGTTTCTAGTTAACTGCCAAACCTCAGCTTGTCACAGAAGTTCTGGTAAGTTGTCACTAACTCTTTTTCGGCTCCCGACATTTCCTCCCTTTACGTTTTTTAAAGGGTAGGCATTAACCGTCTGAGGGAGTATTGACCTGGTTTGCTCCTTGAAGGGACTGTGCCTGTTGGGTCTTCGGGATACTTATACCTGGCCTCTACGCATGATGGTGTCTCAACTAGGAGCTTGCCCCAATCATTGGGTCGGCCTAGTCTATTAGGTGCTTGCCCCGGTACCAGATCGGTCCAATATCTTTTAGGAGTTTGATCCGGTATCGGATTGGCCTAATGTTTCTGACTTATGCGGTGGTCTTGGGACGGTCCTGTGTATTTTTCAGGTATACTCCCATATGCCCGTCTTTGACTACCAGTCCGCTCACCAAGGGTTTAAGCCAAGGATACAGGACGAGGAGAACTTGGCCAGAGAGAAACTTAGCCTTCAGACAGCGTCTGAGCAAGTTCCAACTGCTATGCAAACCAGGTTTATTCTCAGGGAAATCCAGAGGGGGTCAAAATTTTCCCATGACCTTCCCTTGCAATGCTTTGCTCTGCACCCATATCGGTACCCATACCTTTCTCCCTGTGAGGAGTAGGTAAGCATTCCTCTGGTCATCATGCTGTCCCCAGAGGGAGGAAGCTCTGCTGGATGCCATAGTCCTGTTCACGGTCAATCATATCTAAGCGATGATAGTGTACCTGAATGGGCTTGGCTAGGATGCTGTCAACCTGTTGTTTTACAAAATCTGTTAACCTCCGAAAAGCCCAGGGGCCAAAGGATAGGACTAATAAGAAGCCTATGAGGGGGCCCAGAATGGGGAGAAGGTAGGGGAGAAGTCCGTTTAATCCACTCCAAAGGGGGTTCTCGAACAGTTCTTTCCGCCACTTTATCAGGTCTTCCTGTAGTTTCTTGATTTTATCTCGCACGATCCCGGATTTGTTGGCGTAGAAGCAGCAACGTTCCTGTAGGGCTAAGCAGATCCCTCCCTGCTCTGCTCTGAATATGTCTAACCTTCTATTTTGTAGAACAACTTCAGCTAAGGAGTCAATTTGGTCTTAGAGATCATTAATGGTACTAGAGAGGGCTTGGACATCATTGATGAATTGATTAGATAACTTAGTATAAGAATGTACAGCCACTCCTATCCCCGCATTATTACTGAATCTGATAAAACTCTTTTCTGGTTTATGCTTCCTTCCACCTAGCTGACTCGGTGGAGGCTATTGTACAGGAGACCTGATGCCTTTCGCCTGCTGTATGATCTCTGCATCACAATTTAAAAATTTTTTAAAGTATAAAAAGTATGACTGAGCTTCACTTGAGATGACACATAATATCTGTCTCCTCCTTTTTTGTTTTTAAAATGATCTTAAGCGTATGAATGGGTCTTTCCACCACTGAGTGACATTTATTTTACCAGATTTCATTAGGTTTAAGTCCTCGGGAATTATCTCTAAAGTTGGTATAGGAAGCTGGATAATATACTGAGGACATTGTTTGTAATAAAATATGGAAATTGCCATTCTTAAATAACATTTTATAGACTAAAAATTAAATGAAAAGTTCTTCTGAATTAATGTGCCTTATAATAGCTGTTTTAATAATTTTTGCTATATTTACCTTATAAGTACTATTACTATAGATTGATGGGCTTTGTAGTAAAATCTGTTAAGGTATAAATAAGAGCTTGTATTTCTATTGAAATATAAGAGGTTTGAAGGACCTTTGTTCCTCTACTATAGTATATCTAGCCTTTCTAGAACTGGATCTATTTGTAAAAATGGTTAATATCTGAGATAAAAAATTTCTTTTAATGTGGTTGTTAATACTATTCTTTGTTTGAGATAAATTAAGCCTCTAAGCTAGGGTTCCAGGTAGAATATAAAATATTAAGTATTTTGACTTCTATGTAGAAGGGTGTGTGCACTGACCTTCCTTGCCCTTGGAATTGCTATCGTGGCAAGGTATCTTTACTTTTAAAATAAAGCAAATTTACTTTTGAATTCATAAGCCACAAATGTTGCCTTGCTTTTAGCTTAATTAAAATGTAGATGGCCATATATAGTAAGGATTCAATTATTTATAAAACATTGGCTTCTCGTGAACTTAATTTATATGACATTGATTGGTTTGATCCAAAAACATGGATTTTTGTCTTTCTTAAAATTTTATTGCTGTTGAAAAATTTGGCTATATTTAAGAAATATATTGTTTTTGCCTTTCTTATAGGCAAAAACTTTTATAATATTTAAGATATCCATTAGATTTAGACTAGTTTTTGTATAGAAAATTTTTGGCTGAGATCACAGAATTAATCCTCTTTTTAATTAGATCAATAATAAGCAACTTATTTTGAATTCCTAATTATTAGAGGAAATATAATATTTTATTTTCTTAAAAATAAGTTTTTATGCTTTAAGTATTTAATCACTATAACTCTATAATTTCTTCTAATTTAATTTGTACTTTGAATTTTTAAAGCTGGCAAGTCAAATATATTTAGTAGTTCTTAGATTAATAATACTTTATATTTTTAAGAAAAATACAAAACATAATCAATTAATAAATTCAATTCTGTCCTCTAGGTTTTTTATGAGGCAAATTTGAACTTTAATTTTTATTTGCTAGTGGTTCTGAGAAACTAGGTTTTGTTTATTCGACTGTAAATTATCACATTCTTTAAGATGGCTAGTGGCAGGACACTACAGTAACTGTCTGCTGGGGGAAGGGCCTTTGCCCTTTCCTCCCTCAACAAAGGATGTAGCCAGTTATCTGGACTACTTAGATCTGTATCAGATCGCCTCTTGTCTCTCCCTTCCCCCACATTATGCTTACTTCAGGGGAAGCATCAGCAACAGATCTGGCTGAATTTCTTTTCATGCTTAAAAGATAGACAGATCTCAATTTTTTTCTTCCTTTTTGGCTTTCTGAAATAATAACTAATATCCAATTTGGCCAAGATTTGCATTTCCTTGCGAGTTTTCTTATAATTTTTAAACAAGGCATTAAGTAGTTTTATTGCAAGTAATCTTAATGTGGGAGAGCAGATAGCCCTGCCTGTCCAGCTGCCTTTGAATTTATCCACATCAGAGGTAGTTTCAGCAGTTGAGTTCCACTTATTACAGATTTTAAATTCCATACATATACTAAGATTCTAATTTCAACAACAACAAAAAAAAAAAACAACATTAATTTGTGATTACATAGACTTCAACATTCACTCTAAAGAGCATTTTCATTTCTAAGATCCTTTTTTTCTATCCTTAATTCCTTGTGCCTGAAGGGACTCCCTGAGCCCTTTTTCTAAGATTCTTAACCCTTATTCCTCGAGTCCTGAGGGATATCTTGAAACAATCAAGGAACATTTCATGACTTCCCCATTCAAGAATTCCCCATTATTGGTCGACTGGATGGCTCTCCAAGTAATTCCTTCTCCACGTAAGCCTCCGGGAGGTATAAACCCCGTGCCAGGTCAGCTTGAGTTTTCCCATCAGACCAGGAATTTAGGCGGAAGTACTCTCCTTTCGACTCTACTCCTTACTCCCTTGCTTGCGTGAAACAGTCGGTAGGTATAAGCCGCCTACACGGACCCTCACAGACAGGAAGACCCCTTTTGCCCTCAGGCGTGGCCCTTGGGAGTAGGAATTCCTTTTGTTGAGTCTGTAAGGTGAACAACCTTTAGTTCAAAGCAAGCCCAAGGTTTTAAGAGTAGATCTAATTGGAGAGAAATTTCGCCAGAAAGACCAGGTGACGGTACTAGTTCAAGTGATTCGGAGTTTTCACAGCCGGATTTGGGTACCTCTCGTTCTTCCCCAAACCTGTAAGTGAGTGCTTTTTAGTGGGCAGGAAGGAACCGACAGAGAGAGCCAATAATAACAATCGAGCAAAAAGGGGTGAAATGTTCTGAAATCTTGTTTGTAAAATCGTCTACCTACCTCACTCCGATCTGTCTCACGGCGGGTGGGATCGTGGCGATCTAAATGCCGAGTCTGTCCCGCGGGTCCTCACGGCCACTCTAGGGGGTGCCTGGCCAGGGCTTCTCCGGTAGACGTTCTCGTCGGGGGTCCCCAGGAGCCTCGCATTGGGCGCCTATTATGTCCCGACCCGCGGGGCATCAACGGGGGCACGCAGGAACCACCTAAGAGAATGAGACAAACAAGGAACACGAAGAACGGGGGCAAGACAAAGTTCTGATCAAGCCCCCGATCTTATTTGTTGCAGTCACAATATATATACACACAAGGGTAGTAGGGGGAAGTTGCACGGGAGACATTCCAGGAGACATTCCAGGGTGGGGAGGGGAATCTTATCAGCAGGATGTGCCTGCAGGGGAGGATGCAGCAGACCCTCTGGGGCGGAGTTATCACAACAGGTGTGCCTTGATCAATGACCAGATATGCTGCTAGATTGTTTCTAGTTAACTGCCAAACCTCAGCTTGTCACAGAAGTTCTGGTAAGTTGTCACTAACTCTTTTTCGGCTCCTGACACTTTCTTTCTTTCTTTCTTTCTTTCTTTCTTTCTTTCTTTCTTTCTTTCTTTCTTTCTTTCTTTCTTTCTTTCTTTCTTTCTTTCTTTCTTTCTCTCTCTCTCTCTCTCTCTCTCTCTCTCTCTCTCTCTCTTTCTCTCTCTCTCTCTCTCTCTCTCTCTCTCTCTCTCTCTCTCTCCCTCCCTCCCTCCCTCCCTCCCTCCCTGCCTCCCTGCCTCCCTCCCTCCCTTTCATTTTATATAGTTTTGTTCAGTAGTATTGTGTTCTGTGAAAAACTGCTTTATCTATTGATCTGTCTATGGTTTTAGTTTCCAGTTTTGATGGTTTAAAAATATTTTTTTAACTGAACTGCATTCAATTCTTTATATAAATGTATGTTTTCCTTTTTCTAACTGTTGCAGTATCGGTGAGTGTTTTATTTTAAGATATGCAGAACTGTGATCTAAAATGTTCCTTCCTTTGCCTTCCCAGACCACCACAATAATGAAAATCCTAATTTTTCTTTAGCCCTCTGAGCACATTCAACATTTAACATTTTTATATTATAAGCATGGGGAGAAGGGAGGAAAATGGCAGCAGAACAGATGGACCTGTTCTGAGCCTAGTCTCATAGCAGATAGAAAGAGCACCTGAGAGTTTCTCGGGGAGTGTTAATTGGCAAACTAAGGGGTAGCAGAACTCTGAGAAGGTGGGAGACTGCTAGACAGGGTTCCCTGACCAAGCAGCCTGCACTGTGGCAGACTTCTCCTGGAGATACAGGCTCAGAGGGAAAACTTCATCTTGCAAGGAAAAGTGGATCTTATTTGAGGCCTGAAAAACCTACAACAGTGGAGATCACTGAATAGCTGTGGTGCCCCAATCAGCACAAATATGTGGATTCAAAGGACTTCTTCAATCACCCACAGAAAGGAGAGAAAGAACTACATAACCAGACATCCCGAAAAGAGAGACCATGGGAGGCAAAGAAATAGCCCACACATGAAAGAAAAGCAGGCATCACCAGAAAAGGAAATAAATGAATTAGAGACAAGCAACCTATCAGAGCAAGAATTTAGAGAAATCATCATAAGATGGCTAAAAATAATGGAAGACAAATTTGACAATATGAGTAAGAACCAAGAGGAAATGAACAAGAACCAAGAAGAAATGAAAAATGAGATTGCTATTGTAAAGAACTCGATAGAAAGCATCAAGAGTAGACTAGAAGAAGCAGAGGACCCCATTAGTGAAGTAGAAGATGAGATGGAAAAAAAATACCCAATTAGAGCAGCATCTAGAAAAATAAAATAAAAAGCAGGAGAGCCTAAGGGAACTTTGGGACAATACAAAACAAAATAATATAAGAATAATAGGGGTTCCAGAAGGAAAGGAAACTGAGGAAGGCATAGAAAAACTGTTTCAAGAAATATGACAAAAAAAATTTCCTGAGATAGAGGAGAAAAACCACACAAATCCAAGAAGCTCACAGAGTACCAAGCAAAATGAACCCAAAAAGACCAATGCCAAGGCACATTATAATTAGTTAGGCAAACGCCAACGACAAAGTAAGGATATTAAAAGCAGCCAGAGAGAGACAGAAAGTTACATATAAAAGAACCCCCATTAGACTAGCAATTGATTTCTCAACAGAATCTCACCAGGCCAGAAGGTAATGGAATGAAATATACAAAGTCATGGAAAACAAGGGTCTGAATCCAAGAATACTGTACCCAGCAAGGTTATCAATCAAAATTGAAGGTGAGCCGAAACTGGTTTGGCTCAGTGGTAGAGCATCAGTCTGCAGACTGAAAGGTCCCAGGTTTGATTCCGGTCAAGGGCATGTACCTTGGTTGTGGGCACATCCCCTGTAGGGGGTGTGCAAGAGGCAGCTGGTCAATGTTTCTCTGTCATCGACGTTTCTAGCTCTCTATCTCTCTCCCTTCCTCTCTGTAAAGAATCAATAAAATATATTTTAAAAAAATTGAAGGTGAAATCAGGAGCTTCACAGAGAAAAAAAGACTAAGGGAATTTTTCACAACCAAACCAGCAATGCAAGACATGCTAAAGGGTCTGCTGTAAAAATAAAAAAGAAATAGGAAGTGAAGAAGGAATAAAAATGGCAACAAATAAGTACTTATTAATAATAACTTTAAATGTAAATGGATTAAATGCCCCAATCAAAAATCATAGGGTAACAGATTGGATAAGAAAACAAGACAAATATATCTTCTGTCTACAAGAATCCCACTTAAGAAAAAAAGATTCACACAAACTGAGGGTGAAGGCATGGAAAAAAGTTTTTAATGCAAATGGAAATGAAAAAAAAGCTGGGGTAGCAATACTTATATCTGACAAATTAGATCTCAAAGTTAAGGACATATCAAGAGATAATGAAGGGCACTTCATAATACTAAAGGGAGAAATCCAACAAGAAGAATTAACTATGGTAAACATATATGCATCAATACAGGAGCACCTAAATACATAAAAAACTGCTGGAGGACATTAAGGGAGAGATTAATAGCAATACAATCATAGCAGGAGGTTTCCTCTAGCCAGGCTAACCAAGAAACAAAGAGAGAGGACCAAAATAAAATCAGAAATGAAAGAGGTGAAATAACAACAGACCCCACCGAAATACAGCATTGTTACAAAATACTACAAACAGCTCTACTCCAATAAACTGGACAAACTGGAGGAAATGGACATATTCCTAAAAATATATAACCTTCCAAAACTCAATCAAGAAGAACCTAAAAAATCTCAATAAGCCATTAACTTTGGAAGAAATTGAAGCAGTCATCAAAAAGCTTCCAGGAAACAAAAGCCCAGGGCCAGGTGGCTTCACAGGGGAGTTTTATCAAACATTCAAGGAAAAACTAAAACCTCAGACTATTCAAAAAAAATCAAGAGGAAGGAACGCTTCCAAGCTCCTTTTATGAAGCCAGCATCACCCTAATACCAAAACCAAATAAAGACAACACAATGAAAGAGAATTACAGGCCAATATCCCTCATGAACATAGATGCCAAAATCCTCAACCAAATTCTAGTAAATTGGCTCCAGCAGCACATCAGAAAGACCATACACCATGACCAACTAGGACTTATTCCGGGAATGCAAGGATGGTACAATATCTGCAAATCAATAAACATGATACATCACATAAACAAATCGAGAGATAAAAATCATATAGTCATGTCAATTGATGCAGAAAAAGCATTTTATAAAATCCAATATGATTTTCTGATAAAAACTCTCAACAAGATTAGAATAGAAGGATCATAACTCAACATAATAAAAGCTATATATGATAAACCCACAGCAAACGTCATACTCATTGGGCAAAAAATAAAAACCATTTCCTCTAAGAAAAGGAACAAGTGATGTCCTCTCTCACCACACGTGTTTGACATAGTACTGGAAGTACTAGTCATTGCAATTAGACAAGAAGAATAAATATAAGGCATCCAAATTGGAAAAGAAGTAAAATTGTCCTTATTTGCAGATGATATGATTTTGTACATAAAAAATTCAAAACTCCATAAAAACTAATAGACTTGGTAAATGAATTTGGCAATGTAGTAGGATACAAAGCTAACACCAATAAATCTATGACATTTCTAAACACCAATAATGAACTTAAACAAACAGAGAGTAAAAAAGCAATCCCATTTACCATCTCACAAAAAAACCCCTAAGAAACCTAGGAATAAACTTATCTAAGGAGGTAAAAGACCTATATACAGAAAACTACACGACACTGAAAAAAGAGATAGAAGAAGATGTAAACAGATGGAAGAACATACCATGTTCATGGATTGGTAGAATCAACATAATCAAAATGTCCATATTCCCGAAGCAATTTATAGATTCAATGCACTCCCCATTAAAATAGCAATGGCATTCTTCACATACCTAGAAAGAACTCTCCAAAAATTCATCTGGAACAAAAAAAGATCCTGAATACCCACAGCAATCCTGATAAAGAAGAATAAAGTAGGAGGTATCTCAATACCAGATTCCAAGCTGTATTACAAAGTCACTGTTCTCAAAACATCCTCGTACTGGCACAAGAACAGACATATAAATCAATGGAATAGAATAGAGAATCTGGATATCAACCTAAACCTCTATACTCAATTAATATTTGACAAAGAAGGCATGTACATACAATGGAGTTGAGACAGTCTCTTTACTCAATGGTGTTGGGAAAATCGGACAGATACATGCAAAAAAAATGAAACAAGATCACCAACTTACACTATACACAAAAATAAACTCAAAATGGATACAAGACTTAAACATAAGATGGGAAACCATAAAAATACTAGAGGCATCCACAGGCAGTAAAATCTCAGACATATGCCAAAAGAACTTTTTCACAGATACTGCCCCTAGGGCAATGGAAGCTAAAGAGAAAATAAACAAATGGGACTACATCAAAATAAAAAGCTTTTTTACCACAAAAGAAACCATCAACAAAACAAAAGAAAGCCCACTGTATGGGAGAACATATTTGTAAATGTTATCACTGATAAAGGTTTAATCTCCAACATCTACAGACAGCTTACACAACTTAATAAAAGGAAGGTAAATGATCCAATTAAAAAATGGGCAATGGACCTAAATAGAATCTTTTCAAAAGAAGATAGAAGAAAGGCCAAGAGGCATATGAAAACATGCTCAAAGTCACTAATTATCTGAGAGATACAAATCAAAACAACAATTCGGTACCATCTCACACCTGTCAGAATGGCTAACATCAACAAATCAACAAAGGACAAGTGCTGGGGAGGTTGCGGAGAAAAAGGAACCCTTGTGCACTGCTGGTGGGAATGCAGACTGGTGCAACCACTGTGGAGAACAGTATGGAGTTTCCTCAAAAAACTGAAAATAGAACTCCCATTTGTCCCAGTAATCCCACTCCTAGGAATATATCCTAAGAAACCAATCAAAAAGGATATATGCACCCCTATGTTCATAGCAGCACAATCTACAATAGCTAGGATTTGGAAACAGCTTAGGTGCCCATCAGCAGATGATTGGAAAACTGGTACATCTACACAATGGAATACTATGCTGCCATAAAAAAGAAGAAATTCTTATCATTTGCAGCAACCTGGATGAAATTGGAGAACATTATGCAGAGTGAAATACGCCAGTCAATGAAAGAAAAATACTACATGATCTCACTCATTCATAGATAATAAAGAACATTATAAACTGATGAACAAAAAGATAGATATAGAGACAGTAAAGCAACAAACAGACTGTCAAATTACAGTGGGGAGGGGAGGGAGATATGGGGGAGATAAGGAATCAACTGAAGGACTTGTATACATGCATATAAGCATAACCAATGGACGAAAAACTCTGGGGAGGGAGGGCATGTATGGGATTTGGGGTGGGGGAGGATGGTAAGATATGTACACATATAATACCTTAATTAAAAAATGAAAAAAAAATTATAGGCATGAAAATCAGTGCAGTATTAACTTTTTTGATTTAAATGAATTTCCCTGAGAAATTTTTATGGTGACCATCTCTTCATACATTTATTTACACTATCTTGATCTCTTTTATTGAAATGTCTGTTCAGACACTTTTGCCAATTTTAAAAATGGAATTATGATTTAACCAATATGAAGACAGTTAACCAGCTAAGACATCTGTATTCACTCCACTCATTCCTCGCTGACTCAACTGACTTCTTTTTTATTTGGTATTATATGTTTTAATTATATGGAAGCAATATTGTTTTTCTCCAATTTTATCCTATGTGCAATTTAAAGCCCACTTGCATGATAAACTCATAAGTTTATAATTTTGCTAAAATTCACTACTATTAAGTTTAAAGTTAAAGCATTCAATTGTATATATTAAGTGAAGTATTTGTAGTATTTATCAATTTTTCTGGTATAAATACTATAATCATCAACACTTTCAAACTTCCAAAGTGATAGCACTGAACATGGGCCTGATAAGATATTTCATTAGCAAATCATATTTTATTTCCAACTTATTGATAATCCCCTGCCAACCTATGTGCCCCTTAGTGTCCTCCCCTGCAGGTCTGGTCACCCCTAACTGATCTCCCCTGCAGGCCTAAGCCCCCCCACCCAAGTGCCCTTCCATGAAGGCCCAATCACCCCCAACTTCCATCCTTGACAGACTAGTCAACCCTAACTGTCCTCACCTGCTGGCTTGATCACCCCCAACTGCCCTCCTTTGCAGGCCTGGTCCCTCCTTACTTCCCTCCCCTCCTGGACATCTTGTGGTGGCCATCTTGTGTCCACATGGGAACAGCCATCATGTGTGTTGGAGTGATAGTCAATCTGCATATTACTCTTATTAGATAGTATAGAGGTCTGATGCATGGGTGGGGATCAGCTGTTTTGCCCTGTAGGGTGTCCCAGATCAGGGTGGAGTTCCCTTGGGACATGGATTTTCCTGGGCAAGGGGCATGTGGTGGTGTGCAGGCCGGCCATACCCCCGGGTGACCCAGGCAGAGGCCCTGATATCTGAGATTTACTTATTTTCTACAATTGAAACTTTAGTCTGGAGCAGACCCAACCCTGCAGCAGCCATTTCTGTTGGGATTCATATACCTTCTATAATTGAAACTTTGTAGCCTTAAGAAGAGAGCTAGGCCGGTTAGTGCTTCAGAAGCTTGGCTTCTTCCATCCAAGGGGAAACCTTAATCTCCTGCTCTTTCAGCTCCATGGCTGCCACCATTTCTATTTGGATTTATTTATTTTCTATCATTGAAACTTTGTAGCCTTCAGTAGAGGTCTAGGCTGGCAAAACTAGGTAGAAACCTAGACTTCTTTCATTGCTGGGAAAACCCAAGCCTCCCTCCTCATCTCTATGGCTGCAGCCATCTTGGTTGTTAATTTGCGTATTTGCTCCTGATTGGCTGTTGGGCATGGCTTGTGGGTATAGCAGAGGTATGGTCAATTTGCATATTACTCTTTTATTAGCTAGGATGATCCTTTCTTTCTTTCTTTTTTTTTTATCAGGATACACTCTCTCCTAGATTCCTCACAAGTTTCAAGTACAAGTGAGGCTTTCAGGAGCTGCCTACACTGGCTATCCTGCCCTGGTCTACTATGTGATTGATATCACTGTGAAGGTTTATGGCTGAAGTGATTTTTCTATCACATGAACAGTGTGAATCAGTCACAATCTCTGCATGCTCTCTTGTGCTTCAATAAATTCTCAATAGTCTGAACACACCTTAGGAAGTTTGGCATAGTGGATAAAGTATTAGCCTGCAGGCAGAAAGGTCCTGGGTTTAATTCCAGTTAAGGGCACATGCTAGGGTTGTAGGCTTGATCCCCAGTGAGGTGCATCCAGAAGACAGTTAATGTATGATGGCCTCTCATCATTGATGTTCCTATCTCTACTTCTCCCTCTCTAAAATAAATATAAAGGAACAATTGGCAGCCAAAACCAGTTTGGCTCAGTGGATAGAGCATCGGCCTGTGGACTGAAAGTTCCCAGGTTGATTCTGGTCAAGGGCATGTACCTTGGTTGCGGGCACATCCCAAGAGGCAGCTGATCGATGATTCTCTCTCATTGATGTTTCTAACTTTCTATCACTCTCCCTTCCTCTCTGTAAAAAATCAATAATATATATATATATATATTTTTTAAAGGAACAACTGACAAAATTTTAAAGTAACAGATTTGTAAATAAGTAAATACATAAATAAATACTCTGAACCCCTGTCAGGGTCTTCATTCCTTCCTCTCTGACTAGGGAATGGGCCTGACTCAGGGTTTGTCCAGAATGCCCATCTACAGCAAAGAAGTAGTCCCTCTTAAGGTGGTTCTCACATTGTGCTGTGATGATTGGCTTTTGTTCTAGTTCACCATTCTGAACCCCACTGGATCTGGTTTATGACATTTCAGTAAAGGTGTTTTTTTCTGTTGTACTTTTAATTGTGCTGGTAGTAGAGCCTGACCCACTTGATGGACCCCAGTCCAAAAGTTACCACATGGTGCCAGCCTCTTTTGGGTTGCTCGGGGGCAAAGAAGAGGAGAAGAGACTGGTAGAGAATGGCAGTGAAAGTCAGTCAATATGGTTTGTTGGATTTCTTCTAATCCACCTAGATGTTGTCCTTGAGCTTCCCAAATCCCAAGTTTTATAGGTCTGAACTTCAAAAAAAAGGAGTTTGGGCAGATGTCATTGGCAAAAAAAAAATCAGAACCACTTCTGAGTGTGACCCTGGGTAACTCCCTGCTGCCTGGGTCCCTCATTGGTGGGTATGAAGACAACAAATTAAGAGAGGTGCCTGGGAAGGTTACTGGACTGCAAACATTCCAGCGTCCATGTTCTCTTATATTCACAGCAGTCACTACCCTGCCTCCAAGCCTCCTTCTCATTTGCATTGTCCAGGTGAGTGCTCCATCAGATGGGTCTGATTGGAAAAAGGCTGACATTAAAATCCATGGTGATCCTCTGGTTTCCATTCATTCTGTGCAGGAACCTGTGCTAAATGTGGTCCCTTCATATTTTCCCCATCCCCACAGCAGAGAGCACTGAGCCTATTCTACCTCCTGACACTGGTGTTACAGGGAGACTATGCACACTCAGTAGATGAGCAGAGATGGGAGGTCCAGGAGTGATGCTCACAAACAGCCCAGGTACCTTCCTCTATTACCTGTTGGCCAAGATATCCCATGGGGAAGAGAGTGACATGCTCTTCAGGAATTAGAAGTCCCAAAGGACCCTCAGCCCTCTCTTGGGTATCCAGTTCCTCATTCACAAAGGGGACTTAGAGGCCTGTGAATCTTCCCCCTCAACCCCTCCCTATATGCGCACACCCACTTATAAAATTTCCAGGAAACCAAGATTCTCCCACTCCTTGAAGGCCTACTGTCTTACCAAAACAGCATCTCTACACTCTATAAGTCCTGATGTCAGCTTCTTCCCCAAATCCCCACCATCCACCAGCCTAGGGTTCCATAACTGACCCTTCACTTCATTCATTTTAGGGGCCTGAAATCCGACCCCCAAGGAGACACCAGAAGCTGGAAGAGCAGTGACAGAAGTAGCTCATCCTGAAGGATAGGGAAGAACATATTGTCCACTGAATCACCCTTTGTGAGATTGCCTATGTAGCTGCATGTTGTCAGGGTGAACAGCCACACACAGGGAAACATACAGACAACAGAAGAAGGGAAGCACTCAGTTACAGAGCACTCACAGCCTATGGTGGGCTCTCATGTGCAGAGCTTATGGCCAGGCTCACGGAGACCCACAATGTAGACACTAGTAACACCTTGTTGGAAACATACCCACAGCAGCACACAGATAAGAAAATACAGGCTCACTCAGCATTTACCACAGGGCATATCCACACACAATAGATACATACATGCACACACCTGACGAGACTCATATGTACACAGAACACAGACACAAAGAGAACACAAATACATTTAGGAACACTCAAAGGGGAAGCAAATTCACACATATAACCAACATGCAACATGCAAAACAAACACCCCCAAATGCTGAGCCATTCAGTGTTTTTTTTAAAAAACATATTTTATCGTTTTTTCACAGAGAGGAGGGGAGAAGCATAGAGAGTTAAAAACATCAATGAGAGAGAAACATCTATCCGCTGCCTCATGCACATCCCCCCACTGAGGATGTGCCTGAAACCAAGGTACATGCTCTTGACCAGAATCTAACCTGGGTCCTTGAGTCCACAGGCTGATGCTATATCCACTGAGCCAAACCAGTTAGGGCTAATTCACTGTTTTTGAAGGAATTAGTAAGAATTAAGGTGCTACTCTGGCCATGTGGCTCAGTTGCTTGGAACTTCATTTTGTATGCCCATTCAAATCAACGTGCAGGTTTGATTTCTGGTGAGGGCACATTCCTAGGTTGGGGATTCCATCCCTTGTTGGATCATTTTTAGGGGGCAACCAACCGATATTTTCTCTCTCATCCATGTTCCTTTTGTTCTCTCTATTATTCCCTTCCTCACAAATCAATGAACCTGTCCTCTGGTGAGAATTTAAAAAGAAAATCAAAAAACGATTTAAGGTTTTGAGTTTTCAAGAACATGGTGTTCATTCTAGAGCCATCACTGTAGAACAGTTATCTGAATACTCTGAATTCAGAAGTCTGTCCTCTTTCCCAAAACAGACTAAGAGAATCAGAAGTACGATATCAGAAAACCCCACACTCAGGGCCATAGCAATTATCCCCACCTTGCATTTATTTAAGCACTAAAATACAAATGATTTCTGAATAAACTCATCTGTTTCTTTTTTTAACATAGGTTAGTTAGTCTTTGAGTTATAAGCATTAACTTTCCCATGGAAACAACTGTTTCTTGAAGTTCCAATATAGGTTGGGACACTGGAGTGGCTACAACTCATGGTTAACTAGGAACTGTGCTTTCCTTGGAGAAATCACATTTTTAATGTCCAAAAACACAGCCAGGGCAGTGGGACACATGCTTCAGCCACCTTTCCGTCCTTCCTAAAGCAGAGATTTCCTTTGAGCACATTTGGAGAATGATGTAGGATTTGTAAAGATGGTTTTAGGAGACAGATGTATTGCAAATATCTAAGGCTCCACATTATCTCAGATATTTCATCTATTGCATATTCTGTCCCATTATTGTGACCTTTGGCAAATTTTTAAAAAATATATTTTTATTGATTTCAAAGAGGAAAAGAGAGGGAAGGATAGAAACATCAATGATCAGAATCATTGATTGGCTGCCTCCTGCATGCCCCCAACTGGGGACCAAGCTGTAACCTGGGCATGTGCCCTTGACTGGAATCAAACCCAGGACCCTTAAATGTACAGGCTGACTCTCCATATACTGAGCCAAATCAGATGGTGCTGGTAGGATTTTTAAAGTTCTGTGAAAATTTACCATTATTACTGACTCCTTGCAAATTTCTGTATTTATCATTTTCCTTGTGGTGAGTATAGTAAAATACCTTTCAGAAACACTTTTAATCATAAATAAGTAAAAATATTGAAACCACTGGGCTCTTTATTTACAGTCAGTACTGTTAATTGCCCTCTGGGCAATGATTTTGCTGAAGGTTCCCCACATTCGCTTTTGCAAAGGCGGCCTGAGGCTCAAGGCAGACTGTGAGGCCTCTTTAGAAGGTCATGGGTGTCTTCATCACATCCTAGGTCCCTGGGTCAGCATGTCCTTTAGTGTTGTAGGTCTTCCAACTGGGCCTTGTGTTGGAGCCAGTTCTGTGCAGCTGTGTGTTTGGAAGTGAGCAGGTGCATGCAGGCCCTTCATCCTGGGGGAATGAGGGTAGATGCATGGGTATGGAGCCTGCCCAGAGAGTGCCCCTGAGCACATATTCGTCCCTCCCCTCTTCTTGAAGTAGGAGCCTGGACACCTCCCAGAAGTGCTTGAGGAACTGCTGCGGAAGAACACGGCCCTTGAGGCTTCATAGGTTCAGCGGATGAACCGCCTGAGCTGGGAACTGGAGCAGCTGTCAGAAGGTAGGTAGCAGGCCTGGTGCTGGGGAGCCAACCTAGCTTTGGCTTCTCCCTCACCCAGGGAGCTGAGCCGTGGACTCTGAATTTGATGGGTCAGCCCATCCACACCCAAGTCATTAGGGCTATTGAGAACTGTTTCATTGCCATTCTTCCCAAGGAGAACATGTCATTTAAGGTAAAAGATAATCGTTTAGCAGTGGCCAAAGCTTTTAAAAGACAAGTGGGCCTGAGATTAGTCAAGGTCAAAGAGTAATTTAAACAAGATGAGACTAAGGGGAGTAAATATCAACTTTTCAAAACTTTCATCAGGCTTTTCTTGTGACTCTTCTGCCCTGGCTATGGGAAGTTGCAGTCAGTGTTGTGGGTTAGCTAGAAGACTTCAGTGGTCATCTGTGAGACTCACTGCGAATGGTTCAGGGGGCCATCTGGGCTGGGACTTGAGTGATGGTTAAGTAAGAGTTGTTGGCTGTGACTAATGAATGAATATCAACTGCAGCATAAGAGGAGGTGGGCTATAGATATTTGAGATCTGATTGTTGTTCTTAATAGTTGGGGTTTTAAGAAATAAACAGTCATGGAGAGAGGCCTACATGGCAGGAATCAAGGCTGTGTATATGAGTGTGGACTATCAGAGTCTGGGCAGTGCTTGATCCTGATTCAATATGGCAATCATCCTCTGTACCAGACATGCTGACTAATAAATAAAAGGCCAGGAGATGGTGATAGGGGCTGGGGCTAGAGAAGTGCAGGTTTTAGAGAGGTGTGGTAGAAAGAGTGATGTGCACTCAGAGAGGGAATGTGAATTCATGGTCACAGCACCATGACATTGACATGAGTGACTAAAGAAAGAGTCCATTTCAGTGGTTCCTAGATGTAACAATAAGGTAAGAGAGAACTAGATTTTGGAGGTGGTGAACTATAATTTTGGAAAAGAAGGTTATTAGGAAAAAAATTTATCCACAACACAGCATATTTGCATTTCCATTGAAATATTGCCTCTGGAAAGGAAGCTGTGTGAGATGAGTGTTGTTCAAGGAACTATGTGCAGTAGGTAGTACAAAGCAATGGCCTCCCCGATTGTGATTGGGATCAAAAGGGTGACATGTGATGCCATGTTTTTAGTGTCTTAGAGGAGTAATCTGAGGGACCACAATGCTATTTCCTGAGAAAACAGTATCAAACCACTCCCACTGTCTTTATGGCCAATATCCCTCACTAACCTATGCTTTTGATACCCAATCTATCGATAAGAGGCAGTGTGGTGTACATGGGAGAGCCCGAGCTCAGGTATCTTCTATCTACTCAACTGCCTTAATTATTGTTGGAAGAAAAATATCAGCACAAATATAAGAAGACAGTTCCTTTCATGGAATTAAGGCCTGACATTTTCTCAAATGTGAAGAGTGGAAAGAGCAGATGGATTTGGAGGGTAAGTAGTAGGATAGACTTATTATATTGGGAGTGACTCTGATTATGAGTTGTACTGTCCCCATTATGACAGGCTGTGAACTTTGAGGATGTGGCCATTACCTTCTCTCAGGAGGAATCGGGGCTCCTTGATGAGGCTCAGAGATGTCTATACTGCAATGTCATGCTGGAAGTGTTTGCACTTATATCATCTGAAGGTAAGATCTTCATGTTTTCCCAGTGTCCTGAGGTGATGATCTCTCTTCCTTTGTTCCTCAGGCATAGCTTTCTCTCTCCCACAGCCAGAACATTGCGTCTGCTAATTTGCCCCACTGTCCTGTCAAATGTGCTGTGGCTGCCAGCCTAGTCAAAGGACTCCAAGATCATCTGTAATACCTGTTATCTCAAAAAGTACATTAAGTGTTAGGGAGTCAGGCATCTTGCAGTTAGCTTAATGGGTCTCAGTTTGGACTTTCTCTTCAAGGAAAACTAACAGTGTCCACATGCATGGCTTCAACTTCAACACTCTTTCTCTAAGTAAGGGTTCTTTGTGGCAGCTTCTGCCATGTTACGGTTTTTATCAACATGAACCATGGGCTGTTCTTGTAAGGCCCCATTCAAATGCTGTAATATTTTCTTCCCTGAATACTATAGCAAGCTGTGTGGCTCAGACCCAGTGCCGACTGCTCACTACTTCATCACCTGTTCCTCTGCAGTGGTGCCTCTGCAATATTCTGCAACATTGGCTTGCACATGTGTTATGAATTGCACTTACATATGTGCTAAAGAATTTTCAAAACTTACTTCTCCTTTATTGATATTTACTTGAAGTAAGATGGGACCAACCTCTTTCCCATCTCTCTCGGTCCCCAACAGATAAGTCATGGTGAATGCTCTTAGGTAAATAATGAGCTGGAGATCCATATACTAATCCATGTGGTGCTTTGCATGTTTGTATAATACTTCTGTTGAGATGTCTTGGGATCTTCATTAGCCCAAAAAAGTCACAAGAGCCTTTTTTTTTTTATAAGAGCCTCTTATTCATTCTTCCTGCACATCTTTTATTGTTGAATAATTTAATGGAACCAACATGTAATGTGTAACATACTTTTATAATGAGACTTCCCTTTGTCACACAGTCAATATTCATTTTCTCACCATTTCTCACTTTTCAGGTTGCTGGCATAAGGATGATGAGGAGTCCTGTTCTGAGCATAGCGTATCTATACAAGGAGAGTCACAGGACAGGGCTTCTAAGACAGCTCCAGCCACCCAGAGGACCCCTCTGTGTAAGCAGTGTTTCTCTGTGTTACAACATATTTTTCACCTAACTGGTTCACATTCAACATACTTTGAGCAAAATGCCTTCTATAGTGATACATGTGTTGGAGACTTATGTTTCAGTGCATACCCTTACCAGCACCAGAGGAATGAATGTGGAGAGGAGTCCTGGAAACAAGCTATGGACTGGGCATCCTATATAAGCAGGTACAGCTTCTACTTATCGATGGTGCCTTCAACTCGCAGGGATGTTGGGGAAGATTTGCAATACACCTTGGAGCTTCACCAGCACCAGGCCACTCTCAACATTGAGGAGCTACACTGTAATGGTGAGGTTTCACAGGAATTTCCTGATTGTAAAAGTGATCACCAGTGAAATGACTGTGAAAATGCTGCAAGCCATATCTTGAAAGTTGTTCAATGTCAAGGTGAATTTTCTAGAGAAGTGACTTATGAGTGTAAGAAATGTAGGAAAGTATTTAGACGATTCTTTAACCTCATTGGACATAAGAGAGTTCATCCTGGAAAAGAGATGTATGAGTGTAGTGAATGTGGGGTTTCCTTCTGTCGAAGAGCTCACCTCACTGTACACCTCAGACTTCACACTGGAGAGAAGCCATATGAGCATACTGAATGTGGGAAGTCTTTTATACAAAAATGTAACCTTATTAAAAATCAGAGAATTCGCACTGGAGAGAAGGAATATGAGTGTACTAAATGTGGGAAGCCCTTCAGTGATAGAAGTGCACTCTTTAAACACCACAGAGTTCACAATGGAGAGAAGCCATATGAGTGTACTGAGTGTGGGAAGACATATAGCCAAAAATCTCACCTTATTATACATCTGAAAGTCCACACTGGAGAAAAACCATATGAGTGTAGTGAATGTGGGAAGTGCTTCAGAGAAACAAGTAAACTGATTAAACACCAAAGAGTTCACACTGGAGAGAAGCCATATGAGTGTACTGAATGTGGGAAGTTCTTTAGTTACGAAAGTGCACTCATTAAACACCAGAGAATACACCCTGGAGAGAAGCCATATGAGTGTACTGAATGTAGGAAGTTTTTTAGCCAAAAATCTCACCTTATTATACATCAGCAAGTCCACAATGGAGAAAAGCCATATGAGTGTAATGAATGTGGAAAGTCCTTCAGTAATAGAAGTGCACTCATTAAACACCAGAGAGTTCACTCCGGAGCGAAGCCATATGAGTGTACTGAATGTAGGAAATCTTTTAGCCGAAAATCTTACCTTACTATACATGGTAAACTCCACACTGGAGAGAAGCCATATGAGTATACTGAATGTGGGAAATCTTTTATCCAAAAATCTGACCTTATTAGACATCTGATTGTCCATACTGGGGAGAAGCCATATGAGTGTAATGAATGTGGAAAATCCTTCAGTGATAGAAGTGCACTCTTTAAACAGCTGAGAGTTCACACCAGTCAGAAGTATGAGTGTTCTGAATGTGGGAAGTCTTTTAGCCAAAAATCAATTCTTAATACACACCAGAGAGTTCACACTGAAGAGAAGCCATATGAATGTACTGAATGTGGGAGGTTCTTTGGTTACGGAAGTGCACTCCTTAAACACCAGAGCGTACACACTGGAGAGAAGCCATATGAGTGTACTGAATGTGGGAAGTCTTTTAGCCAAAAATCTAACCTTACAATACATCAGAAAGTCCACACTGGAGAGAAGCCATATGATTGTACTGAATGTGGGAACTCTTTTATCCGAAAATCTGACCTTATTAGACAAGTGAAAGTCCACACTGGAGAGAAGCCATATGAGTGTAATGAATGTGGAAAGTCCCTCAGTGAAAAAAGTTCACTCTTTAAACACTGGAGAGTTCACATCAGAGAGAAGCCATATGAGTGTACTGAATGTGGGAAGTTCTTCAGTCAAAGAAGTACATTAATTAAACACCACAGAGTTCACACTAGAGAGAAGCCATACGAATGGTAATGAATTTGGGAAGCCTTAAGCCAAAAATCTAGTCTTATTAAACATCTGAAAGTTCACACTGGAGAAGAGTGTTTAATGTGCAGGAATATTTTATTTTAGTCATTTAAAATAACACTAAAGGTGACTGTTTGGGACATATTTTTTTTTTATCTTAAACTCTTTAATGGGACATATAGTGTACTATATTCCTCATGTGTTTCCAGTACAAGTAAGAATTGAAGGACATGCCTAGAACTACTATCTCATACATTTGTAGCTCAAGAGATTTTTTTATTGAATTAATGCTTTTATGAATTCTTTTAATTTCTAATTGACAAACCTGTAAATTGCTTACTGTGCTTTGTCTGGTTTATGATTTTTTAGTAAAGATATTTTTCTTTATTACCTTAATTTTTTTATTTTATTTTTTATTTTCACTTCTAGGGATGATTGTCAAGCACAATTATGATATATCATCATAGAGTTAACAGCTATTGTTTGGAGTTAACAGCTATTGTTTGAATCCCAACCTTTCTGTGCTTTTGGAGGTACATCATAATAACAGAAAATTACGCTTTAACCAATATTGGCTTATAATGCATTGCTGCCCAAGGCCTTGAAAGAAAGAGTACTTGACTTTGTGGTTTTAGTTTTGCATATTTGATGCCAGCACATATGGGGATGTAGGAGGCATCTGATTTTTTTTCTCTCTCTCATATTGATGTCTCTCTCAATATCTCTCTTCTTCTCCCCTTCCCTTGCGCGCGCTCTCTCTCTCTCTCTCTCTCTCTCTCTCTCTTTCTCTCTCTGTTTCTCTCTGGTTCATCCTCAATTGAGGATATTTTTTTCATTGATTTTTGAGAGTGGAATGGTTGCCTCCAGCACACACACAGACTAGGGCTGGGAACCTGCAACCAAGTACATGCTCTTCACTGGAATCGAACCCTGTACCTTTCAGTCCACTGGTGGATGCTCTATCCAATGAGCCACACCAAGGCCTAGAGATGGTTGCTCTCCATGCAGGTGACAGTGGGCTCAATGCTCCTGGGAGGCTAGCGCCATGTTGATATTAATCAGACAGTGACGCAGTAACCAGGACTCCAGGCAGATGGCGCCCAGAGCATGGCATGGGGACAGAAGGAACTACCCAGCAGCCCTGGGCCTCTTCCTCCAAGGCTGGTCCCTAGGTCTGTTTGCTCTCCCCATAGGCGCCTCTTGGAGCATTCCCTGCCCAATGGCGCCAAAGGGGGGCACTGTTGCCTGTGAGTGAGACCAGGTGAAGTCCCAGAAGCTCGGGTAAGTGGTGCCTGTCTCCCCACCCAGGACCATCACACAGCTGGACACATCTCAGCTTGTGCGCACCCCAAAGTGCAGTGTGACCTTGTGCCCAGTTTCCCAGGCTGATCCTCTGGGTCCCCATGCAACAATGTAACGAGGCGGTGCCAGTGGCCTCATTTGCATACGCTGGGACTTGGCCAATGGGCAGAGCAGGTGGGGGGCAGGGAAGAGTGACCACAGCCCAGGCGGTGGCCATACCCCAGGCCCTGGAGGCAAGCGCCCTGGAGTCCTGCTCTTCAGGGGACGAATCCTGGCGCCTGTTTCCCCTGCGCAGCAGGCCCGCCGGGCCCATCCCAGCGCAGAGACCATGCTGCTCCAGGGGCGCCAGGCCCTGTTGTTGGTGGGGAGACTGAGGAAGCACCAAAGCCAGTGAGGTGGGGGCGCGGGAAAGTGGGGGGCAGGGTCCCCAACACTCCAGGACCGCAGGGCTCCAGATCTGCCCACCTACGAGTGCGCCGGGGTGGAGGAGGGTCTGGAGAAGGAGAACGTGGCCAATGGCAGGGTCTCCACGTGCAGAAGGGGAGCGAGTAGGGAACCAGCTCGTACCCACCCCCCCATCCCACACAGGGAGTGCGGGGTTCCCAGGCGCAAAAGCAGGCCGAGGACCCTGCGTCCTGACCCCTTCGGGCTTGGCACTCCCCATGCGTGGGCCTAGCGATGGACCTACAGGACTATGGTCCAGGGTTCCCCACCGCCTTCCATCCTCCCTTTTGTCTCTCCAGGTCTCCCTGGCCTGGCCCCCAGGTCGGGGGACACCAAACAGACCAGTCAATAGTGTTAGACACCCCCTCTCCCCCCAGGACAAGGCTGGGGCATCCTGGAGAGCTTTCTGGAGGAGGAGGCTGTCTTGGGATAATGAAGTAGGAGGAGCAATTGGGGGTTGGTTGGGGGCTGGGAGGAAAGAAAGAAGGGCTTTCTGTGCTGAGGAAACAGGAAAATTGACCTGCAGGCATGAAATTGGTGTGTGGACACTGCTGTGTGTGGACAAACCAATTTGTATTCCAATCCTGCAGCCTCTTCCGGCCAATGGCAGGGCTCACCCTGTAAAACCTGTCCTATCCCTGCAACCCTGGACCTGCACTCGCCTCTGCCTCCCCACAGCCTCCAATGTTGCTAGAACCAGATGAGGAACATCCTTTGGAATACATTTTCCTGAGTTCTAAACCTGCACCTCCCACAAATTGGCTCCTCTTCTTGTTGTCTCAGTCTGAGGCCTAGGCCCTCTCTGCCCTCAATCTCTCCCCTTCCCTGGATGCTGCCTGGGGGGTGTCAGCGTTCTGGCTGGGGGTCCTGGGTGGACAGGGATGAGCGGCTTCTCTTCTTGTTGTCTCAGTCTGAGGCCTAGGCCCTCTCTGCCCTCAATCTCTCCCCTTCCCTGGATGCTGCCTGGGGGGTGTAAGCATTCTGGCTGGTGGTCCTGGGTGGACAGAGATGCCCTTCTGGGAGATGGTCCTACAGGAAGGTCAATGGGGAGGGGAGATGGATTCCCTGCTGATCCTGAGCACTCTGATGAGTCTCTGAGGACAGGCGTGTCTCCTGACCTGGGACACAGGCTGTGAGGCCAAGACAAGGACTGCAGCCTAAATGGAGATTTAAAAATATCAGTGCAGCCCTTACTGGTCTGGCTCAGTGGGTAGAGTGACGACCTGCACACTGAAAGGTCCAGGGTTCCATTCCTGGCCAGGACACATGCCTGGGTGCTGGATCCACAGTGTGGGGCATGCAAGAGGGCAGCTGATCCATGATTCTCTCTCATCATTGATGTTTCTCTATCCCTCTCCCTTTTTGTCTGAAGCCAATAAAAATACATATATAAAACAATGAACAGCCAAAACCAGTTTGGCTCAGTGGATAGAGCATCGGCCTGCGGACTGAAAGGTTCCAGGTTCAATTCTGGTCAAGGGCAATAACCCTGGTTGTGGGCCCATCCCCTATGGGGGGTCTGCAAAGGCAGCTGATGGATGTTTCTCATCGATGTTTCTAACTTTCTATCCCTCTCTCTTCCTCTCTGTAAAAACTCAATAAAATATAGTTTAAAAAATCAAACAAATACAGAAACAAGTAAAACAAAACTATGTTTATCTCTCCCTTTCTCTCTCTAAAATCAATGAATATATAAAAAAATGAACAAGGAAATTAAAAGAAAGGCTGAATCTGAGAGTGGTGTGAGTGTGTGTGTGTGTGTGTAAAAGATAAAGAGATAATTAGCGTCAGATAATTTGATCACAAATCAATGTATATTATACTTATTTGTCTTTATTTCTACAGATAATTAGTGAAAAAATAAATGGCATTGAAGGCACAAAACCAGATGATCACTTTCTTGACATGAAAAGGGTAAGAGCATTTTATGTCAATTGTATGAAGAATGTGAGTCTTATGATCTCACTCCGATGTGGAGTCTAAGTAACAAAATACCAATCTGATGATCGGAGTGGATGTGCACATGGAAGCATAGAGAAGAGTGTGGAACCTCGGAGGGAAGGCTGGGGAGGTAATCAGACAAGGACCTTGCATGCATCTGTGCATGGCCCAGGAACGCAGACAATGGGATGGTGAGGACGTGGGTCAGCAGGCAGCAGTTGGCTGGAGGGGAAAAAGAAGAGAAAAAGTGGACATAAGTAATAGAGTAATTTCAACAATATGAATTCATTTTAAAAAGAGAGAAAGAAATCTAGGGGAAACATTTTTTTTTAAAGGAAACAAATTTGCCTATAGTTGTGAGATGAGACACACCAATACTATGAAGAGAGTGGACTCTAGGATGCTCATACACAGGTATAGATCCTGTGACCCAAAAAGCAGTTTTTTCCCAGGTCTAAGCCCAAATGAGGACCCTTGATTATGAAGGAGCCTGCATATAGCTCACTGGTTCCTTCTAGTGGATAAAATTCAGAATGCTTGCTATATACTAGAGGACCTGTGCACAAAATTTGTGCAAGGTTAGGGGGCATAGGCCTGGCTGGTGAATGAGGCTAATCTGTGGGGTGATGGGGGAAGGGGCTTCCACTGGCACCTGCCTTGGCTGGCTTGGGGTCTGTGGGCTGGGAGCAGCTCATTCATTGAGCATCTGCTCCCTGGTGGTCAGTGCGCATCATAGTGACTGGTCATTCCGCCAGCTGTTTCACCTTTTGATCGATTTGAATATTAGGCCTTTATTATATAAGATATGCATTTTTTATTGACTTCAGAGCAGAAAGGAGAGGGAGATATAAACATCAATGATGAAAGAGAGTCATGGATCGGCTGCCTCCTGCATGCCCCTCCCTGGGGATCGAGCCCATGACCCAGGCAATGTGCCCTGACCTACATCATGGCCTTGAATTTGACCAGGAATCAAACTGTGACCTCCTCATTCATAAGCTGATGCTCAACCACTGAGGCACACCGACTGGGCAAGTTGGGCAGTCTTGGCAAGCAATTAAAAAGCCCCAGCATGTGGTTAGGCGCCTTGGAGAATCAGAATGTATTTCTAGTCTGAGATCCTCATATGGATACATATTGAGGCCCCCTGGCTGTGTCTCCTGGGCCCGACAGCTGAGTAAAGCATCACCAGACCCTGGTGCTGCACTCAACTGGCCTGAGGGCTTGCGTGGGTGTGTTCGTCTTTTCGTCTTTTCTGACTATGACACAGGGTGACACCCAGAGCGCTGATCACATGGCATTTCTGTTATGGGGAACATGCATGCATGAGAAAGCAATGGAGGATTACAATGGGACCTTTTTTTTGTTTTTTTTAACGCGTTTCTCCTGGCTGGTGTTGCTCAGTGTTGAGTATCAACCTATGAACCAGCTAATGGTTTGATTCCTGGTTAGGAAACATGCCCAGTTGATGGACTCGATATCCTGTGTGTAGCATGCAGGAGACAGCCGATCCATGATTGTCTCTCATCAGGGATGTTTCTATCTCTCTCTCCCTCTCTTTCCTTTCAGAAATCAATACAAAGATCCTATATAATAAAAGGGTAATATGCAAATTGACCAAATGGCTGAAGGACTGGTCGCTATGACATGTACTGTCAGCCAGAAGGCAGACACTCAATGCAGTAGCTGCCCCCGGTTGTCAATGCGCTCCCACAGGAGAGTGCCACTCAGCCAGAAGCTAGGCTCAGGACTGGCTGGCTAGCGCAGCTGCAGTGGTGGAGCCTCTCCCACCTCCTTGGCAGCACTAAGGATATCTGACTGCCAGCTTAGAGGTCCTAAGCCGCCAGTCAGACATCCCCCAATGGCTCCCAGACTGTGAAAGGGTGCAGGCTGGACTGAGGCCCCGCCCCCCTCAGTGCACAAATGTCCTACACCAGGACTCTAGTATATATATGCCACATATATTTCTTTTAATCCTCACCCAAGGATATTTTTTATTAATTTTATTATTTTTTAATATATTTTATTGATTTTTTACAGAGAGGAAGAGAGAGGGATAGGAAGTTAGAAACATCGATGAGAATCACCGATCAGCTACCTCTTGCACCCCCCCATGGGGATGTGCCCACAACCAAGCTACATGCCCTTGACTGAAATTGAACCTGGGACCCTTCAGTCCGCAAGCCGATTCTGTATCCACTGAGTCAATCTGGTTTCAGCTGTTTTATTGATTTTAGAAAGAAAAGAAGAGGGAGAGTAAGAGAGAAACATCAACATGAGAGAAACATCTGGCTGCCTCCCATATGCACCCTTAACCGGGGATTGAACCCCTTATCTTTTGGTGTCCAGGGTGATGTACCAACCCACTGAGCCACCTGGCCAGGGCATGTTGAGACTCTGAACAGAAATGATTGTGACATTGTCCCTGGTCCGCTGTGTGGAGCATCCCTGGGGCCCCACAGGTCCTCCGTCTCCTTCCCTTTATCACGGGAGGAAATCAAGTCTCTGTGTCCTTTCCTGCGAATTCATCATTTGTCACTCACCAAAGTTTTTTTTGGTTTGTTTGTTTTTTTAGAAAGTAGATCTCATGAATCAAGCTGTTACAGAAATTGTTTTGAAAGCCACAGAATACATTCAGCCCAATCCAGGTAACATGGGACAAAGTCTGGAACTGTCTTTTGCCCATTCACGGTGACCCATGCTGATCACCCATATCGGCTGGGCCTTCCCTTGATGTGATCTAAAAGCAACGCTCTTGGGGTCCCAATCCTGAAATGTGGTTTAGGGTTTGTTTTTTTAAAATATATTTTTATTTATTTCAGAGAGGAAGGGTGAGGGAGAAGGGGAGAGAGAGGAACATTGATGTGAGAGAGACACATGGACCTGTTGCCTCCTCTTACATGCCCCGACCAGGGCCGGGGAACCTGCAACCAAGGTACGTGCCCTTGACCAGAATCGAACCCAGGACCCTTCAGTCTTCAGGCCAACACTATATCCACTGAGCCAGACCGGCTACAGCTTAGTTCCTTTGTAAAATATATTTTTATTGATTTCAGAAATTAAGGAAGAGGAGACAGAGACAGAAACATTAATGATGATAGAGAATCATGGGCAGCTGCCTCCTGCATGCTCCCTACTGGAGATGGAGCCTACAACCCGGGCATGTGCTCTGACCAAAGTTATTTAACTCAGGACCCTTCAGTCCACAGGCTGATGCCCTATCTACTGAACCATACAGGCTAGGTATAAATTATTTTTCAGAGAGAGAGGAAGAGCAAGAGAGGGAGAGAGGTCCTGATGTAGCCAGGTTGTGATGTGTGCACAATTTCTGTTTCTCATGTGACTTAGCCACCAACCACTATGCACCCATCTGGGTGACGCATGTGCCAATCATGGGAAAGACTAAATAGGTCACAGCAGACCTTCGGCACTTCGGGTCTCTGCCATGGTGCCAAGGGTGCCCTCAATGTTGCCTGCTGCGTGTGTTGCATACACTGTGCCTGTCTCTCTGCCCTGTCCACTGAAGGAATTACAAATGACCCTGTCTTGAAGCAAACAGAGTGAAGCAGGGCATGCTGTCCCGATGTCAAAAATCCACAACCAGGGGAAGGCCTAGGAGTTCTCTAAGCCAGAGGGCCTGCTGGGCGACTGCCTGCTCAAGTACAGCCATGAGCTGGGTGAGGACTCCACCTTCGGTGATTGTGCAGGACCTGGAGGGCGGGTTGCCCGTGTCGCCTGTAAGTTATACACTAAGACTTTCTTTTTCTCTTCTTTCCTTTTTTGGATTG
Source organism: Nyctalus aviator (assembly GCA_036971965.1). Classification (NCBI taxonomy): domain Eukaryota; kingdom Metazoa; phylum Chordata; class Mammalia; order Chiroptera; family Vespertilionidae; genus Nyctalus; species Nyctalus aviator. The sequence continues at coordinate 54,253,271 of CM072933.1, read as the reverse complement.
ATAAAAGAGAGGGAGAGAAATATCAATGATGAAAGATAATCATGGATGGGCTGCCTCTTGCACACCCCCTACTGGGGATCCCAGGCATGGGCCCTGACCGGGCATTGAACCATGACTCCTGGTTCCTAGGTTGATGCTCAATTCTGAGCCACACAGGCCCCCAGGGAGATGGTTGTTTCCTCGGTTTTCTTTGTTTGTATTTTTGCACCTGAGGATATTTTTAATTGACTTTTAGGGAGAGTGGAAGAGAGAGGGAGAGAAGAGAAACACGGATGTGAGAGAAACACATTGACTGGTTGCCTCCTTCATGATCCCTGGCCCACCTGAGAAGCCTGCAACCTAGGTATGTGCCCTTGACCCAATCAAACGTGGGACTCTGGTCTGAAGGCCAATGTTCTATCCACTGAGCTTCATGGGGGATGTTCTTAAGAGAACCTGCCACCTCACTGTGCACAGCTTCAGGTCACCTGCTTGTAAATTAATGTGGATTAACTGCTGCCGAGGTACTGGGGCTCATTCACTGTTCACCCTAGGCATGGCTGCCCACCCTCCTGGCAGCTCCCCACAGGACACTGCCAGGCTTCCTCCACACCAGGGAGGATCTGGGCACCTTGCCCTCAGAATGATCCAGGGAGAGGCCCCCGGAGGACCTGGCAGCAAAGGCTGAGATGAAATGTGCATTCATTCCTATTGGCATCGTCATTGGTGGGTGCTTAGCCCTGAGGAGGACTCAATCCTTTTATTGTTTACAAAGAGGGACTTTGTTCTGCAGCTTTAAAAACCCTTGTGGCCAGTTTACAAAAACACATTGTGGTTTGTTTGTTGTATTATTTTTAATATATTCCATTGATTTTTTTACAGATAGGAAGGGAGAGGGAGAGTTAGAAACATCGATGAGAGAGAAACATCAATCAGCTGCCTCTTGCACACTCCCAACTGGGGATGTGCCCACAACCAAGGTACATGCCCTAGACTGGAATCGAACCCAGGACCTTTCAGTCTGCAGGCTGACGCTCTACTGACTGAGCCACACTGGTTTTGTGGCTCAAACGCTTTGTTTGTTTTTCTGTCCCAGGCAGTGCATTGATCGATATGGGCACTGCCATGAAGCTGATGGCGGAGGTGAAAGGATCCTTTGATATCACTGTCAGGGAAACCTTTATCAATCCACTCCAGTTAGTCCATGACAAAGACTTAAAACAGATTTTACTAAGTTTTCTTGGCTGTAAGCCCCCCGCGTTGCTACTTAAAATGATGCTTATAATTAAAACCATGGGGGAGCCAGCAAAAGCATCATCTTAGTGTGGGTGGTGAAACAGATAAGCACTCAGTGATGTTCACCTGACCCCCTAGGCAGGAGCCCCAGAGGCATGAGCCCTTTATGCTGTAGCTGTGTGTGTGTGTGTGTGTGTGTGTGTTTTAATGGTAAATATGTTCATTTATTTTAATCCTCATTCAAGGATATTTGTTCCATTGACCTTTTTTATTTTTATTTTTTTTAATATTTTCATTTTTTTAATATATTATTCTTGATTTTTTAAAATATATTTTATTGATTTTTTACAGAGAGGAAGAGAGAGGGATTGAAAGCTAGAAACATCGATGAGAGAGAAACATTGATAAGTTGCTTCTTGCACACTTCCTACTGGGTATGTACTTGCCATTGACTGGAATCAAACTTGGGACCCTTGCATTCTTAGGCCAATGCTTTATCCACTGAGACAAACCAGTCAGAGCTTTTTTAATTGATATTTTTACAGAGAGAAGAGAGAGGGATAGAGAGTTAGAAACATTGATGAGGGAGAAACATCAATCAGCTGCCTCCTGCACACTCCCTACTGGGGATGTGCCAGCAACCAAGGTATATGTCCTTGACTCTAATCAAATCTGGAACCTTTCAGTCCACAGGACAATGCTCTATCCACCGGGCCAAACCAGTCAGGGAAAAATATTTTTATTTTTATTGATTTCAGAGTGTAAGGGAGCAGGAGAGAAAAACCAGTGATGAGAGAGAATCATTAATCAGATGCTTCCTGAATGCCCCCACATGTGCCCTTGGCTGGATTTGAACCTGAAACTCTTCAATTCACAGGACAAAGCTGTAGCCACTGAGCCAAACCAGCTAAGGCTGTTCCATTGGTTTTTAGAGAAAGTAGAAGAGAGAGGGAGAGACAGAGAGAAACATCGATGTGAGAAAAACACATTGGTTGGTTAACTCCTGCTCACACCCTGACCAGAGCCCCTGCTGGGGAGGGCCCTACAACCGAGCTAAGTGCCCTTGGCTGGAATGGAATGCAGGACCCTTAGGTCCCCATGCTAATGCTCTATCCACTAAGCCACACTTGCTAGGGCTATCCAGTGGCTTATTGAAGCCAGTAAGAAGCCAAGCTAAAGGTCCTTATTCCCACAGCCATTACTGAGAGCAAAGGATTCCTAAACTGTGGAGTGGGTTTTCAATGATGAAAATCAAAACATACTCATTACATCTTTTAAAGAAATATATATTCATATTTATTTAAGACACAGAGAGAAACAACAATGATGAGAGAGAATCATTGATCCACTGCCTCCTACACATCCTCTACTGAGCCCACAACCCAGGCATGTGCCCTGTCCAGAAGTCTAAACTGTTACCTGTGTTTCCTGGGTTGATGCTTAACCACTGAGCCACACCAGCTGGGCTTCATTGCTTTTTTTGATTCATTGCACAATTGGTCATTAATTTCCATGATTTGATTATATATTTGGAAAATTTTTTTAAATGGCCACATGGAGCTCATCCATAAGTATATGTTTGTGTTTCTTTCATGGTAGTGTTTACTCAATTCATTCTGTAATTGTTGTGGAACCTTGTGGAAGATGTATAATTACTCCAGAACAAGCAGGTCAAACTCAAAGCTAATATGGGCCAAATAAACAAGGTTTAAGTGTATGTGGGCCACAAAAAAAAAAAAAAAAACTTAAATTTTCATAGAAACATAGGTGATTTGTTAATTTAACGTTTATTTCTATTAGGCCCCCAATATTTTGTAAATTAATTAGTGAACCATGCATGCCATAAAAATAATTCATCAGGCCCCCCATAAATATTCCATAAATTAAATTAAATAAATTAAATAAAAAATGTAAATATTAATTTTATTTATTTACTTAAAAATATTTTTTTATATCATAGCCACAAATTTCCTACAGTGTAGACCTTACAAAAAGACCTGTCTCCCATGCTTAACCAACAACAAAAATTAGTATCTGTTAATTTTTTTTTAACCTGGCTGTTGTTTTTTCTCTTTCAGGCTCTTGTTCTCCACTCACTGTACAGACCCGACTCTCAGTGACAGTCACACTGCAAGCCCTCTCTTTCTCTTTCTCCAGTCCTCTCTGTCCTCTCTGTCTTCTTCTTTTTCCTTCTCCCTTTTTTCTCTTTATTGCTTTTTTTTATTATTATTTTTCAGTGTCACCTCTATCAGCACCTCTCTTTCCCTTAGCAGCAGTCTCCTCCTCCCCAGCACAGAGGTGCACGTTCAGCGTGCCCTCAGTGACATCACACACTGTGATGTGAGGGAGGAGGCTGGGCCAGGATAGGGACACTATGGTTGCCTAGCGACGCTAAGTCTCCAGCAACCTGCCACACAAAGCTCAGGGAGCTAGGTGGAGGAGGTAAGTGATACAGCACCCCGCCCCCCGCCCCCCTTTCTATCAGCTGGAGCAACGGCAAAGCTTCAGAAGAGCCCCATAAAGCTCTGGAGCCTTAGGTTGCCGATATCTGCCTTAGTTTATACCCACAATCTGTGTTTCCCAATCCTCCCTGCTCAATTCCACCACCGCCTCCTCACAAGGTGGCACTGCCGCCTTCCACCCTCTTCCCATCACCCACGTGTCACCAGGAGGGACTCACCATCCTGAGCGCTGAGACCTGGGAGGCAGAACCTGAGAGGCCCGCTCCCCATGCTGGAGGGTTCCGGGGGTCTGGCTGCGAGGACACTGTGAGCAGAGAGGAGCCGGGAGGCACTGAGACGCCAATCTCAAGCTGTTGGGGCTCTAGGCGCCTCAGACACACTCTGCAGCTCAAGAGTATTGGGTCCTAGGCCTCCTCCACCTCCTTCTTCTCATTGACCAGTGTGCTTAAGCTGTGAGTCCTTAAGAAACCTGGAGTTCAAAATGTCCCCCAGGAGGACGAAGGCGGAAGCCCCGCCCTAACAGGAAGCACTGAAACAAAAGTGCCCTTTAGCTCCGCCTACATCATCGCATTCATTTCTGGGTAATGTAGTTTTCTCAAACGCGAAGGAGATCTAGCATCCCAACCAATTACCTTGGTGAATAAAGGTGATGTGGTTAAGAAAGTGGCCCTGGGGAGGATAAGATGGGGAAAGAAGCCTGGTTCACTGGAACAGACTGGCATATCTCCCAGGATAGGGTGTGGGTAGAACCGGGAGAGATCCCATAAATAATAAAATGGGAAACATCTGTAATACTATCAATGATTAAAAAAAAATTATTTTATCCCTAATTGGTTTGGCTCAGTGGATAGAGCATTGGCCTATCAAGGGTCCCAGGTTCAATTTTGATCAAGGGCATGTACTTTGGTTGTGGGTACATACCCAATAGGGAGTATGCATGAGGCAGCTGATTTATGTTTCTAACTCTTTATCCCTCTCCCTTCCACTCTATAAAATATCAACAAAATGTATATTTTTAAAATACATTTTTTTTTTAAATCTTAAATAACATAGCCCAACTGGCGTATCTCAATTGTTAAGCACTGACATATGATCCTTGAGGTCATGGTTCTATCCCTGGTCAGGGAATGTAATTGGTTTGTAGGTCAATTCTCAGTTGGGTGAGGGTGGGGATACACAGCAGGCAGCTAATTAGTGATTCTCTCTCATCATTAATGTATTTATCTCTCCTCTCCCTTCCTCTCTCTAAAATCAATAAAAAAAATATTTTAAAAGTATATACATATATGCATAGTCCATGCACAAAGCCAAAATGTGCTGAGTGCCTGGAAACAGTGAAGACAGGGTAGAGGAAGGCAAAGGGAGATAAGGATGGGAGAAATTGGGTTGGTTTGTGTATAATAGAGCCAATAATAAAAACATAGCTTGCCCACATGGCATGGCTCAGTGGTTGGGCATGGACCCATGAGCCAAGGTATCTCTGGTTCGATTCCAGGTCAGGCACATGCAGGAGACAGCTGAGCAATGATTCTCTTTCATTACTGATGTTTCTCTATCTCCCCCTCTTTCTAAAAAAAATAACAAAAGAATAGCGTTAAAATTGATTTGACTAAATTTTAACACTATCCTCTTGTTTTTGGCCCCAGCTTTGCTCCCACTTCAAGGGATATATAGTTCATTAACACAGGCACCTTTGGGGATTTTGTGGGATAATTCCTAGTGCCTCTTTGCTTTTCTCTATCTTGGCTTAGGGTTCACTTTAGGGGCAATGTCCCCGGGCTGCTAAGGCACACAACATATTCATCCTCCTTCCAGACTTAAATGTTTGTTGCGGTTGTCCGTTTTCAGTTTACTCTTCCTGATTCAAACTCTGTTAAGCAGAATAATGGCCACCAAATGTTGCCTGAGGTGCCATCCATTTCCTCAGGAGCTAGGTGTGTTCTGAGGGTGGGGTCTTCCCAGAAACAGCTAGGGGCTGGTGGGACTGATGGAAGTGGGGGTGTGGCATGTGGGTGGTGCTTGAGCTTCTGTGCCCACCAAGGTGAGCCAACTGGCCAAGCTGAAGGAACACCTGTGGGCCATCATGAGCAATCACAGCCAACGAGGCCACATGGGGAATAGAGGTTACCCTCTAATAGGCCCCGCCTCTGCCAATCCAGTCCTTCCTGCAACAAGTCCTCTGCCACCTAAAGCTGCTGCACATTTAGGGAGGAGTAAGCATCTCTGTGCCCTAGGCCGAGTTCCAGGAGGCCAGCAACACTGGTCCTTTGGTGCCTGTGCTATCCTATTGAGATAGACCCTGCAGGATTACTAAGGGAGCCAGTCCCCAGTTCTGCCATGCCTGCATTGCTGATTGACTGTAGTCTTAGGGCCAGGAAGAGGGACCAAGAGGTCTGCCTTCCAGCTGCTTGCCAGTCACTGCTGTGACTTGTTAATCAACACCAGCTCCCTCAGTTCTCTAACATAGTGGTCGGAAATCCGATCATTGTGGCTGTTATGGACCCTAGGTTTTATTTATTTATTATTTAAATATATTTTATTGATTATCCACAGACAGGAAGGGAGAGGGATAAAGAGCTAGAAACAGAGATGAGAGAGAAGCATCGACCAGCTGCCTCCTGCACATCCCCTGCCGGGGGGGGGGATGTGCCTGCAACCAATGTACATGCCCTTGACCAAAATCGAACCTGGGACCTTTCAGTCCACAGACCGACGCTCTATCCACTGAGCTAAACTGGCTTCGGCAGTTATGGACCCTAGGTTTGTATATATTAGGATAAAAAAATAAATTCTGTGTTTTGCATACTCACAACTATAAGCATACTTTTACCCCACCATGGGTATGGATAACAGAGAAGTTTCTTATACAAGTAATGTTTCTGAGCTTTATTACTCTGTTCAACCTCACCAAATAGTTCACATTAGAAAAGTGCTTTTTGTTGCATGTCAATTATACATACACCTCACAATGTGGTTCCAAATAAAAACATATATATCCCTCCGTTGTTAGAAAATAAAGATGGCACCTCTAAATAGACATAACCATCTCTCTCCTCATTATCTGAGAGAATCACTATTGCCTCTGTGGCAGTAAATATTATACAGAAGCGAAGACTACTGCCATCAGAATGATCAGGAATGCTGAACTGTTGCACAATCTGAGACTAATTATGCAATGATCCTTCCTCAAGCTTTGATTTCCTGTTTGTTGTGATAACCTTGAGGTGAGCACCATAGAGGGCCCCAGGGAATTCCCAAAAACATGAGATTCTTTTCACAACCAAATACTTCAGCTACAAAAAGAACAAACAAGCCTCAGGACTGGGTCATTTGTGGGTAATGGTCAGAAGAGGCATTTTTCATTCAATATACTGCTGTCTCTTCTACTCACTAGGAAAACAGTGTTTGTTCCAATATTACTTGCACTTCACAGTGTTACAACGAATGAAAACAGCCTGTGAAATTTCACACATCATGGCTCAGGGCTTCTTTGCAGTATGTAAGACATTCTATGAACAGAGAATATAATTCATATTGTCCACAGAAGCACAACAAAGGACTTTCTTATGGGTGATCATTGACCTCACCAATAATACAGGCACTAGGTTAAAAAATCAGAGCCAAAAAGTCCTGCAGATTTTCATTAAAGGTCTAGGTCAGCAATACAAAATAAAGCAATATTGGCCAAAGAGTGATTTGACATTTTGTCTTCCAACTATAATAAAGGCATTTGAGTAGATAAAATATACCTGAGCTCCGGACCTCCATGTATGCCGCACTGACATTTTTCAACAGAGTGGGTGTCAAAGCCATAGGATATCTATGGGGCTGAGCTAAATGCATTTATATCTCTCTATGGCCAAAGAGAAATGCTGGCCATAAAGGTAGTATGAGTGATTTGATACTGGTCTTGTCAGGCAATACCCTCAGATTGTTTCTCATAGACACCAAATTCATGGCACCACACTTCACACTCTTGACCCCAATTGCAAGGTGCTGAGGCCATAGCTTTGCACTACCTCTTGCACAGAGTTCTTTGAACAACACTTTTCTCACACAGCTTCATTCCCGGAGGCATAACTGCAAAGGTAATAAAATTTTCTGTGGTGAGGACAAATTTTTTTCTAATCACCTCTTCACCCCAAAATTATAGTTCACCATTTCCATAATCTCTTACATTTTACCCTTTTCCTTTACCCATGCCATTGGAGATTTTGAAGACTGGGTAACACTGATGTATGCTATCTCACTTGTATTAACCAGTATGTCATCCCCAACAACAAAAGATAGATGGTTACTTAAATAGCACCTAACTTCTGTAACTCAATGTAGTGTCAAACATCCCTTTTACAGGCAATTAGCCTAAAATTCACCTTATTGGATCATTCAGACACCACCAGAAATGAACTTCTCTCTTATGTCAGTATCAGGGTGCCATGGCTATCAATTCAAATTCCCTCTTCAAATCACTCTTTACCACATATGGCTCACACATGCACTCCCTCAGTCCCAGCCCCCATAGTCCTCTCCTTGGCCTACGAGTTATTACTTGGCATGTGTTGTTGTTCACAGAATGCTTTCCACATCTCTCATCTAAACACTCAAGTCCCGGCCCCGATGTCCCCCTGCATCATGCCCAGTGAGCTTAGCCCTTTTCACTGGCTCAGCCCCATCACCAGCTCACAGATTGCCACTCAAGCCTCTAAGCTAATCCACAACACCTTCTCACAGCCAGGCCACACCAAGGGTTATGAAAAATCCTGTTAAGTGTTTAGAGAAGTTAATATCTACCAGCCCTGGTCGCATCTGTTCGAATAATTATTTAGCCTCCAGTTAATCTCAGGTCCATTCATTTTAAAAGGCCTTGACCACTGAAAAATGATTACCTCTCCCCAAACTCTACATGACAACTTCTATCCCTCTTCTATGTTGTGACACCCACCTCCCACAAACAGTGGCCCCAGCTGAAAAGCCAGTTGTCAGGCTCACACTGTCCCTTCTGAGCTACTATTACCATTACCAACCTGACCAAGATTCGCTACATTAAAGTGATTTACAGCCCTGGCTGACATGTACCAGTTGGTTGAATAGAGATCCATGCACTGGTGAGATAACACGACTGTGTTGTATTTTTAATAAATATACCTGCTGGTTCCTGAATCAGCTCACTCTTCATAGAAAGCCTTTGCACATTCTGGAACCTATGCCCTGGAAGAGTAGTCACCAACCTTTAGGATCTCACGGAGCACAAGTGGTCCATGGATCACGGGTTGACGACCACTGCTCCAAAAATATTCTTAAACCAGTGGTTGGCAACCTTCCCAGCCTCAAGGAGCACCGGTGGTCATGGACAAATGGTTGGCAACCATTGCCTTAGAAGACCTCCCAATCGTTACAATGGTTGACAGGAAGAAGGTTCACTTTAGGAAGCCCTAAATTCTGGGTTAGTATCTGTGTAAAGTACCTTGTATACATGGGATACAAGAGAGGTTGATAGTCCTAAGACACTATTCTTGAATAAGCCACAAGAGTGTGAAGCCCTAAAATAATCTTCACAAATCAGTACACCTAATTCACAATGCATTTTCAGGAATTCATGAAGAGAAAATGGTATGTTGAGAGCCTGGAAAGCACAGCCAGCATCTATGGGCCCAGGTCATCTTGAGATGCCTGTATTATCTCAGAGCTCAGTCCTCAGTGCAGGCTCTTCCAAATTACCTTATCATCTACAGGACTTTTCCTTCCTGTCCACAGTGGCTGTCCTCTGCCTTCTAGTCTGTTCTTCCTCTGATCAACTTTAGGAAAAGTTAGAACCCTACCTCAGAAAATGTCCCTCTTTTTTTCCAACCATCTGGCCCCAGTGTCCTGAAAATGAAAGTAAAACTCCTTGTGCAAAACCACACCTCATCTCATTGTTGCCTTTACACTCAAAACAGACCCAGGTTTTCCTAATCTTCCCTACTTAGCTCCTTCACTGGCTCAGCCCCATCACCAGCTCAGCCCATCACCTTATCCTTAGAAGTTGGCATTGCAACCTGTGGCCCTCTTTCCCGCATCACACTCTGTGTCACCCAGGAGAGACTCAGAATTCTGGATGTAGCTTTCTGGGCTGCTCTAAATGAGAGGTGCCAGTCCCCAAGGTTGGAGGGTTAGTTAAATGGGTTCAGGCTCAAAGAAAGTGTAAGCAGAGAAGAGTCTGGGAGACACAGAGGCCCAATCGTGGCCTATTGGTGCACAGAAAATCTCAGACACACCACTGCACAGCAAGGACATTGCCTCCTCTGCCTCCTCGTAATCATGAACAGTGGACTGAAGCCAGGGAGTCCTGAGACATCAAAATGCCTGCCAGGAGGAGGAAGTCCTGCTATAACATGATGCACTGACACCAAAATTGCCCTTAGCTCCACCCATATTGGTGCATTATTCAATGGGCAATGTAGTTTTCAAAATGCTAAGGGAAAGGCTAGCATCCCAGCCAATGACATTGGTCAGTAAAGGTGGTGTGGTTCAGCAAGTGGCCCTGGGGAAGGACAAGATGGAGTCAAAGGCCTGGTTCATTGTAATAGACTGGGAGACCTCCCTGGAGAAGTGTGTGGGGAGAAGAGATCCCTCAAGGAATATATGCACAGGGGAAAATGGGAGACATCTGTAATACTATCAATGAGAAAAAATACATTTTATTTTATTTTAAATAATATAGCCCAGCTGGTGTTGGTCAATGGTTGAGCATTGACCTGTGATCCAGGAGGTCGCAGTTCTATTCCTGGTCTGGAAACATACATGGATTATAGGTCCAATTCTCAGTTGGGTGAGGGTGGGGACATGCAGGAGGCAAGAATTCAGTAATTCTCTCTCATCATTGATGTATTTATCTCTTCCTCTCCCTCCCTTTAAAATCAAAAAAGATGTATTTCAAAAAAAAAAATAAATAAATAAAAAAAAAAATAAAAAAAATAAATAAAAATAAAAATAAAAAAAAGATGTATTTCAAAGTATATACATACATGCATATCCCATGGACATAGGCAATAATGTAGTGATGGCCTCGGAATGGAGGGGGCAGGATAGAGGTAGGCAAAGGGAGATGAGGGTTTATGCCAGAATTCCTGATCCCCAAGGACCACCAGGGAGCCAAGTTCAATGCAATAAACAAGAGCCTCTTCCATGCAAGCATGGGCTCTGTCCCAGTCATGCCAGCAGCATGGCGGAAGAGACACCAAACTGCAACAGGTCAAGGGGTTTTAGAGGGGTGGTGAAGTCACTGCTTTGGCTGACCCTGATTGGTTGGATGAGGGCTAGGGTCCAGTTACACAAAATAGAGGATAGCTCTGCCCTGCCCCACAGTACAAAATGGAATCAGGAATTAGCCTCGCCCCGCCCTGGCCTCTCATTCCCCCCTTGTCTTATGTGCATGAGTGAAATCATTGACTCAGCCTACTTCCTTTTAGGGCATTCGTGGTTCTGTTATCTAGTCTTACTTAGCCCTGGACTTTCTCACTGGCTAGTAAAAAAGTTCTTGACAACATGAGTAAGAATCAGTATAAACAACAAATACAGTTACTAAGAACCTTAGTATCACAGTTCCCATCAGTATTGTCATCACTGAAGTCCAGTTCCCCTTTTGCAGGCATCAAGTCTCCTCCTGACCTGCGTGGAGCCCAGGCTATGGATCTCACAGGTGAGGCTGCTAGTTGCCAGGATCTAGGCCATGCAGGAGCTGGGAATCATGTAGTCAGGTCTGGGTGCCATTGACTTCAACAGGCATGGGTGTGCTCAGGATAACAGTGTAGCATCCCTTTGAGTCCTGGGAGAGTGAATTTCTTTACCACACTGAGTTCCCTGGTTACAGGGTCTGTGGTGGATACTGGCAGTGCTTCTGGAACAAGCAAACTGCAGAGCCTGTAAGGACTTGAGCAAGGTAATGGTTACATGATCTCAAAAAAGGGGGGAAACCATTCCGTAGGGGTATATCTGGCTCATAAGAGGGCAAAGGACAGGGGATTGGTCCAATTTTCACCCATTCTAGGATACATTTAGTTAAACTACTTTTCAGAGTCCTGCTCATGCCTGTCCTAAGGCTTGAACTATACTGGCAGCCCAAATCTAGGTATAATCTCCTGGAGCAATCTCCTGACCACTATAGAGGCAGTTCCTGTCCCAGTGGGTTATACTTCAACCTAATCTGAAGTGTCTTCAAAAACTAGACCTTAATGCTGGTGGTTTAATCTCTGAAATCCACCTACCAATGCTCTCCTGGGGAAGTTTCCTGGGACCTGAATTCCCAGGGGGACCCTCTTACCTTGCTTAGCATTTACCTGTGCACAGACAGTACTTCTAGCAACTCTGCCTCACAGAAGCTCAGAAGTCTTGGTGACACCTAAGTGGGTAACCTTGGTATCAGTGGGCAGATATGACCTAGAGCCTCTGGGACCAACATTCTGTCATCTGGAGGGTTTAGCAATCATCTGGTCCTTCGGTGGCTTGCTTCTGTTCAGCCAATTCCTTCCGGCTGCAGTTGGTAACCCTCTTTCTCTGTGTATGGCACAGTGTCTCCATCAAAGAGCCTGGATTAAGGCCAAAAGTTCAGGAACTGTGCCCAAAAGGTGTGGTCCAGGGTGACTACCGCTACCTCTACCTCGTCTGGTGATGATGGCAGCACTGCGTCACCTCCATGCAGCCACGAATGGGTAACTCTGGACCATCATCTGGAAGCAGGCCAGCAGGGCTGATGGCCAGTGTAGCTCCTGGTCCAGAGTCTGCTTATGTGCCTCCTTCACCAGCAATGCTGTGGTGGCCACTGCCCAGATGCACGCTGGCCACTCTGCTGCCACAGGGTCCAGTCACTTAGGCAACAGGTCTCTTCCAGGGACCTAGAGTCTGAGTGAAAATCCCTTTGGCAATGCCCCTTACCTCACTCACGTAGAGGTGGAAGGGCTTTGCGACATCTGGCAAGACTAGGTCAGGTGCTGAGTCGAGAGCCTTCTTTCCAGTTCAGCAGCTGCATTCCCCCAGTACGTGTTCCTTCTGAGGTCCACAGTCCTTCTTTGACATCCAAGGAAAACAGGCAGTTTGTCCGGTGGCTCCCTGGATTGATGTACAGGTCCTATCGGCTCTGTCAAGACTGAATAGGGTGCCCCAGTGTCCACCAGGAACTAACAGGCTTGCCTCTCCTAGCTAACCTGTCAGGACATTCTCTTTCTGTGCTTTCCTTTTCATACCTTTTAAACCTTCTTTCTATATCCTTAACCATGCCACAAATCTTATAGAAAAGGCAAGGGAGTAGGGAGCAGGTCCAGTACCCTATTCCCAGGCCTCCAGCCACTGAAATTTAAAATGTCATATTTTTCCAACAGATACAGATCTAGCTGCCCCTATAAGCCCCCCTAACAAAACATCGGTGAAGTGTCCAAGCAGTTGCTGGGGATTTAATCACACAAATAATTATAAATCAAACATCACACTACTATCCACTAAGCCCTACCTTTATACTTTAAAGTAGATAAGTCTTAAACATTTGTATTGTTTGACCTATTCCTATAAGGTCCTATAAGTGGAAACAGACTTTTAACACGCTCTATCCATTGAGCCAAACCAGTTTCGGCAAAATTTTACAATATATTGTAATCATTAATCATATCAACATTAAATGGCCAAATGAGATAAACAGTAGTTAACTTTAGAATTTAGTCCCTGCTTTTAACTTTTTGGACCACAATGATTACAACTTCATACTTTCAAGTTAATAAACATAGACATACCAAACAAGTAATATATCTTGAATTCTTAATTATTTACTCTAGGCATTTAGTTACCACATTTATATAACTTTTCCCAATTTAATTTATACTTTGAACGTTTTTTTTATTTTATTTTATTATTATTATTATTTTAAATATATTTTTTTGATTTTTTACAGAGAGGAAGGGAGAGAGATAGAGCTGGAAACGTCAATGAGAGAGAAACATTGACCAGCTGCCTCCTGTACAGCCCCTACTGGGGATGTGCCTGCAATCCAGGTACATACCCTTGACTGGAATCGAACCTGGGATCGTTCAGTCCGCAGACCGATGCTCTACCACTGAGCCAAACCAGTTTCGGCTATACTTTGAACTTTTAAAGCTGGCAAGTCAAATGTATTTTACATGACCTAGATTAATAACACTTTATATTTCTAATCAATTAAGAGCTTCAATTCTGTCCTCTAGATATTTTATGAGGCAAATTTAAACTTGGATTGCCACGTGTCACTCCCTTCCCCCACATCTTACTTATTTTGGGAGAAGTTTCAGGAACAGATTTGGCCACACATTTTTTTTCCTGCTTAATAAATAAAGACAGATCTCAATTTTTTTCTTACTTTTTTGCTTTCTGAATAACTAGCACCCAATTTGCAAGTTCTTTTTATAATTTTTAAACAAAGCATTGAGTAATCTCATTACAGGAGAGAAGATAGATTCGCCCTCTCCTGCCACCTATGAATTCCAGAGGTGGTTTCAGCACTGGAGTTTCACTTCTTATTACAGATTTTAAATTCCAAATACAAACTAAGATTTTATTTATTTTATTTTATTTATTTATTTATTTATTACATATTTTATTGATATTTTTTTGCCCCCCTCCCTCCCACACATCCCCTCCTTCCCCAGAGTTTTATGCCCATTGGTTGTACTTATATGCATGTATACAAGTCCTTCTGTTGATCTATTATCTCCCCCAGATCCTCCTCCCTTCCCCGCTGAAATTTGACAATCTGCTTGTTGGTTTACTGTCTCTATATCTATATTTTGGTTCATCAGTTTATAATGATCTTTATTATCCACAAATGAGTGAGGTCATGTGGTGTTTCTCTTTCATTGATTGGCTTATTTCACTCAGCATGATGTTCTCCAATTCCATCCAGGTTGCTGCAAAATATGAGAATTCCTTCTTTTTATGGCAGCGTAGTATTCCATTGTGTAGATGTACCATGGTTTTTGGATCCAATCATCTGCTGACGGGCACCTAGGCTGTTTCCAAATTCTGGCTATTGTAGATTGTGCTGCTATGAACATAGGGGTGCATATATCCTTTCTGATTGGTATTTCTAGTTTCTTGGGATATATTCCTAGGAGTGGGATTACTGGGTCATATGGGAGTTCCATTTTCAGTTTTTTGAGGAAACTCCACACTGTTCTCCACAGTGGTTGCACCAGTCTGCATTCCCACCAGCAGTGCATGAGGGTCCCTTTTTCTCCGCAACCTCGCCAACACTTGTCGTTTGTTGATTTGTTGATGTTGGCCATTCTGACAGGTGTGAGATGGTACCGCATTGTTGTTTTGATTTGCATTTCTCGGATAATTAGTGACTTTGAGCATGTTTTCATGTGCCTTTTGGCCTTCCTTCTGTCTTCCTTTGAAAATATTCTATTTAGGTCCATTGCCCATTTCTTAATTGGATCATTCATCTTCCTTTTATTTATAAGTTGTATCAGCTGTCTGTAGATGTTGTAGATTAAACCTTTATCAGTGGTGTTATTTGCAAATATGTTCTCCCACACCGTGGGCTTTCTTGTTGTTTTGTTGATGGTTTCTTTTGCTGAAAAAAAGCTTTTGATTTTGATGTAGTCCCATTTGTTTATTTTCTCTTTAGCTTCCATTGCCCTAGGGGCAGTATCAGTGAAGAAGTTCTTTTGGCATACGTCTGAGATTTTGCTGCCTGTGGATGCTTCTAGTATTTTTATGGTTTCCCGTCTGACGTTTAAGTCCTGCATCCATTTTGAGTTTATTTTTGTGTATGGTGTAAGTTGGTGATCTAGTTTCATTCTTTTGCATGTGTCTGCCCAATTTTCCCAATACCATTTATTGAATAAACTGTCTTGATTCCATTGTATATTCGTGCCTCCTTTGTCAAATATTAATTGAGCATAGTGTTTTGGGTTGATATCTGGGTTCTCGATTCTATTCCATTGATCTATATGTCTGTTCTTGTGCCAGTACCAGGCTGTTTTGAGAACAGTGGCTTTGTAATACAGTTTGAAGTCTGGTATTGAGATCCCTCCTACTTTACCCTTCTTTCTCAGGATTGCTGTGGCTATTCGGGGTCTTTTATTGTTCCAAATGAACTTTTAGAGAGTTCTTTCTAGGTCAGTGAAATATGCCGTTGGTATTTTAATGGGGAGTGCATTGAACCTATAGATTGCTTTAGGAAGTATGGACATTTTGATGATGTTGATTCTACCAATCCATGAAAATGATATGTTCTTCCATCTCCTTACATCTTCCTCTATCTCTTTTTTCAGTGTCGTGTAGTTTTCTGCATATAGGTCTTTTACTTCCTTAGTTAAATTTATTCCTAGGTATCTTAATTTTTTTGGTGCAATGGTAAATGGCATTGCTTTTTTAGTCTCTGTTTCTGTAGTTTCACTGTTGGTGTATAGAAATGCCATGGATTTCTTGGCATTAATTTTGTATCCTGCTACATTGCCAAATTCATTTATTAAGTCAATTAGTTTTTTAATGGAGTCTTTTGGGTTTTTTATGTACAATATCATGTCATCTGCAAATAAAGATAACTTTACTTCTTCTTTTCCAATTTGGATGCCTTTTATTTCCTCCTCTTGTCTAATTGTAATGGCTAGTACTTCCAGTACTACATCAAACAGGAGTGGTGAGAGTGGGCATCCCTGTCTTGTTCCTGTTCTTAGAGGGAATGGTTTTAGTTTTTGCCCATTGAGTATAATGTTGGCTGTGGGTTTATCATATATAGCTTTTATTATGTTGATGTATGATCCTTATACTCCCACCTCCAAATACAAACTAAGATTTTAATTTGAACAAGAAACCACATTCTTTAAGCATGTTAGAATTCCAAAACCTTCAGAGCTCACAAGTCAAACTTTCAGCAAGTCCCCATTAATCAACCTTTACATTTTTCATGGCAAGAGAACTTAAACTTTCAGAATTTTAAATTTTTCAGGTAGCAAATCAAATACTTAGCATTTCCCAAATCAATAATATTTTTACACTTTAAATATATATATATATATTATTGATTTTTCACAGGGTGGAAGAGGGATAGAGTGCTAAAAACATAGATGAGAGAGAAACATCAACCAGCTGCCCCCTGCACACCCTCTATCGGGAATGTGCCCATGACCAATGTACATGCCCTTGACAAGAAGTGAACCAGGACCCCTCAGTCCACAGGCCAAGGCTCTATCCACTGAGTCAAACTGGTTTCAGCTACTTTTACATTTTTAAAGCAATTCTCTAGACTTAATTCAAGGCATACTTAGATAAACACTTCAATAAACCTATTATCTACTTCCTGCTGGTTACTTGCCTCAGGGCAGGAATTTCAAAAGCTGCTTAAAATGCCTTGGGAAACTAGTTTTAATTTATCTTCCAGTTCATCTCCACCATCCTTAAAGCTCATTCTGTACACCGAAAAGAGTTAAGCCCAGCCCAAAACTATGCACACTTGTTTTGAACCAGCCTTTCCCCCATACATGAGTACAGAAATCCCCGTGGCTAAAAGATGGCGAGTATGAGGTCTCTTCTCCCCTCTCCCACCTCCTGCCTGCTCTGGGGGAAAGAGTAAACCTTTATATTGTACGAACAAAAGCAAACTGAAACCTTTATTTATACAAACATACAAACAGGAAACACAGAAACAGACAGAGGGCCCCTGAGAACAGTCTTCCAACTCCATGGAAGCAAAACCGGACGGCCTCACACTGACTGGTGGCACTCCAACATTGAAAGCTGGCCACACACTAGAACAAGTTTGCCATTGGCCCTTCTGAACCTCCACAACACAGAAAATCACAACAACCTATAAGAGGGTGCCCAATATCAACTTTTCAACTTAACACCAGACCTGGGAGAGGTCCACTTCTCTCCCGCCTGTGATACATCAGCTCATGCTGCTTGCCTCGTCCTGGCAGGTTGGAACGTCTTCCAAACCCTTCGGCCCATGATCTTCCAGCAATGCGTCCATCTAGACCTCTTCGGACACTACTGACACAAGGGGTTTCCTCATCCCTCTGGAGCGCTCACATAAGCACACAGACATACACACCCACTTACCATGGCCAGTCAGGATCTCCGGATCTGGGTCTCTCAGGGTCCTGGGGAACGTGGACGAGCCCCAAAATGTTAGGCTCAGACTTCCGAGCCCCAAAATGTTAGGCTCAGACTTTGTGATCCCCAAGGACTACCAGGGAGCAGAATCTGATGCAATTGCAGAAAGCCTGAATTCCTTGCTAGCATGGGCTCTGTCCCCCCATGCCAACAGCGTGGTGGAAGAGAGGCCGAACTTCAAAAGGTCAAGGGGTTTTATAGGGGTGGTGATGTCACTGCTTTGGCTGACCCTGATTGCTTGGGTGAAGGCTAGGGTCCAGTTACACAAAATGGAGGATAGCCCTGCACTGCCCCACAGTACAAAATGAAGTCAGGAATTAGCCTCGCCCCGCCCTGCCCTCTCAGGCCTCAGTTGTATTTCAGCTCTAGGCCCAGAAAAGCATCAAAAGCAGATAAGTGACACTGTGGCAGCCTCAGGACCAGCTTCCGCCTCCCACGCCACTCAACAGAACAGTTTCCAAGCCTTCCAGGTGGCCTAATGAATTCATAATTCTTCACCATTTTCGGCCCCATATGTTCCTTCTTTCGAGACCCTAACATCCATGGTTCCAGCATTCTGAGAATGAAAGTAAAACTCCTTGGGCAAAATCCACACCTCATCACGTTGTTGCCTTAGTTTACACCCACAACAGGCCTGGGTTCCCGAATCCTCCCAGCTCTGTCCCACCATTGCCTCATTACAAGGTGGCACTGCCGCCTTTCACCCTCTTCATCCGCCTTTCACCCTCTTCATGTGTCACCAGGAGGGATTCACCATCACCCATGTGTCACCAGGAAGGATTCACCATCGTGGGCATAGGGACCTGGGTGGCAGGACCTGAGAGGCCCGCTCCCCAGGCTGGAGGGTTCAGGGGGGTCAGGCTGCGGGGACACTGTGTGCAGAGAGGAACTAGGAGGCATGGAGATGCTAATCTCCAGCTGTTGGGGCTTCAGGTGCCTCAGACACACCCTGCACCGCAGGCAGCTGCCCCCCACGCCTCTTCCTGGTCCTGAATGGTGCCCTGAAGCCTGTGACTGTGAACAAAGACCTAAGAGGTTAAAACATCCACTATGTGGAGGAAGGTGGAAATCCCACTCTAACCGAATGCAAAGACACCAAAATGCCCTTTAGCTCCGCTCATGTTGGTGCACTGCCTTCTGGGTAATGTTTCCTCACCAACAATGAAGAGTACTAGCATCCCAATGCTTAGGTCAGTGTTCTACAAACACATTAGTCAACAGAGCCAGATATCAAGAGTACAAGGATTGAAATTTTTTAGAGAGCCAAATTTTTAAAACTTAAACTATATAGGTAGGTACATAGTTATTAATTTAATTAGGAGCTGGCCTTTGCTAAATACTAAAGGGGCCAAAGAGCAGCATATGGCTAATGACCTGCAGTTTGCAGACCACTGCCTTAGGTGAATGAAGGTGTTGTGGCACAGCAAGTGAGGCCATGGGAAGAAAAAGATGAGACCAAAGGCCAGCTTAACTGGAACAGACTTGAGGGATCTTCAAATTGAAGAGGATGGGAAAGAATGCAAGAGATCCACCAAAGAATATATATATACATAGGGGGGAAGGGAAGACATCTGTAATATTACCAACATTTAAAAATACATGCATTTTGCCAAGACCGGTTTGGCTCAATGGATAGAGCATCGGCTTGGGGACTGAAGGGTCTCGGGTTCGATTCCGGTCAAGGGCATGTACCTTGGTTGCAGGAATATCCCCAGTAGGGGGTGTGCAAGAGGCAGCTGATCGATGACTCTCTCTCATCGATGTTTCTAGCTCTCTAGCTCTCTCCCTTCTCTGTACAAAATCAATAAAAATATATTAAAAAATAATAATAAATAAATAAATAAATAAAAATACATGCATTTTAAAATTTATTTTAAAATAATGTTGCTCAGCTGGTTTTGTTCAGTGTTTGACCCTTCACCTATGACCCAGGAGGTCATGGTTCTTTTATTTATTTGTTTGTTTAACTTTAATTTTTAATAATTATTGTTTAAAATATTACACAATTCACATATATCTCCTTTCTCCTCCATTGACCTCTTGCTGGCCACTCCCCACCCTTCAGCACATGCTCTCAGCCCCCTGGTGTCTGTGTCCTTTGGTTAAGCTTATGTGCATCCATACAAGACCTTTGGTTGATCTCTTACCAGCCTTCTCCCTCACCTTCCTTCACTCTGAAGTTTGATGGTCTGTTTGGTGCTTCTATGTTTCTGAATCTACTTTTTTTCATCAGTTTATCCAGGTCATTATATTCAGAAATGAAGAGGTCATGTGATACTGGTTTTCTTAATCAAGGGCAGACATGGGTTGTAGGCTCAATTCCCAGTGTGGGGGTGGGATGGTGCAGGAGCAGCTAATCAGTGATTCTCTCTCATCATTAATGCTTTTATCTCTCCCTCTCCCTTCCAATATCTTTTATCTCTCCCTCTCCCTTCCAATATCTAAAGTCAATAAAAATTTTACCTAATAATAGAAAAACATGTAAATTGACCGTGCCTCTGCTAAGCCCATAAAAGTCAGAGTTTGTAAATTAACTCAACAAAGATGGCGACCAATTTGCATACAGAGACACCCAGCACCAGGGTCACAGGAACATCCTGCCACTCAGGTCACTCTGAGGTAGGCTCCAAGTAGGCCTAGAGTAGTCTGGGAAGGGCCTGAGCCAGAAGGCTCCTGGGCAGGGCCAAACCTGCTATCAGAGGTGAGTCGGCAGGGGTGGAGCCAGTGATTAGAGGGAGCTGGGGGGTCCCCTGCCCAGGCCAAAATGCTCTGATTGGAGGGAGCTGCGGGTCCCTTACCCAGGCAGAAAGCCTCAGATTGGTGGGAGCTGGGGTTCCCCTGCACAGGGTGATATTTTTGGCAAGAGGCGTTATGCGTAGGTAGGGGTTGAGCTGGTTGGTGATCAGAGGAAGATGAGGGGGCCTTGCCCAGGCCCAAAGCCTTGGCCAGAGGCTGTAGGCCTGTGAAGGGACCAGCAATGCGATTGGTGTGAACTACAGAGGAAACACCTTTCCTGATTGCTCATTGGCTAAGCTTTCTGTATGCCACTAGTAATATTCTTAGTAACTTGGGTAATAAGAATCCAAAAAGTTGATCTAGGGTTTTTCCACCATACTCCTGGAGAAAAAAAATTAAGATCCTCTGCTGAATGGCTAAGAAATGTCATAACCTGCACTCACTGGTTTCACTCAGTAGATAAGGCAGTGTCTGGGTTCCATTCGAATCAAGACATGTACCTGGGTTGCAGGCTCCTACCTGGGCAAAATCCACACCTCATCACGTTGTTGCCTTAGTTTACACCCACAACAGGCCTGGGTTCCCGAATCCTCCCAGCTCTGTCCCACCATTGCCTCATTACAAGGTGGCACTGCCGCCTTTCACCCTCTTCATCAGGGCTCATGCAGGAGGCAACCAATCAAAGTGTTCCTCTCACTTTGATGTTTCTCTCTGTCTTTCCCTTTCTCTTCCATATTCTCTGAAAGTCAATGGAAACATATCCTCAGGTGAGGATAAAAAACAAATATAAAAAAATGTCATATCCAATAGTTGCTGTGAGGACAAAATGGCGGAAGAATAGATGGGCGGATTCTGAGCCCTGTCCCAAAGCAGAAAGAGAGAGCAGCTGATGGTCTTGAGCTGTGTTTATTAGCAAGCTGGGAGACAGAAAACACCAGAAGAAACTGCTGGGGAGCCGCTGACAGAAGTACCCCTCACAGGGAAGCACCCACGCGGGGCTCCGTCCCTTCCCGGAGCTACCTACCAGATTGGACAGGGAAATCTCGCCATCTTGAGAGGAAGATTGGATCGTGTCAGAGGCCTGAATATCCACAGCCGCAGCGACCACCAAGCAGCTAGGACCCCCATAACGTGGATCCCAGGCAGCGCGAACACTTAGCCTCACAGGAGTGCCGCACACCATGGTGAAAAGGAGAGAGAGAACTACACAACCAGATATTCTAAAAAGAGAATTCATGGGGAGAAAAAGAAACAGCCCACATATGAAAGAAAAGCAGGCTTCACCAGAAAAGGAAGTAAACGAGATACAGGCAAGCAACCTACCAGAGCAAGAATTCAGAGTAATGATCATAAGATGGCTAAAAAGAATGGAAGACAAATTTGACAATATGAGTAAGAACAAAGAGGAAATGAAGAAGAACCAAGAAGAAATGAAAAATGACATCACTACTGTAAAGAACTCAATAGAAAACATCAAGAGTAGACTAGAAGAAGCAGAGCTAGAAGACAAGATGGAAAAAAATACCTAATTAGAACAGCTTCTGGGGGGGAAAAAATTAAAAAACAGGAGGAAAGTCTAAGGGAACTTTGGGACAATACCAAACAAAACAATATTAGACTAATAGCAGTTCCAGAAGGAAAGGGAACTGAGGAAGACATGGAAAACGTATTTCAAGAAATGACAGAAAACTTTCCTAAGATAGAGAAGAAAAAACCCACACAAATCTAAGATGCTCGCAGAGTCCCAAGCAAAAGGAACCACAGAAAACCGACCCCTAGGCACATTATAATTAAGTTGGCAAACACCAATGACAAAGTAAGAATCTTAAAAGCAGCCAGAGACAGACAGAAAGTTATATATAAAGAAACCCCCATCAAACTAGCAACTGATTCCTCAACAGAAACTCATCAGGCCAGAAGGGAATGGGATGAAATATACAAAGTCATGCAAAGGAAGGGTCTGAATCCAAGAATACTGTAACCAGCAAGGCTATCAATCAAACTTGAAAATGAAATCAGGAGCTTCACAGACAAGAAAAGACTAAAGGAATTTATCTCCACCAAACTAACAATGGAAGAAATGCTAAAGGGTCTACTGTAAAATTAAAGAAATAGAAAGCAAAGAAGGAACACAGGGGTATAGAATAAAAATGGCATCAAATAAGTACCTATCAATAATAACTTTAAATGTAAATGGACTAAATGCTCCAATCAAAAGACATAGGATAACGGATTGGATAAGAAAACAAGACCCATATATCTGTTGTCTACAAGAAACCCACTTCAGAAAAAAAAAAAGATGCACACAGACTGTGGGTGAAGGGATGGAAAAAGGTTTTCCAGGCCAATGGAAATGAAAAAAAAATCTGGGGTAGAAATACTTATATCTGACAAATTAGATCTCAGAGTAAAGGACATAATAAGAGATAATGAAGGCCACTTCATAATACTAAAGGGAGCAATTAAACAAGAAATAACCCTGGTAAATATATATGCACCTAATACGGGAGCACCCCAATACATAAAAAAAACTGCTGGAGGACATTAAGGGAGGGATTAATAGCAATACAATCATAGGAGATTTTAATACCCCACTATCACCCTTTGACAAATCATCTAAACAAAAAATCAGCAAAAAAAATCAATCCTAAATGAATCACTAGACCAGATGGAATTAATCGACATCTTCAGAACATTCCACCCCAAAGCCACAGAATATACATTCTTCTCAAGCGCAAATGGGACATTATCAAAGGTAGACCACATTTTGGGACATAGGCAAAGTCTCTTCAAATTCAAGAAGATAGAAATCATATCAAGTATCTTCTCAGATTATAGTGGCATAAAACTGGAAATCAACTACAATAAAAATAATCCAAAGAAATCAAACACATGGAGACTAAACAGCATGCTATTAAACAAGGACTGGGTTACCAGAAAAATACAACCTTCCAAAACTCAATCAGGAAGAATCTAAAAATCTCAATAGAGCAGTGACTTGGGAAGAAATTGAAACAGTCATCAAAAAGCTTCCAGCAAACAAAAGCCCAGAGCCAGATGGCTTCACAGGAGAGTTTTACCAAACATTCAAGGAAGAACTAAAACCTATCATCCTCAGACTATTCCAAAAAATTCAAGAGGAAGGAACACTTCCAAACTCCTTCTATGAAGCCAGCATCACACTAATACCAAAACCAGATAGAGACAATACAGGCCAACATCCCTCATGAACATAGATGCCAAAATCCTCAACAAAATTCTAGCAAATAGGTTCCAGCAGTACATCAGAAAGATCATATACCATGACCAAGTAGGATTTATTCCAAAATGCAAGGATGGTACAATATCCGCAAATCAGTAAATGTGATACATCACATAAACAAACTGAGAGAAAAAAATCATATACTCATAACAATCAACGCAGAAAAAGCATTTGATAAAATCCAACACCCTTTCCTGACAAAAACTCTCAACATAGTGGGAGTACAAGGATCATACCTCAACATAATAAAAGCTATATATGATAAACCCACAGCCAACATCATACTCAATGGGCAAAAACTAAAACCATTCCCTCTAAGAACAGGAACAAGACAGGAATGCCCACTATCGCCACTGCCCTTTGACATAGTAATGGAAGTACTAGCCATCGCAATTAGAAAAGAAGAGAAAATAAAAGGAATCCAAATTGGAAAAGAAGAAGTAAAGTTATCCTTATTTGCAGATGACATGATATTGTACATAAAAAACCCAAAGGACTCCATTAAAAAACTAATTGACTTAATAAATGAATTTGGCAATGTAGCAGGATACAAAATTAATGCCAAGAAATCTATGGCATTTCTATACACAGTGAACTTACAGAAACAGAGACTAAAAAAGCAATCCCATTAACCATTGCACTAAAAAAACTAAGATACCTAGGAATAAACTTAACTAAGGAGATAAAAGACCTATATGGGAAAAACTACATGACACTGAAAAAGGAGATAGAGGAAGATGTAAACAGATGGAAGAACATAGCATGTTCATGGATTGGTAAAATTAACATCATCAAAATGTCCATACTTCCAAAAGCAATTTATAAGTTCAATGAACTCCCCATTAAAATACCAACAGCATACTTCACAGACATAGAAAGAACTTTCCAAAAATTCATCTGCAACAAAAAAAAGACCCCAAATATCCACAGCAATCCAGAAAGAAGAATAAAGTAGGAGGGATCTAAATATCATATTTCAAGCTGTATTATAAGGCCTCTGTTCTCAAAACATCCTGGTACTGGCATAAAAACAGACATATAGATCAATGGAATAGAATAGAAAATCTGGATATCAACCCAAACCTCAATAATCAAATAATATTTGACAAAGGAGTCATAAACATACAATGGAATCAAGACAGTCTCTTCAATAAATGGTGTTGGAAAAATTAGATAGACACTTGCAAAAAAATGAAACTAAATCACCAACTTACTCCATACACAAAAATAAACTCAAATTGGATACATAACTTAAACATAAGAGGGGAAATTATAAAGATACTAGAGGCATCCACAGGTAGCAAAATCTCAGACATATGCCAAAAGAACTTCTTAACTGATACTGCCCCTAGGGCAATGGAAGCTAAAGAGAAAATAAACAAATGAGACTACATCAAAGAAAAAGCTTTTTTTCAGCAAAATAAACCATCAACTAAACAAGAAAGCCCACTGTATGAGAACATATTTATAAATGTTATCACTAAAAAGGTTTAATCTCCAACATCTGCAGAATGCTTATACAACTAAATAAAAGGAAGATCACTGAGCCAATTAAAAAATGGGCAATGGTCCTAAATAGAATATTTTCAAAAGAAGACAGAAGGAAGGCCAAAAGGCACATGAAAACATGCTCAAATTCACTAATTATCCGAGAATTGCAAATCAAAACGACAATGCGGTACCATCTCACACCTGTCAGAATGGCTAACATCAACAAATCAACAAACGAGAAGTTTTGGCAAGGTTGTGTAGAAAAAGGAACCCTCGTGCACTGCTGGTGGGAATGCAGACTGGTTCAACCACTGTGGAGAACAGTATGGAGTTTCCTCAAAAAAACTGAAAATGGAACTCCCATTCGAACTAGTAATCCCATTCCTAGGAATATATCTTAAGAAACCAGAAACACCAATCAGAAAGGAAATATGCATCCCTATGTTCATAGCAGCACAATTTACAATAGCTAGGATTTGGAAACAGCCTACATACCATCAGCAGATGATTGGATCCAAAAATCATGGTACATCTACACAATGGAATACTATGCTGGCATAAAAAAGGAATTCTTATCATTTGCAGCAACCTGAATGGAATTGGAGAACATCATGCTGAGTGAAATAAGCCAGGCAATGAAAGAGAAACACCACATGACCTCACTCCTTTATAGATAATAAAGAACATTATAAACTGATGAACAAAACGATAGATACAGCGACAGTAAAGCAACAAACTAACTGTCAAATTACAGCATGGAGGATAAGGAGATATGGGGGAGATTAGAGATCAACTGAAGGACTTGTATGCATGCATATAATCAAAGCCAATGGACAAAAATCTTTGGGGGGAGGGGGCACATATGAGACTTGGGGAGGGCAATGGAAATATTTACACATATAATACCTTAATTAAAAAAATTTAAAAAAAAAAGAAAGAAAGAACGAAAATTCCAACAGAAATGGCTGTCTCCAAGGAGGGAGCAGAAGACTTGGCTCCACTCCAGGCTACCAAGTTTCAATTGTAGAAGATAAATAAAACACAGATACGAGGGACCCCACTAGGATCACTGGGGTGAATGGCCGGCCTGAAAACCAACACAGGCCCTTGGGCCAAGCCACCCCACACTCCAATGGAACCCACAACCTGATCCGGGACACTCTTCAGGGCAAACCAGCTGGCCCTCACCCATAGACCAGGCTTGTATCCTATCTAATAAGAGAGAAATATATAGATTGACCACTACTCCAATACACAAGTTGGCTGTCTCCATGTGGTCAAAGATTTTGCTTTCATGTGGACACAAGATGAGCACCACAAAATGGCCAGCAGGGGAAAGCAATTGGAAGGGATCAGTACTGCAAGGGTGTGCAGTTGGGGATGACCAGGCCAGCACAGGAGGGAAGTTGGGGTCAAACAGGCTGAAAGCAGTTAGACATGAATCAGGCTGGCAGACAGAAGCAGTTACACATGAATCAGGCTGGCAGACAGAAGCAGTTAGGGACAATGCAGAAGCTAGGCAGGCAAGGAGTTGTGAGAGGGATATGCCAAATTGGAGAGGGTGCCAGCAGTCCTGGGAGCCAGCAGTCCTGGATTGTGAGAGGGATATGCCAAATTGGAGAGGGTGCAGGCTGGGCTGAGCAACACCCTCCCCCGCCCCCTGTGCATGAATTTCATGCACCAGGCCTCTAGTAATAAATAATTAATTATTCATATAAGCATTGGTATTGAATCTCAAAATGACTGTGTGGAATGAAAGATACTAATATTTGTTAATGTTAGTATAATTGTTAATGTTAATATAACACCTTATATTGCTTATAAAATTATGAAAAACATAAACTAATCTAGTAATAGAATGCCTGCATGGAAAGCTGGGGAAGGCAGAAAGAGAGATCACAGAGTCAGAAGGTAAGTATGCGGTGTTATAAATAGGTTCAGAGTTGTTGGTTTATAAATTCACATACTTATTAATATGGTGAGTCTTCGCTCTCTTACATTTGGGGGTGTTTGTCTTCCCAGGTGTTCTATTCCCTTGTAATTTACTATATATTAATCACACTGCTATGCCATTCACATTTTTTTAATTGGTCTTATGTACTAGATGTTTTGTAGTACCGGTGGTGGAGTCTCTTGGGTCACCAGGGCTGGGTATTCTAGAGAGGCATCCTACTTGATATATGTGGGTTATTCTGATGTCATTAGGTCTTGAATATTATTGACCACTTCATGGATGGAGCCTGCTCTCAGGGTTCTAATTATATGGCTTACATCCTACCACCGTATGCCAAAGGTTATGGAGGCACTGAGCCAAATGCACAAAATACAACAGGACAAGACATGACACCAAGGAAGAGAACATGAATGTAAATAAGACAATTATAACCCCAATAAAAGTGACCACCAGAGAAAAAGAAAAGATAATTAGGAGAGCAAGAATGATACCAAGGAGTAAAAAAAAGAAAGAAAAGGGGAAGAAAACACATAAAACAAAAGTCACAAACACACAGAAAAAAATAAGGGTGGTAGATACTTAGCTTAAAGAAAATATAGTTAAGGAATGGGATGAATAGGGGAGAGACAATAGTTTAGAACAGAGCATGTAAAGAAGAAATGAGATGGCAAAAATTAATTAAATTAAATTAAATTAATTTTTTTGAAAAGGAGATTAGAGGAGAAAGCATGAAGGCCTAACTTTAAGAAATGAAGCAAGTTAAAAATTGGGATAAGAGAAAGACAAGAGAGAAAAAAAAAGGCATAGTGAAGCTAAAGAAAAGAGAAGGGGAATGGAGTACAGTCAAGAGAAGAGGAAATTAGATATATGAATAAACCAACAGAGACTAGAATAATAACACATAAATAAAGCAGAAAAAGTAGGTTTATTATTTAAAAGGGGGAAAATGAAATAGAAAACCTAAATTGGGTAAAAGGTAAAAAAGGGGCATAAGAGAAGTGAGAGAGAAAAAGGTGCAGAAAGATAAAAGTAAAAACAACAATAAAATTTTAAGATAATTGAAATAAAAAGATGAAGTGTCATTCACTTCAGCCGAGTTATAGTGCCCGATGGCCGCTGGTTTTGGACCCCATTTTTTTGTTCTACTTATCCTGGGCTTCCTGTGTTGGCCCCTGTCAGTCACTGTCTTTTGGCTTTTAGCTCCCTGTATGAAGCTGCAAGTGACACATTGGTCCTCTGCTTGTGTCTGAATGCACAGGTTATCACTGTAAGCAGGCAGAGCCAATATGCCCTCTTTGCCTGCCCTCTGGCTGTCAGTCTTAATGACTCAAGCATCTTTTTCTGACAGGGCTTTAGGTTGAGATGGTGCTGATTTTCCTTCAGGGAATAAGATAGGTGGTTTTCCTGACCCAGAGTTGCTCCTCCACATGTCCCAAAATATTGCTCTGGCCTTGGTTGGTCAGAGATTCTTATATATATACCAATGGAGTTGACTGCCAACCTGGAGTTTTTATCAGTCTGACTAGAGGCTTGGTGCATGAAATACATACACAGGGTGGGGGGAGGTGTGTATCCCTCAACCCAGCCTGCAACCTCTCCAATATGGGACCCTCGGATGATGTCCAACTACCCTTTATTTATTT
Organism: Nyctalus aviator; assembly: GCA_036971965.1. Classification (NCBI taxonomy): domain Eukaryota; kingdom Metazoa; phylum Chordata; class Mammalia; order Chiroptera; family Vespertilionidae; genus Nyctalus; species Nyctalus aviator. The sequence continues at coordinate 54,224,387 of CM072933.1, read as the reverse complement.
TAAAAAATATGTATTTTATTTATTTATTTTTACAGAGAAGGGAGAGTTAGAAACATCCATGAGAGAGACACTTCAGTCAGCTGCCTCCTGCACACCCTCTACTGGGGATTTGCCCACAACCAAGGCATATGCCCTTGACCAGAATCGAACCTGAGACCCCTCAGTCCGCAGGCCAATGCTCTATCCACTGAGCCAAACAGGTTAGGGCTCGACTGCCCTTTTACAATTCCTCTCACAATCCAGAACTGCTGGCTCCCAACTGCTCACCTGCCTGCGTTCCTGATTGCACCTAACTGCTTTGCCCTGCCAGCCTGATCAATGTCTAATTGCTCCCCTGAAAACCTGTTTGCCCCAAATGCCCTCCTCTGCCAGCCTGGTCACCCCAAACTGCCCTTCCCTACAGGCTTGATCACCTCCTACTGCTCTCCATTGCAGGCCTGATCCCTCCCAACTGACAGGATCACCCACAACTCCCTCCCCTGCTGGCCATCTTGTGGTGGCCATCCTCTGTTCATATGTGGGGAGGATCTTTGATCCTGCGGGGTCAGCCATCCTGTGTGTTGGAGTTATGGTCAATCTGCACATTACTTTCATTAGATATAACAGAGGCCTGGTGCATGGGTGGGGGCTAGCTGGTTTGCCCTGAAGGGTGTCCCATATCAGGATGGGGGTTCCCTTTGGGCATAGGTGGACCTGAGCCAGGGGCCTGTGGCAATTTGTAGGCAGGCCATGCCCCCCAGCGCCCCAAGCAGAGGCAATGGTATCTGGGATTTATCTACTACAATTGAAACTTTGTAGCCTGGAGTGGAGACATGCCTTCTGCTTGCTCTGTGGCAGCAGTGATTTCTTTTGAAATTTATTTATATTTGATAAGTGAAACTTTGTAGCCTTAAGTGGAGGTCAAAGCAGGCCAGGGATGCAGAACCTTGGCTTCTTCTATCGCTGGGGGCAACCATAGCTTCCTGCTCTCTCCAGCTCTGTGCCTGTGAACATTTCTGTTATGATTTATGTATCTGCTATAATTGAAACTTTGTATCCTTAAGCAGAAGCCTGGACTGTCCAGGGTGTGTGGAAAGTTTGGCTACCTCCATCATCAGGAAAACCCAAGCCTCCTTCCTGCTCTCTCTCTCTCTGGCCACAGCCATCTTCTTTGGGTTAATTTGCATAGTCAGTCCTGATTGTCTAACAGGCATGGCTTGTGGTTGTAATGGAGTGATGGTTAATTTGCATATTGCTCTTTTATTAGATAGGATTCCAAGAATAGAAGGATGAAGAAGTCCCTCTTCCTTACAGATACTGAAGGCTCTTTGGGACTATTCAAACTCTGCCTCTTATTTTTCTGTTAAGCTCAAAATGCTGGATGTGGCAGGAAATATCTGCTTCCCTGAGTCTAGTAGGATGGGATAGGTCTTCTGGAGAGAAATGGCCTCTTAGGTTTGGAAGATTAAGTATGTCACACTTCTAGCAATATATCCCCAAAAGTCAGAAACACCATTCAGAAAGCATATATGCACCCCTATGTTCATAACAGCACAATGGTAGTTATAAGAGGTACTGGAAACAGCCTAAATACCCCCCAGCAAATGAGTAGATTAAAAACCTGTGGTACATCTACACAACGGAATATTATGCTGCTTTCAAAAAAGGAAATCTTATTTGCAACAGCATGAATGGACCTAGGCAGCATTATGCTGAGGGAAATAAAGCCATCAGAGAAAGATAAATATCACATGACCTCACTCATTTGTGCAATATAAGGAACATAGACTGATGCAAAAAAATAGAGCCAGTGTCATAGAAGCATTGAACAGATCTTCCCACAGTCGGTACACTCGTATGGCTTCTTTCCAGTGTGAACTCTCTGGTGTATAGTAAGTGCATTTCTTTCACTGAAGGACTTCCCACATTCAGTACACTCATATGGCTTCTCTCCAGTATGAACTTTCAGATCTTTAATAAGACTAGATTTTTGGCTTAAAGGTTTCCCACATTCAGTACATCTGTATGGCTTCTCTCTAGTGTGAACTCTCTGGTGTTTAATTAATGTACTTTGTATAGAAGGACTTCCCACATTCAGTACACTCATATGGCTTCTCCCCAGTGTGGACTTTCTGATGTTTAATAAGACTAGATTTTCAGCTAAAAGACTTCCCACATTCAGTACACACATATGGCTTCTCTCCAGTGTAGACTTTCTGATGTATAATAAGGTGAGATTTTTGGATAAAAGATTTTCCACATTCACTACACTCATAAACCACTTCTCCAAAAATATTCACCTTGACAATGAATAGCTTTCAGGATGTGGCTGGAAGAATTTTCACAGTCACCCCACTGGTGATGACTTTTAAAATCAAGAAATTCCTGTGAAACCTCACTGCCACAGTATAGGCCCTCGGTGTTGACAGCAGCCTGGTGCTGGGGAAGGTATGAGTTGTATTGCAAATCTTCCCCAATGCCCCTGCTAACTGAAGGTGCCATTGATACGTAGAAGCTGTACCTGTTCACATAGGATGTCCTGTCCATAGCTTGTTTCCAGGCCTCCTCTCCACATCATTCCTCTGCTGCTGGTGAGGATATGCACCGAAACAGAAGTCTCCAATGCATGCATCACTACAGAAAGCTTTCTGCTCAAAGTATGTTGAATGTGAACCAGTGAGGTGCAAAATTTGTTGTAACATAGAGAAACACTGCTTACACAGAAGGGTCCTCTGGGTGGCTGGAGCTGTCTTGGAAGCCCTGTCCTGTGATTCTCCTTGCATAGATACACTATGATCAGAACAGGCCTCCTCATCATCCTGTTCTGCCAACAACCTGAAAAGTGAGAAATGGTGAGGAAATGAATGTTAATTGTGTGACAAGGGAAATCTTATTGCAAAAGTGTGTTACACATCACATTTTGGTTCCATGAAATTGTTTGAAAATAAAAGATGTGCAGGAAGGATGAATAAGAGGCTCTTGTGACTTTTTAGGATAATGAAGATCCCAAGACAGGGAGGCCTCAATAGAAGTATAATACAAACATGGGAAGCACCACATGGATTAGAATATGGATCTCCAGCTCATCTTATAACTAATAGCATTCACCATGGCTTATTTTCTGGGGATTGGGAGAGCTGTGCAAGATGTTGGTTCCATCTAATCCAAGTAAAACTCAATAAAGGAGTAGCTGGTTTTGAAAACTATTTAGCACATATGTAAATGCAACTCATAACACATGTGCAAGCCAATGATGCAGAATCCTGCAGAGGCACCAGTGTAGAGGAACAGGAGATGAAGTAGTGAGCAGTTAGCACTGGGCCTGAGCCACACAGCTTGCTATAGTATTAAGGGAAGAAAACATGACAACATTTGAATGGGGACCTTACAAGAACAGCCCATGATTCATGTTGATAAAAACCCTAACATGGCAGAAGCTGCCACAAAGAACCCTTACCTAGAGAAAGAATGTTGAAGTTGAAGCCATGCATGTGGACACTGTCAGCTTCCCATGAAGGAAAAGTGCAAACTGAGACCCATTAATCTCAGTGGAAGATGCCTGACTCCCTAACACTTAATGTACTTTTTGAGATGACAGATGTTATGGATGATCTTGGAGTCCTTGACTAGGCTGGCAGCCACAGCACATTTGACAGGACAGTGGGGCAAATTAGCAGACGCAATGTTCTGGCTGTGGGAGAGAGAAAGCTATGCCTGAGGAACAAAAGAAGAGAGATTATCACCTCAGGACACGGAAAACTTGAAGGTCTTACCTATAGATGATACAAGTGCAAACACTTCCAGCATGACATTGCAGTACAGACGTCTCTGAGCCTCATCAAGGAGCCCCCATTCCTCCTGAGAGAAGGTAATGGCCACATCCTCAAAGTTCACATCCTGTCATAATGGCGACAGTACAGCTCATGATCAGAATCACTCCCAATATTATAAGTCTATCCTACTAACCACCCTCCTATCCCATCTGCTCTTTCCTTTCTTCAAATCTGAGAAAATACCAGGCCTTCATTCCAAGAAAGCCACTGTCTTGTTATATTCCTACTGATATTTTTCTTCCAACAACAATTAAGGCAGATGAGTAGATAGACGATAACTGAGCTCGGGCTCTCTCATGTATGCCACACTGCCTCTTATCAATAGATTGGGTGTCAAAAGCATAGGTTAGTGAGGGATATTGGCCATAAAGGCAGTGTGAGTGATTCCATACTGTTTTCTCAGGAAATAGCATTCTAGTCCCTCAGATTATTCCTAAGATACTAAAAACATGGCATCACACATTTCCCTCTTAACCCCAATCACAATGTGGTGAGACCATTGCTTTGTACTACCTCCTGCATATAGTTCCTTGAACAACACTTCTCTCACACAGGCACCATTTCAATGGAAATGCAAATATGCTATGTTGTGGATAAATTTTATCCTAATAACCTTCTTTTCCAAAATTATATTTCATCACCTCCAAAATCTAGTTCTCTCTTACCCTTCTTCCTTACCCATGCCAGTGCAGATTTGCAAGGCTGGGTAACACTGATGAATGCTATCTCATTCCTTTCAATCAGTGCATCAAACAAAAACAAAAGGCAGGTGGTTAGTTAAATGACACCTAAGCTCTTAACCTAGAAGTTAGTACTCAAACACCTCTATTTACGGGCAATTATCCAGAAGTTAAATCCAGGAATCACCAGAAATAGACTCTTCCTTCAGTCACTCTTATGTCAATATCATGGTGCTGTGGCCATGAATTCACATTCCCTCTCTGTGCGCACATCACTCTTTCTACCACACTTCTCTCAAACTTGCACTTCCAGAGGATGGTTGCTATATTGAATCAGGATCAAGCACTGCCCAGACTCTGATAATCCACATGCATAAACACAGCCTTGATTCCTGCCATGCAGACCTCTCTCCATGACTTTTTATTTGCTTAAACCTCAACTACTAAGAACAACAATCAGATCTTAAATATCTACAGCCCACCTCCTCTTTTGCTGCACTTTTGTCCCTTCACTAGACAGCCAAAAACACTCAACCTTCATTCAAGTCCCAGCCCCGATGGCCCCCTGCACCATGCCCAGTGTGTCTCACAGATGACCACTCAAGCCTTCTAGCTACTGTACAACACTGATTGCAACTCCCCACAGCCAGGCTACACAAAGTCTCACAAGAAAATCCTGGTAAAAGTTTAGAAAAGTTGATATGTACCAGCCTTAGTATCATCTTGTTTTAATTACTCTTTGACCTCCACTAATCTCAGTCCACTCATCTTTTAAAGGCTTTGGCCTGCTAAATGATTATCTGTTCCCCACACTCTACACGACAATTTCTGTCCCTGTGCTGTGTTGTGACACCCACTTCCGACAAACAATGGCCTTAGGAAGAAAGCCGTCCTCAGGCTCCCACTGTCCCTTCTTAGCTACTACTCCCATTACCAACCTGACCATGATTCCCTGTATTAAAGTGATATACTGTCCTAGATGATGTATCTCATTTTGTTGAGCACAGACCCATGCACTGGTGTGAGGTCACATGCCTGGGTTGTGGGCTGGATCCACAGTACATATTTGCAGGTGGCAACCAATACCCATTTTTTGCTCATCCCTGTTGCACTGTCTCTTTCACTGCCCTCTCCATCCTTTCCATATCTAAAATGAATAAATATATATATGTATTTTTATAAACATACCCTGCAGGTTCCTGATTCGGCTCATTGTTTACTCTAAGACTTTGCACATTCTGGAACCTATGTCTGGAGGACCTCACACTCACTACACTGGTTGTCAGAAACAAGGTCCACATAATGAATCCCTACTCCTGGCCTTAGGATTCTGGGCTTAGTGTCTGTTCAAAGTGCCCAGGTCCAAGGGATATAAGAGTGGCTGACAGTCCCAGAACTCTATCTCAGGGTCCAGAAGTGTGTGAGGCTCTGAAATAGGTTCCACAAACCCATACAAGTAATCAATTCTACATTTAAAGGATTTTGTGGAAAGATTATGGTATGTTGGGAGCCTGGAAACCACCAGGCTATATTGTCGGAGTCTCCTCAGTGCCCTTGCCCCGCCCAGAGGCCAGGTGCCCTCCAGGTGCCTGTATAATCTCAGGGTTCAGTACTCGCTCTTCTAGTTCCCTTATCATTTACAGGATGGCCCCTTCCTGTCCACAACCGCTAACCTCTGTCTTCTAGTCTGTTCTTCCACTGAGCAATGTTTTTTATTTTAAAATATATTTTATTGATTTTGTACAGAGAGGAAGGGAGAGAGATGAGTAGTTAGAAACATCGATGAGAGAGTCATCGATCAGCTGTCCCTTGCACTCACCCCACTGGGGATATGCCCACAACCAAGGTACATGCCCTTGACCGGAATCGAATCCGGGACCTTTCAGTCCCCAAGCTGACGCTCTATCCATTGAGCCAAACCTGTCTCAGCCCACTGAGCAATGTTAAGAAAGGTTTGAATCCTACCTCAGAAAATGTTTCTCTCTCTCTCTCTCTCTCTCTCTCTCTCTCTTTTTTTTTTTTTCCATACAACCATCTATGGACCCAGCTTTATCAGAGTGAACGTAAAACTACTCACAAAACCACAGCTCATCTTTTGTTCCCTTCACACCCAGAGCAGTCCTGGGTTTCCCAATCCTCCCTGCTTGGTCCCATCATCACCTCCTTACAAGGTGGCTCTGCCGCCTTTCACCCTCTTCCCCATCACCCATGTGTCACCAGGAGGGACTCATCATCCTGAGCACTGGGACCTGGGCAGTAGGACCTGAGAGGCCCACACCCCACATTGGAGGGGTCAGTAGAATCAGGCTGCGGAAGGAAACGCTGTGAGCAGAGAGGAGTCAAAGAGGCAACGAGATGCCAAATTGGAGCTGTTGGGGCTCCAGGTGCCTCTGATACACCCTGTACCACAGGCAGCAGCCCCCCAGGCTTCCTTCTACTCCCTGCTAGTGCCCTGAAGCCAGAGAATCTGGGAACAGAGACCTAAAATGTTAAAATGGCCACCTAGAGGAGGAAGGTGGAAGTCCTGCCCTAACCAGAGGCAAGCACATCATAATTCCCTTTGACTCTGCCCATACTTGTGCAGTTCTTTATGGGTAATGTAGTTTTCTAAACAGCTGAGTCCAGCTAGAAACCCAACCAATGAGTTAGGTGAATACAAGTGTTGTGGCAGAGTGAGTGATGGCTGGGGAGGGATGAGATGCATCCATAGGCTTGGCTAACTCCAAAAAATTTACAGATCTCCTAGAAGCAGAGGGTAGTAGAACTGCAAGAGATTCACCAAGGATATACACACAGGGGGAAATTGGAGACATTAGTGATAGTATTAACAATGTAAATTACACATATATTTTTTAAAATAATGAAATTCAGCTGATCTGTCTCAGTGGTTGAGCATTGACCTATGAACCATGAAGTCATGGTTCTTTTCCTGGTCAGGGCACAACATGGGTTGCAGGCTCAATTTCCAGTGAGGGGGTGGAGTCATGCAGGAGGCAGCTAATCAATGATTCTCTCTCAACATTGATGTTTTTAGCTCTCTCTCTCCCACTCTATAAAATCATTGAAAAAAATTAATACTGTACATACATACATGCATAGCCCATGGACATAATAATGTGCTGAGGGCCTAGATGAGGAGGCAGTGGGGAAGAGGGGGAAAAGGAGGGAGTTGCATGAGGGAAACTGGGAAGATCAGTAATAGAGTCAACAACTACAACAAAAGAACAGTGTGCACTGTCATTGTGGCTCAGTGGTGGTACATGTACCTAGAAACCAAATTATCATTGATTCCATATCAGGTCAAGGCACATGCCCAGGTTGGTGGCAACATTCTTAGAGGGGGAATGCAGGAGACAGCTGGACAATCATTCTTTCTCATCGTTGATGTTTCTCTCTCGCCCTTTCTCTCTACAAATTAAATAAAATATTTTTAAAAAGGAATAGTGTTAAAAGACTGATTTGACTCAACAACACCAAAGTGAGTGTAGGCCATCACATTTTCTCGCAATGGTTGTAAGCAAGGTCATGTCATGACCTGTCTGTATAGAGGATTTCCCAGGTATAACCAGCCTAAAACAGGTATGCTTCAGGTTTGTCTAAGGTATGTGAGTTCTTGAGTTCATACCAAAAAGATTTCACAACATGAGTTCAGAAGATTTTTTAAAAAATAATTTAAATTCTTTTTTTAAAAATGTATTTTATTGATTTTCTTACAGCGAGGAAGGGAGAGAAATAGAGAGCTAGAAACATCGATGAGAGAGAAACATTGACCAGCCGCCTCTTGCACACCCCCTACCGGGGATGTGTCCCCAACCAATGTACATGCCCTTGGCCAGAATTGAACCTGGGACCTTTTAGTCCTCAGACCGACGCTCTACTGCTGAGCCAAACCGGTTTCAGTGAGTTCAGAAGATTTTGAGGGTACACTTATTAAAGCTGGGATGCTAAAAGAAATAAGATTTCTTAGATGCTGAAATATCTGCCTATTGTTTAAATCATTAACTCATTTTAAAAATTGGCAAAATTTTCTGACCAGACTTTTCAACCAAACAGATAAAGGCAGTGTAAATAAAATCATAAACAAATGCTCACCATAAAAATGTATTAGGTAGCCGAAATCAATTTGGCTCGGTGGTTAACAGTTAGATAAGTAAAACATACATTTATATAAAGAACTGAATCCCATATTTCCTAAAAATTTATTTATAATACCCCAAATCTGGAGATAATAAAAACCATAGTCAGATCAAAAGATAAAATGGTTATTGATAGAACACAATACTACTCAGCAAGAAAGAATAATAAACTTTTCACATAAGAATTAGTGTTCAGCCGAAACCAGTTTGGGTCAGTGGACAGAGCATCGGCCTGCAGACTGAAAAGTCCCAGGTTCGATTGCGGTCAAGAGCATGTACCTTGGTTGCAGGCGAACTGGAACTGGAAACATTTCTACGCATGGGAGCATGTTCAACCAATTGAACCACCCCCAGAGGCCCATTTCTTGCTTTCCATGTGAAAATATCACACTATGAAGAGAAAAACGGGTGTTTGTGACAAGTTCCTCAGTCAGGGAGTTGAGCCATCTGGTGCAGGAATTTGGAAGAACCCCTGGGTGACTACAGGTGGTTGATGGTTTATTACAAACAGAGCAGCCCAAACCTGGCTGGTCAGTGGCAGCATATTTACACACTCAAACAAAAGAGGTCTCATACCAATTAGTGGTGCTCAAGCTAAATGAACACAAACAGAATGTATAAGTGTGCTCTTATGCATTATATATAGTGTTAATGCTGAGGGATTGTGCCCTCATATAAAAAGGGAATAAGGGGCCTTTTTGGTGTGTCCTTTTCTGTATGTGTAATTCTGGTGTGTCCTTTTCTGTATGCATGGGCATGGCAAGTTGGCCTTGAACCTCCCGTTTACTCTGCACAGGGCCCCTATAGCAGACTATCTATGCTATATAATAAAGAAGAAATGTGCAAATTGACTGTGCCACAAAGATAGTGGTGCCCACATAAGAGGCAGGGGTTTCCATAACAAAGATGGCTGCACCCACAGTGGAGGCCAAGTTCCTGTAATGAGCCTTAAGGAGTAATCAGCAGGGACCTGAGATTGGTCCTCACTAACCCCATGGGACTTGACTGGGGACCTCAGGCTGCATCCGCCCCTTGGTGCCAGGCTGGTGGACCTTAGGCTTTGCCCCCCACCCAGCAGGTCTAGATGGGGGACCTCAGATCACTCCCTGTGCCCAATGGGGATTGACGGGGGACCTCAGGCTGCACCCCGCTGCCATGGCACTGGGTCAGGGTACCTGAGCCCATGCCTCCCACATGGCGGGGCTTGACAGGGGATCTCAGAGCACAACTCCCTCCCTGACACCAGGCTGGGGGATCTTAGGCCATGTCCCGACCCAGCAGGGCTTGATGAGGGACCTCAGGCTGCAGCACGCCCTGCCTTGGCAGCAGGCCAGGGGACCTGAGACCCCACCCCCACTCTGGCACCAGCCAAAGGACCTGAGGCCAAGCTGCCTACCTGGTGGCGCTTGGTAGGGGACCTCAGGACATACTCCTCCCACTGCAACTGATAAGGTCAGATAATGTTTGTTTCAGCAATTCAGGAATGCATGGAAACACAAAAGCATATGCTTAAAAACATGCTTTAAATCAAATATACTTAATCAAACTTTAAGAAAGTTTTAAAACTGGACAGTTCCCAATAATTTTATTTTATTATGAGAGTTCTTGATCATATTTGGACCTACTATATCAGCATATTTAAATAAAATATAATGATGTGCTAGTGATATATCTTAACATGTTTATGTTCAGTACCATCATTTTAGTAGTTTGCAAATGACAATGATGAGAATATTTACACCAGGAAGTGTAATAAATATTATAAATCTAGACTTCACTTAATGTATTATTCAATGCTTAAACTTCAAAAAAGGGTACTGGAGAATGTAAACAATGCAGATTAAATGTATAAGTATATGCTACAAAATATATATATATATTTTTTTTTTAAGTACTTGTGGAGTTCAGAATCAGCTAACTCTTCACTCCAAGACTTGGCACATTCTAGAACCTATGCCCTGTAGGACTATTACCCTGGTTGCCAAAACAAGGTCCACTTCAATTAGCCCTAGTGCTGGCCTTAGGATCCTGGACTTAGTGTCAGCTAAAAGTCCCCAGGTCCAAGGGCTACAACAGTGGCTCACAGTCCTGATACTCTACCATCTCAGAGGCCACAGGTGTGGGAGGCCTGAAATAAGCTCCACAAACCTAATCAATTCTGCCTTTGCAGGAATTCATGGAATGAAAATGGTCTGTTGAGAGCCTGGAAAACACCTCCAGGTTCTATGGGCTCAGGCTGCTCAGTGCCCTTGCCCAGCGCTGAGGCCAGGTTGCCCTCCTGGTGCCTGTATGATCTCAGGGCTCAGTCCTCAGTGCTCACTCTTCCAGTTCCCTTATCGTCTACAGGACTTCTACTTCCTGTCCACAGCTGCTGTCCTCTGTCTCCTAGTCTGTTCTTCCTCTGAGCAATGTCAGGAAAAGTTAGAATCCTCCCTCAGAAAATGTCCCTCTTTTAAAAAAATAAAAAATATATATATATATAATTTTACACAGACAGGAATTGAGAGAGATGAGAGTTTGAAACATCAAGAGAGAAACATTGATCAGCTGTGTCCTGAAAGCTCCACTACTGGGGATGTGCCTACAACCACGGTACATGCCCTTGACCGGAATTGAACCCGGGATCTTTCAGTCCACAGATGCGACGCTCTATCCACTGAGCCAAACAGGTTTCAGCAATATCCCTCTTTTTTTTCACAACCATCTGTGGCCCCAGCGTTTGAGAATGAAAGTAAAACTCCTCATCACGTTGTTGCCTTAGTTTATACCCACTATGGGCCTGGGTTCCCGAATCCTCCCAGCTCAGTCCTACCATCGCCTCCTCACAAGGTGGCACTGCCGCCCTCCACCCTCTTCCCCAACACTCACGTGTCCCCAGGAGGGACTCATTATCCTGATCCCTGGGCCCTGGGCGGAAGGACCTGAGAGGCCCGCTCCCCAGGCTGGAGGGTTGGGGGTTAGGCTGCGGGGACTCTGTGAGCAGAGAAGAGCCCTCGGGAGGCACGGAGACGCCAATCTTGGGCTGTTGGGGCTCCAGGCGCCTCAGACACACCCTGCACAGCAAGAGCTTTGGGTCCTAAGCCTCCTCCGCATCCTTCCTCTCAGGACCAGTGTGCTGAAGCCATGAGTCCCTGAAGAACCTGGAGTTCAAAATGTCCCCCAGGAGGACGGAGGCGGAAGTCCCGCCCTAACAGGAAGCACTGAAACAAAAGTGCCCTTTAGCTCCGCCTACGTGGTTGCATTCCTTTCTGGGTAATGTAGTTTTCTCAAACGCCAAGGAGAGCTAGCATCCCAGCCAATTAAGTAGGTGAATAAAGGTGATGTGCTTAAGCAAGTGGCCTTGGGGAAGGACAAGATGGGGCCAGAGGCCTGGTTAACTGGAACAGACTGGCAGATCTCCCAGGATAGGGGTGTGGGGAGAACTGGGAGAGATCCCCTAAAGAATATATACACAGGCAAAAAATGGGAGACATGTGTAATACTATCACTGTTAAAAATTTTTTATTTTGTATTTTATTTTATCCCTAATTGGTTTGACTCAGTGGAAAGAGCATTGGCCTAGGGATTCAAGGGTCCCAGGTTCGATTCTGATCAAAGGCATGTATTTTAGTTGTGGGCACAAACCCCATAGAGTGTGCAGGAGGCAGCTGATTGATGTTTCTAACTATCCCTCTCCCTTCCACTCTGTAAAATATCAAAAAAAGTATACATTTAAAAATACATTTTTATCTTAAACAATATATATAGCCCACCTGGTATGTCTCAATGGTTGAGCACTGACATGTGGTCCTTGATGTCATGATTCTATTCCTGGTCAGGGAACATACATGGTTTGTCGGTTCAATTCTCAGTTGGGTGAGGGTGGGGATACACAGCAGGCAGCTAATGGGTGATTCTCTCTCATCATTAAGGTATTTATCTCTCTTCTCCATTCCTCTCTCTAAAATCAATAAAAAATATTTTTAAAGTATATACATATATGCATAGTCAATGAACATAGCCAATAATGTGCTGAGTGCCTAGGAATGGTGAAGGCAGGGTAGAGGGAGGCAAAAGGAGGTGAGGATGGGGGAAATTGGGTCTATGTGTAATAGAGCCAACAATAATAAATAAATAAATACCTAATTTGTTCACCAAAAAAAAAAAAACACAAAACATAATTTGTCCACATAATTTGTCCTCAGTGGTTGGGCGTGGACCCATGAACCAAAGTATCTCTGTTTAAATTCCAGGTCAGGACACATTCCTAGGTTGGGGAGCTCCATCCCAGTAGGCAGCATGCAGGAGACAGTTGAGGAATGATTCTCTCTCATTATTGATGTTTCTCCATCTCTCCCTCTCTCTAAAAAAAATCAATAAAAGTAAGATTAGTGTTAAAATTGATTTGACTCAACAACACAGAGCTGAGGACCAATCCTCTTGTTTTTGGTCCCAGCTTTGCTCCCACATCAAGGGATACATAATTCATTAACACAGGCACCTTTGGGGGTTTTGTGGGGTAACTCCTGGTGCTTCTTTGCTTTTCTTACTCCTGGTTTAGGATTCACTTCGGGGGCAATGTCCCCAGGCTGCTAAGGCACAGAACACATTCATCCTCCTTCCAGACTTAAATGTTTGTTGTGGTTGTCCCTTTTCAGTTTACTCTTCCCGATTCAAACTGTGGTAGGCAGAATATTGGCCACTAAATGTTGCCTGTGGTGTCATCCGCCTCCTCAGGAGCCAAGTGTGTTCTGAAGGTGGGGTCTTCCCAGAAACAGCTAGGAGCTTGTGGGACTAATGGAAGTGGTGTTGTGGCATGTAGGTGGTGCTTGAGCTTCTGTGCCCACCAAGCTGAGCCAACTGGACAAGCTGAAGCAGTGCCTGTGGGCCATCGGGAGCACTCACAGCCAACCTGGCCATTTGGGGAGTATAGGTCACCCTCCAACAGGCCCTGCCTCTGCCAATCCAGTCTCTGCTGCCACAAGTCCCCTGCCACCCAAGGCTGCTGCACATTTAGGGAGGGGAAGCAGCTTCAGTGCCTGAGGCAGGGTTCCAGGAAGCCAACAGAATTGGTCCATTGGTGCCTGGTCTGTCCTCTTGAGATAAACCCTGCAGGACTACAAAGGGAGCCATTCCCCAGTTCTGTCATGCCTCCACCTCTGATTGATTGGAGTTTGAGGGCAGGGAAGAGGGACCAAAAGGTCTGCCTTCCAGCCACTTGCTAGTCATTGCTGCCACTGATAAATCACCACCTGCTCCCTCAGTTCCCTAACATAGTGGTCAGACATCTGTTCATTGTGGCTGTTATGGACCTGGGATTTTATATATTAGGTTAAGAAAATAAATTCTGTGTTTTCCATACTCACAACTGTAAGCATATTTTTGCCCCACCATGGGTATAGGTAACAGAGAAGCTTCTTGCACAAGTAATGTTTCTGAGCTTTATTCCTATGTTCAACCTCACCAAATAGTCCACATTAGAAAAGTGCGTTTTGTTGCATGTCAGTTATACATACACCTTACGATGTGGTTCCAAATAAAAACATACATATCCCTCTGTTATTAGAAAATAAAGATGGCACCTCTCTATAGACATGACCATATCTCTCCTCATTGTCTGAGAGAATCATTGTTGCCTCTGTGGCAGCAAATATTGTCCTGAAGTAAAAACTACTGCCATCAGAATGATCAGGAATGCTGAATTGTCCCAAAACACACAACCTGGGATTAATTATGCGACGATCCTTTCTCCAGCTTTGATTTCCTGTTTGTTGTGATAACCTTGAAGTGAGCATCATAGAGGGGCCCAGGGAATCCCAAAAAACCATGAAATTCTTTTCGCAACCAATCACTTCAGCTACAAAAAGAGCAAACAAGCCTCAGGACTGGGTCATTTGTGGGTAATGGTCAGAAGAGGCATTTTTTATTCAATATACTGCTATCTCTTCTATTCACTAGGAAAACAGTGTTTGTTCCAATATTACTTGCACTTCACAGTGTTACAACAAATGAAAACAGCCTGTGAAATTTCACACATCATGGCTCAGGGCTTCTTTGCAGTATGTAGGACATTCTATGAACAGAGAATATAATTCATATTGATCACAGAAGCACAACAAAGGACTCTTCTTCTGGGCGATCATTGATCTCACCAATAATACAGGCACCAGGCGTGGGGTGAGGAAACTGGGAGATAGAGATTTCTAGAGTTTGGTGGAAGAGAGGCCTTTTAGAATTCAGTGGAATAGAGGATGATTAGAATTCTGTGGAAGAGAGGACTTCCGGAATCCTGTGGAATACAGAACATCCAGAATTCTGTGGAAGAGAGGATTTCTAGAATTCTGTGGAAGAGTTGACTTCTAGAATTCTGTAGAATAGGGTATTTCTAGAATTCAGAGGACAGGAGGACTTCTACAATTCTGTGGAATAGGGAATTTCTAGAAATCTGAAGAGAGGACTTCTAGAATTCTGTCAAAGAGAAGATTTCTAGAATTTTGTGGAATAGAGGCCATATAGAATTCAGCGGAATAGAGGATTTTTCTGTGGAAGAGAGGACTTCAGGAATCCTATAGAATACGGAACATCCAGAATTTTGTGGAAGAGTGGACTTCTAGAATTCTGTGAAATAGGGAATTTCTAGAATTCTGTGGAAGAGATGATTTCTAGAATTGGAGGAAGAGAGGATTTCTACAATTCTGTGAAATAGGGTATTTCTAGAAATGAGGAAGAGAGGACTTATGGAAATCTGTAGAATAGAGTATTTCTAGATTCCTGTGGAATAGGAGATTTCTGGAATTCTGAGGAAGAGAGGACATCTGGAACTCTAGAATAGGGGACTTCTTGAATTGGGACAAAGGGAGGACTTTTATAATTTTGATGAACAGGGGATTTATAGAATTTGGAGGAAGGTAGGACAACTAGAATTCTGTGGAATAGGGTATTTCTAGAAATCTGAGAAAGAGAGGACTTACAGAATTCTGTGGAATAGAGGATTTCTAGAATTCTGTGGAATAGACCTTACAATTACAGACCAGGAGAATGTATGTGCAATAGTGTTCTACCACACTTGGAATTCATTTGGGATCTTAACATCTACACTGAAGGTTGATATTCTGAGAATTTACCTTCAAAGCACTGGGAAAGGCAGGATCCTCTTTCAAAGGATACTAGTTTTATTTAAAGTGCTGGTACTTATGTAAAAACAGTGTTTAACATCTGCAGTTCACAATGAGGGAGCCTGAGACACTGGGAGAAAGTGAATAAACTCCAGTAACTCACACAAAAAAAGCTCCGTTAATGTCCAAGAACATTCTGAAAGAAAAACACTAGCAATACACATTGTTTAATGACAGGGAAATCATGTTCAAAAATCAGAGGACCGAGATGGATATTGGTTACACTTATACTTCAGTGCCAGTGAGTTGGTGGTTTTTGAAAGAATGTTAGTGAGTCATTGAAACCATGAGTGGCCAGGTCATCAAGTGGGTGGGCAGGCTCAAGTGCTCAGGTGGTAATGGTTTGGGCCAGGGGACTGGCTTGGAGTGCTGATGTCATTAAGGATAGGACTACGAATAGGGTTAGGTTTAGGGCTAGGATTAGCAATAGTCTAGAATTAGGGTTAGCATTTGGGTTAGTGCTAGAGATCAGACTTAAGGTTAGGATTACGGTTTCGAGTAGGTTTAGGTTTAGGGTTAGTGTACAGGTAAGGGTTAGAGTGAATTAACATTTGGGATTCAAAATGAATGAGCTTCATTCAATGGACAAAGTTGTGTGTAACACTGAGACAGACAAGGGCAGGCTAGGAAAATACTTAGAAATGTGCTTATACTCTAAAATACATGTTCAAATGGGTTTAATGTCTAAAGGACAAAATTTTTCCTTGGGTATTCATGTTCAAAGAGCTGAGAAGTGATTGTGATATTCTTTTCATGAGTAAACACTTGGAGTTCACAATGAATGAACTTGAACCACTGTAAAAGATGAATCAAACTTTGGAAATATCAATGAAAACTTAGCATAATGTCTAAGAACGTGCTTGAAATACAAGGAATAAATCAACAAAGAGCCTTAATATTGGTAACATAATGTTTAAAGACAGGGAAATCATGTTCAAAGACCAGAGAAGCTAATTGGATACTGATTATATGTGTATTTCTGGCCAATGTATTGCCATTTTTGAAAGAATTTTGGTTAAGCATCAAACCGGAAGTGCTGGCGTCATCAAGATGGAGGGGACATGGGAACAAGGTCAAGTGCTCAGTTGGAAATGGTTTGTAGGGGGACAGAGCAGCCCCCCCCCATGTGGGCAGGTTGCTGGGGTCAGTAATGATGGGACAGACCTGATGGAGGATAGCCAAATTGGGACAGTTGTGATGGGACAGTGGAGATGGGACAGCACAGATATTGGAAAACACAGATATTCACATTAGTATTCATTAACAGTAGCAAAGTTACAGTTATGAAGTAGCAACAAAAATAATTTTATGGTTGGGGGTCACCATAATATGAGGAACTGTATTAAAGGGTCGTGGCATTAGAAGGTTGAGAACCACTGATATAGAGTAAAGGAGGAGTATTCATAGGTACTAGTATGGGAAAATACTTTGCATGCTTGACTAGGTCAGAAAAACAATCTGTTACAGGAACCAGCACATAGAAGGAGGCAAGTGAAGTGTGCTTATTTACATCAGAATGAACATCAATTTATGTTCAGAGTCTCTAAGGAGGGTTTACAGAAAACAATGTCTATTCTGGCTTGATTCCAGGTTTCAAGACAGTCAACAGTGACAACATGGAACACTCTTCTCTACATATGTATACCTGAATAGTTGTATGTAACTATTTCCAAGTCTCAACAGTTGCCTATAGCTGCATTTCCAGTCATATAATAATATATGTAGATAAACTGTACATGTAATTTATCATTGAATGTAGTATATATGGTTGACTAATTGTACACAGCTATATATATATATAGTTGCATAGGTGTATATAGATTATATTTGGTCAAATAGTTGAATGTGGTTATATAGATATAATTCAATAGTCATATACTAGGATAGTAAATGGATATGAAGTGGAATAATTGTATATAGATGTACTATACAGTTAAACTGTTTTATATAGCTGTATATAAGAATGGTTATATGTTGCTGTATATGTAATTAAAGAGGTGAATATAATTGCATATATATTGAATAATTGTACATAACTAAATACAGAGTTGAATAGTTGATATGTATAGCTATATGCCATTATTACTTGAGTAATGGTATATATATATATATATATATATATATATATATATACACACAGTTGAATAGTTGTACATAGTTGCAAATATGGTTGAATATAGTTGTGAATATAGTTGAATATTTATATCCTATCTAATAAGAGTAATATGCAGATTAACCATCACTCCAACACACAAGATGGCTCCCCCCATGTGGTCAAAGTTCCTGCCCACCATGTGGACACAGATGGCCAACAGGGGAGGGTATTTGGGAGGGACCAGGCCAGCAGAGGAGGGAAGATAGGGGTGACCAGACAGACCTGCAAGGAAGGGCAGTTGGAGGGGGAGGGGGGGACCATGCCTACAGGGGAGAGCAGTTGGAGGGACCAAACCTGCAGAGGAGGCAGTTAGGGGCAAACAGGAAGGCAGGCAGGTGAGCAGGAGTCAGGAGTCTTGGATTGTGAGAGGGATATCTGACTGGTGGGATTGGCCTAAACGGGCAGTCAGACATCCCTCCAGGGGTGACAGATTGGAGAGGGTGTAAGCTGGGCTGAGGGACAGCTCCCCCTTCTGTGCATGGATTTCATGCACTGGGCCTCTACTATAGCAATATATGTGATTGAATAGATTTACATTGCTTTATATATGATGGATAGTTATGTATAGTTGTACATATAGTTGAAAAACTATTTATATTATCTGTATATTTAGTTGAATAATTGTGTATATAAAGAACTGTTTTATATAGCTGTGTGTGTATATATACATATATATACATATATATGTGTGTGTGTATATATATTTAAATAGTAGTATCTAGGTGTATTTTTGTCTATTAATCATATATAGGTTTATGTGTTCAAATAGTTTCATAAGACTTTAAATAGTTGAATAGTTGTTTATAATTGTAGGTATAGTTAAATAGTTGTATATGTCTGTAGTATATTTTGTTGAATAATTATATATAGCAGTATATATATATATATATATATGTGTGTGTGTGTGTGTGTGTGTGTGAACTGTATATATAGTTAAATGGTTGTATTTAGCTGTATATGTTTGGTTTAATGGTTGCATATTCCTGTATATTAGTTTAAGAGTTATATGTATAAAGAGTTGTATGTAGATGTTTATAGGATTGAATAGCTATATATAGCTAATGGATATTTCATTGAATAATTGTATATAATAGTTGAAGAGATGTATATAGTTGTACAAATAGTAAAATTGTTTTTATACATGTATATATTAAAAGTTGTATATAAATGTTGCTTAGTTTACATGCCTGTATATAGATAGCATTGAGAGTTTTATTTAGTAGTATGTATAGATGAGTAGTTGTATGCTGTGGTATACTGAGTTGAATAGGTATACAAAGCAGTTATTTATTTATTTAGTTGAAATATTGTATATGGTTGTATATAGAATAGTTGTATGTGCACATGTATAGATGGTTGAAAAGTGCATACATTTGTATACTGGATTTTCCAGCGTATAAGACTATTCCCTAATTTTACAGTTAAAACATAGGTTTAGGCCTATATTCACTGTATAAGACTACCCCCCACTTAAAAAAAAAGACTTACTTTGCCATCAAGATCTGCAGGTAATTTTTGTGCAATTTTGGTCTTTTGCCCCCGATTTTCGGTTGACTTTTTTTTGTTTCAAAAGTCATCTTATACGCCGGAAAACACATATAATTGAATTACTGCATATAGCTTTTGTATATTTAACAACTTTTCATAACTTTAGATATTTACCTATATATGTTTGGTTTGATATTTGTATATCCCTGTATATTGGTTCAAGAGTTGTATGTATAGTTAAAGAATTGTATGTAATGGTATATAGGGTTGAATTATATAGATGTACATATAATTGAATAGTTGCATGCAACTACATATGATTGATAGCTGTATACAGTTGTATAAATAGTGGAATACTTGTCTATCGCTGCTGTATGTTTACTTTCATAGTTGTCTAGAGCTATACATTAGCTGAATACTTGTAAATGGATATATAATTGAAAAGTTGTATATGGCTGTATATATAGTTGAATAGTTACTGCTAGTTGTTTATATGTTTGGATAATTGTATATACTTGTATAAATCGTAGTGTAATTTATAGGTGAATTATATATGCTTGAAATGTTGTATATAGCTATATATATAGCTGAAGGCTTGTATATTCAGGTACTTAGCTCACTAAATAATTTTATATACTTTTTAAAGATGAATAGTCGTATGTAATAAATATAGCTTTTGTATACTTACATAGCTTTTCCTTAAGCTTCAAATGTATTTCTCTTTTAAAATTTATTTTAATTTGTAAATCACAGTTGACATAAAGTATTGTAATAGTTTTAGGTGTACAACATAGTCATTAGATAATCATATAATTTGCAAAATGACCACTCCAATTATTCTGACAACATGCATAGTGATTAAAATATTGGCTATTGCCCGGGTGGTATAGCTCAGTGGTTGAGCACTGACCCAGGAACCAGGATGTCACAGTTGGATCATTGACCAGGGTACATGCCCAGGTAGGCTCGGACCCCAGTACAGGATGTTCAGGAGGCAGCCGATAGATGATTTTCTTTCATCATTGATGTCTCTCTCTCCCTCTCCCTTCCCTTCTCTGAAATCAATAAAAACATATTTAAAAATATATCTATTATTGACTATATTCTCTATGCTGTACTTTACATACATCCCTGTAACTGTTTTTCTTATCTGGCAATTTGAACACCTTATCCATTCCCCTTTGTCACCTATCACCTCAACTCCTTCCCTCTGGCAACCATTAATTTGTTTTCTGTATCTATGAATTTGTTTCCATTTTGTTTGTTCATTTATTTTGTTGTTTTTAGATTCCATGTATAAGTGAAATCATATGGTGTTTGTCTTCTTTGACTGACTTATTGCACTTAGCACAATACCAACTAGGACCATACATGTTGTTGCAAATGGCAAGACTTCATTCTTTTTATGCCTGAGTAATATTCCAATGTATATTTGTACTGCATAAACATCTGCTAATTTATCAATCAACATGTAAGTTGCTTGTGTTATTATAAATACTGCTTTGATGAACATAGGGTGCATATTGTTGTGGGGTCGAATCCTGGGTTCAAAATAAGACCACCGGGGGCTGATGATTAATTTAAAAAAAGCAGGCAAGAATTTATTGAAATAAAAACTGGCCAGGACATTCACAAAAGTGCCACACGCAGATGGACTCTATACAACTGCACTGTTCCAGATGTAGGCAAGGCTTTTTAAAGGCCTAAACCACAAGAATTTTTCTTTGTTCCTAAATCCTAAAGATTAAATTCTAAAGACTGGGGACAGCCCACAGGGTTGGTTCCCAGTCACATCCTGCTGAACAGTAGAATGTGGCCCTATCTTTCAATAGCCAATAAAACAAAAGCAGAGCTCAGCAGTTAGTCTCTAAAGGTTATCTACAGTTTCTATCCCTGACGCTACTGAGTCAGTGGGAATCAATCTCCTGTGGTCCTGGTCCCAGGCAAGGGAAAATTGCCTTAGCCTCCAGGTCTTCACCTGGAAGCTGAGGTAAGTACCCTGTGTTTTAATCAGATGCAGGGGCCAGACTTAGCAGGATTAAAATTTAAACAGCAGTTTTTACCAAAGTATGGTTGCCAGTATATTTCAATGTGTTCTTCAAATTACTGTTTTGTATTTTCTAAATAAATACCCGGAGGTGAAATTGCTGCATAATATGGTAATTCTACTATTAGTTTTTGAAGAACCACTGTATTTCCCCCCCACAATGGCTACACCAATTTAGAAGCCCACCCACAGTGCACAAGTGTCCCATCTTCTCCACATTCCTGCCAACATGTTGATATATTGATGACAGCCATTCTGACAGGTGTAAGGGGGTACCTCATTGTGGTTCTATTTTGCATTTCCCTGGCAATTAGTGGCAATGAGCATTTTTTCACATATCTATTGTCATCTGTATGTCCTAGTGAGCAGTGTCTATCCAGTTCATTCTCCCCTTTTTCATCAAATTGTTGGCTTTGTTTGGTAATAAGATGTATGAGTTCCTTAAATACTTTGGATATTAATTGGTTATCAGATATATCATTGGAGAATACCTTCATTCATTCAGTAGGTTGGCTTTTCATTTTGTTGATTTCCTTCACTGTTCAATAACTCTTTAGTGTGTTGTCATTCCATTTATTTATTTTTCCTATTTCTCCTGCCAAGGAAACAACATATATATATATATATATATATATATATATATATATATATATATATGATGCCAAAGAGTTTACTTCCATGTTTTCTTCCAGTTTTATGATTTCAGGTGTTACGTGGTGGTAGACATCAGGAACTTGCATTACTTCAGGGGCATGGGGCAGGAGGAAAAAAGCCCTCAGCAACAGGTATGCCCAGTTGGTCTCCCAACCAAGAACCAGGCCTGTCTCAGATTTCAAGAACCACCCTATTCCACAGACTTTTAGAAAGCATCTCATCCACAGAATTATACAAGTAAACTCTTCCACAGATTTCTACAAAACAACTATTCCACAGAATTCTACAAATTCTCTATTCCATAGAATTCTGTAAATCCTCTCTATCTCAGATTTCTATAAATACCCTATTCCACAGCATTCTAGCTGTCTTCCCTTCCTCCAAATTCTAGAAATCCCCTATTCCTCAGAATTCAAGAAGTCCCCCATTCCTCCCAATTCGAGAATTACCCTATTCTACAGAATTCCAGATATCTTCTCTTCCTCAGAATTCCAGAAATCTCCTATAACACAGAATTCTAGAAGTACTCTATTCCACAGATTTCTATAAGTCATCTCTTCCTCATTTCTAGAAATACCCTATTTCACAGAGTTGTAGAAATATTCCCTTCCTCCAATTCTAGAAATCATCTCTTCCAAAGAATTCTAAAAATCCCCTATTCCACAGAATTGTAGAAGTCCTCCTTTCCTCCGAATTCCAGAAATTCCCTATTCCACAGAATTGTAGAAGTCTTCCATTGCTCCGAATTCTAGAAATCCCCTATTCTACAAAATTCTAGAAGTCAACTCTTCCAGAGAATTCTAGAAATCTTCTCTTCCACAGAATTCTATAAATGATGTATTCTACAGGATGATAGAAATCCCCTATTCCACAGAATTATAGAAGTCCACTGTACCACAGAATTCTAGATGTTTCATATTCCACAAAATTCCTGAAATCCTCTCTTCCACAGAATTCTAAAAATACTCTATTCTACAAAACTCTAGAAACCCTCTCTTCCACAGAATTCTAGAAGTCCTCTCTTTCTCAGATATATAGAAATACCACATTCCACAGAATACTAGCT
Organism: Nyctalus aviator; assembly: GCA_036971965.1. Lineage (NCBI taxonomy): Eukaryota > Metazoa > Chordata > Mammalia > Chiroptera > Vespertilionidae > Nyctalus > Nyctalus aviator. The sequence goes on along the minus strand of CM072933.1, from coordinate 54,201,195 downwards.
GTCCTCCCTTTCTCCAAATTCTAGAAATCCCCTATTCCACGGAATTGTAGAAGTCCTCTATTCCTTAGAGTACTAGAAATCCCCTATTAGAAAGAATTGTAAAATTCCTCCCTTCCTCTGAATTATACAAAAGCTCTGTTCTAAAGAATTCTAGAACTCCCATATCACACAGATTTTTAAAAATTATCTCTTCCACAAAAATCATAAATCATCTAATCCACAGAATTGTAGAAGTCCACTATTCCACAGAATTTTATAAATCCCTTTTTTCAACAGAATTCTAAAAATCCTCTCTTCCACAGAATTCTAGAAGTCCTTTCTTCCTCAGATTTCTAGAAATTGTCTCTGCCACAAAATTATACAAGTATTCTCTTCCACAGAATAGTAGAAATCTCCTATTCCACAGAATTATAGAAACCCTCTCTTCCACAGATTTCTATACATCCTCCCTCAGAATTCTAGAAATATATTTCACAAATTCTAGAAATCCCCTATTCAATAGAATTCTAGAAAAGCTCTATTCTAAAATATTCTAGAAATCCCCTATTCCACAGAATTCTAGAAAGTCTCTCATCCACAGAATTTTACAAGTAAACTCTTCCACACAATTCTAAAACCCCCTATTCCACAGAGTTCTAGAAACCATCTATTTCACAGAATTCTGTAAGTCCTCTCTCTGATTTCCAGAAATATCTTATCACACAGAATTCTAGCTGTCCTTCCTTCCTCCAAATTCTAGAAATTTCCTGTTCCTCAGAATTCTAGAAGTCCTCCCTCCTAATTTGAGAAATCTCCTATTCTACAAAATTCCAGATATCCTCTCTTCCTCTGAATTCCAGAAATTTTCTATTGCAAAGAATTCTAGAAATACTCTATTCCACAGATTTCTATAAATCCTCTCTTCCTCATTTCAAGAAAGACCCTATTTCACAGAGTTGTAGAAATATTCCCTTTCTCCAATTCTAGAAAAACCCTATTCCACTGAATTCTAAAATTCCACTCTTCCACAAAATTCTGGATGTTCCATATTCAACAAGATTCCTGAAGTCCTCTCTTCCACAGATTTCTAGAAATCCTCTCTTACACAGAATTCTATAAATCATATATTACACAGAATGATAGAAATCCCCTATTCCACAGAATTCTAGATGTCCACTCTACAACAGAATTCTGGATGTTCCTTATTCCACAGGATTCCTGAAGTCCTCTCTTCCACAGAATTCTAAAAATCCTCTATTCTGCTGAATTCTATATGGCCTCTCTTCCACAAAATTCAAGAAATCATCTCTTCCAAAGAATTCTAGAAGTCATCTCTTCAGATTTCTAGAAAATCTATATTCCACAGAATCATAGAAGTATTCCTTTCCTCTGAATTCTAGAAATTCCCAATTCCACAGAATTATAGAAGTCATTCATTCCTCCGAATTCTAAAAATCTCCTCTTCCACAGATTTCCAGAAGTCAACTCTTCCACAGAATTCTAAAAATCCTCTATTCTGATGAATTCTATATGGCCTCTCTTCCACAAAATTCTAGAAATCCTCTCTTCCACAGAATTCTAGAAGTCCTCTCTTCAGATTCTAGAAAATCACTATTCAGCAGAATTGTAGAAATCCCCCTTTCCTCTGAATTCTAGAAATCCCCTACTCTACAGAATTCTTAGTCAACACTTCCATAGAATTTTGCAATCTCCTCTTCCACAGAATTCTATAAAACATCTATTCCATAGAATGATAAAAATTCTTCCACAGAATTCTATAAGACCTCTCATCCACAGAATTCAGAAATCCTCTCTCAGATTTCTAGAATTATAAAACTGCACTCTTCCACAGAATTCTGGAAGTTCACTATTCCACAGAATTCCAGAAGTCCTTTCATCCACAGAATTTTAGAAACCCTCTTCTCCACAGAATTCTAGAAATCCTCTATTCCACAGAATTCTATAAATACTTTCATCCACAGAATTCTAAAAATCTTCTCTTCCACCAAATTCTAGAAGTCCTTTCTTCCTCAGATTTCTAGAAATCCCCTATTCCACAGAATTCTAGAAATTCTCTCTGCCACAGAATTCTACAAGTAATCTCTTCCACAGAATAGTAGAAATATCCTATTCCACAGAATTATAGAAATGCTCTATTCCATAGAATTTTGTAGGTACTCTCTTCTACAGAATTCTAGAAAACTTCTATTCCACAAAATTCTAGAAATCCCGCATTCCACAGAATTCTAGAAAGCCTCTCATCCACAGAATTCTACATGCAATCTCTTCCACAGAATTCTACAAATACCCTATTCCACAGAATTCTAGACTTCCTCTATTCCACAGAATTCTGTACGTCCTCTCTTTCGCTGATTTCTAGAAATACCCTATTACAAAGAATTCTAGCTCTCCTCCCTTCCTCTAAATTCTAGAAATTTCCTATTCCTCAGAATTCTAGAAGCCCTACCTTCCTCCCAATTTAAAAAATCCCTTACTCTACATAATTCCAGATATACTCTCTTCCTCAGAATTCCAGAAATTTCCTATTCCACAGAATTCTAGAAATACTCTATTCCACAGATTTCTGTAAATCCTCTCTTCCTCGTTTCTAGAAATACCCTATTTCATAGAGTTGTAGAAATCCTCCCTTCCTCCAATTCTAGAAATCATCTCTTCCACAGAATTCTAGAAATCCCCTATTCCACAGAATTCTAGAAGTCCACTCTTCCACAGAATTCTGGATGTTCCATATTCCACAGGATTCCTGAAGTCCTCTCTTCCACAGAATTCTAAAAATCCTTTATTCCGTTGAATTCTATATGGCCTCTCTTCCACAAAATTCTAGAAGTCCTCTCTTCAGATTTCTAGAAATTCCCTATTCCACAGAATTGTAGAAGTCCTCATTTCCTTGGAAGTCTAGAAATTCCCTATTCCACAGAATTATAGAAGTCCTCCATTCCTCCGAATTCTAGAAATCCCCTATTCTATAGAATTCGAGAAATCAACTCTTCCCCAGAATTCTAGAAATCCTCTCTTCCACAGAATTCTAGAGGTCCTCTCTTCAGATTTCTAGAAATTCCCTATTCCACAGAATTATAGAAGTCCTCATTTCCTCGGAATTTTAGAAATTCCCTATTCCACAGAATTATAGGAGTCCTCCATTCCTCTGAATTCTAGAAATCGCCTATTCTATAGAATTCGAGAAGTCAACTCTTCCACATAATCCTAGAAATCCTCTCTTCCACAGAATTCTATAAATCATATATTCTACAGAAGGATAGAAATTCTTCCACAGAATTCTACAAGTCCTCTCTTCCACAGAATTCTATAAAACCTTTCTTCCACAGAATTCTAAATCTTCTATTCCACAGCATTCTATAAGACCTCTCATCCACAGAATTCTAGAAATCCTCTCTTCCACCAAGTTATAGAAGTACTTTCTCATATTTCTAGAATTCTAAAAGTCTACTCTTCCACTGAATTCTCGATATTCCTTATTTCACAGGATTCCTGAATTCCTCTGTTCCAAAAAATTCTAAAAATCCTCTATTCCGCTGTATTCTAGAAGGTCTCTCTTCCACAAAATTCTAAAAATCCTCTCTTCCACAGAATTCTATAAATAATCTATTCTACAGAAGGATAGAAATTCTTCCACAGAATTCTACAAGTCCTCTCTTACACAAAATTCTATAAATCCTTTCTTCCACAAAATTCTAAATCCTCTATTCCATAGGATTCTATAAATCTTCTCATCCACAGAATTCTAGAAATCCTCTCTTCCACAGAATTCTAGAAGTCCTCCTTCAGATTTCTAGAATTGTAAAAGTCCACTCTGCTGCAGAATTCTGGATGTTCCATATTTCATAGCATTCCTGAAGTCCTGTCTTCCAAAGAATTCTACAAATCCACTATTCCGCTAAATTCTAGAAGGCCTGTCTCCCACAAAATTCTAGAAATCCTATTTTCCACAGAATTCAGAAAGTCCTGTTTTCAGATTTCTTGAAATTCCCTATTCCACAGAATCGTAGAAGTCCTCCTTTCCTCCGAATTCTACAAATTCCCTATTCAACAGAATTGTAGAATTCTCTGTTCCTCTGAATTCTAGAAATCCCCTATTTTAATCCCTGGTCAGGGCACATATATATATACAACAATCAACCAATGATTATATAAATAAGTGGAATAACATTAGGATGTTTCTCTCTCTCAAATAAATCCATAAATAATAAAATTTAAAATGACCAATGATGACAGAATTTAGTGTTTATAATGAGATAATCAATAATGCTAATAATTCAGAAAAGAAATTAAAAGTGTACTTAAATTTTAAGACCATGTTTACAATATTTTATAACAAAAATAAAGTATTACACTTTTAAAGACATACATTACTTAATAGTTTGTCAAATGATTTTAAGACACCCTCTTATATAGACATGAAAAGTAAAATAGAAACTGGGGTCAACAAGTATTAGTCCACAGAAGCTTGTGAAGTTTACTTTTTTATTTTTATTGATTTCAGAGACACACACACACAGAGAGAGAGAGAGAGAGAGAGAGAGAGAGAGAGAGAGAGAGAGAGAGAAAGAGAAACATCAGTGATGAGAGAGAATCATGGATCAGCTGCCTCCTGCACACCCCACACTGGGGATCCAGCCCACAACCCAGGCATGTGCCCTAATCGGGAATTGAACTGTGACCTCCTGGTCATACGTCGATGCTCAACCACTGAGTTATGCCAGCTGGGCAAAAGTTTACTTTTTTATATAAAAATTCTTCAATTTATACTTGTTCTTGTCATAGGAGCAGAAAGAAACTAGCATGACAAATATATTTGAGGAGTCTGTAAATTACATAGCAAAAACAATTATTTAAAAAAAAAACTATGAAAATGTGCACCAGATAACATCTATAGTAACCGAGCAAATGTAAACAATCCTATACAATAAAGAGCTAATAGGCAAATGGTCATCCTGCCCTCACAGCCTCACGCCCTCACACCCTTGTGCCAGGTCTGGGGAAGCTGAGGCTGCACCAGGGGACCGGAGTCCATGCCCTCCCCTTCAACCCCCCCCCCGGGGCTTTATGGAGTGTTGGTGACAGGATGTAATCTGACATCCTTGCATCTGAGGGGGCTAGCAGGGCTGGCCCCCTACCCACACAGTTTTCCCAGACTTGTTTGGATGGCTACTATCAGTAGAATGAGAGCAACCTTGCATAGCTCGCCAAGAAGTCTGTAATTATTTACTGAGATTTGCTATACCAAGAATTTGTCCTTCTGCTCTGTCCCTTAGAGATTAAGAGGAACAAAGAATACACTCCTCTTGACAGACCTCCTAAGTGCCTTGTGTATAAAAAGCATTGCGCAGTGAATAAACTTGCTACAGTTCCTCGATGAATTATAGTCCTCCCGACTCTGCTTTCCTGTCTCTCTTTCTTTTCTCAATTCCCATCTCCCTACCTCAGCCTGGTTCAACCTGCAAGGCAGGCCCTGATAATGGGGGACCTGAGGCTAGTGCCCCCTCCCTCTACCTGGCACTAGCAGGGGGGGCGACTTGAGGCTGCACCCCCTGCCCTGCAGGGCTTTATGGGGGGTCAGGCTGGCTATGTCTAGGTTTCACTTGATTTCAAGGTGCGTGTGGGTGGAGTGGCAACGTGACTTGGTCCCGTGGCAGGCCCGAGACTCTGACAGGAGGGAGATTTTCATATAAATTTTACTAATTTTCTTTCATCTCTGACACTTCTATCATAAAGGGCAAATAGCAATATTAAAATATTTTCTCTAATTAATTCCCTTTTACTGTGCAAAAATTTTTTTACACTGTGCCACTAGTATGATTAACTCTTCTACAAAACACACCATTTTATTTTATTTATTATTTTTTTTAATTTTAACAAATATTTATTGTTTAGATTATTACAATTGTTTCTCTCCCCCCCCCCATAGCTCACCTCCACCCAATCCCCACCCCATCCTCTGCCCTTACCTCCCCCCTCCCCTGCTGTCCTCATCCATAGGTATATGATTTTTGTCCAGTCTCTTCCTGGACACCCCCTTTCCCCCTGAGAATTATCAATCCCCTTCCATTCTATGACCCTGATACTATAATATTCACCAGTTTATTCTGTTCCTCAGATTTATTAATTCACTTGACTTTTAGATTCACTTGTTGATAGATATGTATTTGTTGTTCATAAATTTTGTCTGTACTTTTTTCTTCTTTTGCCTCTTTCTTAAGAACACCTTTTACCATTTCATATAATATTGGTTTGGTGGTGATGTACTTCTTTAGCTTTTTCTTATCTGTGAAGCTCTTTATCTGCCCTTCAATTCTGAATGATAACTTTGCACAGAATTCTAAAAATCGTCTATTCCACTGAATTCTATATGGCATCTCTTCCACAAAATTCTAGAAATCCTCTCTTCCACAGAATTCTATAAATCATCTATTCCACAGAATGATAGAAATCCCCTATTCCACAAAATTGTAGAAGTCCACTATACCACAGAATTCTGGATGTTCTGTATTCCACATGATTCCTGAAGTTCTATCTTCCACAGAATTCTAAAAATCCTCTATTCCGCTGAATTCTATAGGCCTCTCTTCCACAAAATTATAGAAATCCTCTCTTCCACTGAATTCTAGAAGTCCTCTATTCATATTTGTAGAAATTCCCTATTCCACAGAATTATAGAAGTCCTCCTTTCCTCCAAATTCTAGAAATCCCCTATTCTACAGAATTCTAGAAGTCAACTCTTCCACAGAATTATAGAAATCCTCTATTCCACAGAATTCTATTAAACATCTATTCCACAGAATTATAGAAATCCCAGATTCCACAGAATTCTAGAAGTGCACTCTACCACAGAATTCAGGAAGTTCTGTATTCCACAGAATTCCTGAAGTCCTCTCTTCCACAGAATTCTAAAAATGCTCTATTCCGCTGAATTCTATATGGCCTCTCTTGCAAAAAATTCTAGAAATCCTCTCTTCCACAGAATTCTAAATATACTCTCTATAGGTTTCTAGAAAATATCTATTCCACAGAATCGTAGAAGTCCTCCTTTCCTCCGAATTCCAGAAATTCCATATTCCACAGAATTGTAGAAGTCCTCGTTCCTCTGAATTCTAGAAATCCCCTACTCTACAGAATTCTAGAAATCAACTCTTCCACAGAATTCTATAAGACCTCTCATCCACAGAATTCTAGAAATCCTCTTTTCCACCAAATTCTAAAATCTTCTCTCAGATTTCTAGAATTCTAAAAATGCACTCTTCCACAGAATTCTGGAAGTTCACTATTCCACAGAATTCCAGAAGTCCTTTCTTCCACAGAATTTTAGAAAGCCACTCTTCCACAGAATTCTAGAAATCCTCTCTTCCACAGATTTCTATACATCGTCCCTCAGAATTCTAGAAATCTATCCAGAAGCCCTCTCTTCAGATTTCTAGAAATTCCCTATTCCACAGAATTCTAAAAGTCTTTGTTCATCTGAATTCTAGAAATTACATGTTCCACAGAATTGTAGAAGTCCTCTATTCCATAGAGTTCTAGACATCCCCTATTACAAAGAATTCTAAAAATCCTCCCTTCCTCTGAATTATAGAAAAGCTCTATTCTAAAGAATTCTAGAACTCCCATATTCCACAGATTTCTAAAAAATTATCTCTCCCATAAAATTCTAGAAATCCTCTATTCCACAGAAATTTAGAAGTCTTCCTTTCCTCTGAATTCTAGAAATCCCCTATACCTCAAAACTCTAGAAGTCCTCCTTTACTCCCAATTCAAGAAATCCCCCATTCTACTGAGTTCCAGATATCCTCTCTTCCTCAGAATTCCAGAAATCTCCTATTCCACAGAATTCTAGAAATACTCTATTCCACAGATCACTATAAGTCCTCTCTTCCTCATTTCTAGAAATACCCTCTTTCAAAGTGTTGTAGAAATCCTCCCTTCCTCCAATTCTAGAAATCATCTCTTCCACAGAATTATAGAAATCCCATATTACACAGAATTCCAGAAGTTCAATCTTCCACAGAATTCTGGATGTTCCATATTCCACAGGATTCCTGAAGTCCTATCTTTCACAGAATTCTAAAAATCCTCTATTCCGCTAAATTCTATCTGGCCTCTCTTTCTCAGATTTCTAGAAATCCTCTCTTCGACAGAATTCTAGAAGTCCTCTCTTCAGATTTGTAGAAATTCATTATTCCACAGAATTCTAGTAGTCCTCATTCCTCTGAATTCTATAAATCCCCTATTATACAGAATTCTACAAGTCTTCTATCCCATAGATTTCTAGATATCCCCTATTACAAAGAATTCTAAAAGTCCTCCCTTCCTCTGAATTATAGAAAAACTCTATTCTAAAGAATTCTAGAACTCCAATATTCCACATATTTCTAAATATTCTCTCTTCCAAAAAATTCTAGAAGTCCCCTATTGCATGGAATTGTAGAAGTCCTCCTTTCCTCCGAATTCTAGAAATCTCCCACTCTACAGAATTCTAGAAGTCAACTTTTCCACATAATTCTATAAATCCTGTCTTCCACAGAATTTTAAATCCTCTATTCAACAAAATTCTATAAGACCTCTTATCCACAGATTCTAGAAATCCGCTTTTCCACCGAATTCTAGAAGTCTTCTCTCAGGTTTCTAGAATTCGAAAAGTCCACTCTTCCACAGAATTCTGGAAGTTCACTATTCCAAGAATTCCAGAAGTCCTTTCTTCCACAGAATTTTAGAAACCCTCTATTCCATAGAATTCTATAAATCCTTTCTTCCACATAATTCTAAAAATATTCTCTTCCACCAAATTCTAGAAGTCCTTTCTTGCTCAGATTTCTAGAAATCCCCTATTTCACATATTTCTAGAAATTCTCTCTGCCACAGAATTCTACCAGTCATCTCTCCACAGAATAGCAGAAATCTCCTATTCCACATCATTAGAGAAATGCTCTATTCCATGGAATTTTGTAAATACTCTATTCTACAGAACTCTAGAAGCTTCTATTCCACAGAATTCTACAAATCCCCTATTCCACCGAATTCTAGAAATCCTCTATTCCACAGAATTCTGTAAGTCCTGTCTTTCTCAGATTTCTAGAAATACCCTAGTACACAGAATCCTAGCTGTCCTCTCTTCCACCAAATTCTAGAAATTTCCTATTCCTCAGAATTCTAGAAGTCCTACCTTCCTCCCAATTTGAGAAATCCCCTATTATACAGAATTCCAGATATACTCTCTTCCTCAGAACTCCAGAAATTTCCTATGGCCCTTTGGGTAATGCAGCAATCTAGCCTTGCATGTGGCACTAGGATCCCAGTCATTCATTGACCAATGCGAATATTGTTCTGCGGCATCCAAGTGGCATTGGGAACTGACAACTTAAGTTTTAGGGGATTGTACAGGTTTGTAGAAAGTGTTGTCTACAAAACTGAACCCCTACTTTGATACTTTATTACAGATTTCATTACCTCACGGGAAAAGATTTATTTCAATTATTCCTTAAGACTACAAATCTAGCCAAGACCGGTTTGGCTCAGTGGATAGAGTTTTGGCCTGCAGACTGAAAGGTTCCAGGTTCAATTCCGGTCAAGGGTATGTACCTTGGTTGTGGGCACATCCTCAGTGAGGGGTGTGCAGGAAGCAGCTGATTGATGTTTCTCTCTCATCGATGTTTCTGACTATCTCCCTTCGTCTCTATAAAAAATCAATTAAATATATATATATTATATATATTTATAATTATATATATATATATTTTTTTTTTCTTTTGAGATGAGCAAACCATACTTTGAAACAGTACAAGAAGTTCCGACTGAAGTGGATAATTATGTCATGACTATCTTTTGAAATCAATCATTATTCATAAAGGTTATAAAATAGTCTTCAGCATTAAACAGTAAAAATAATTATGTATACTGTTAAAAAGAATAGAATAAAATTAGAAAACAGCACTATTTTTGTCAGTGGATAATAATCATAAAAAGTTGTTGAACAAAAGATGCAACATAATGGCATTAATTGCTTTCATATTGTTCAATTAAATATATTTTTTAAAAAGATTACAAATCTAAATGGATAGATATATGTAAAGGTATTTCAATCGACTTTTATAGAGAGAAGGATAGAAACATAGAGTGGCTTCCTTGACATGACCCCCTAATGGACTACAGCCCATAACAATAGCAGGTGCCTTCAAATAATAACTGAACCAGCCAAAACCGGTTTGGCTCAGTGGATAGAGCGTCGGTCTATGGACCGAAAGGTCCCAGGTTCAATACCGGTCAAGGGCATGTACCTTGGTTGTGGGCACATACCCAGTAGGGGTGTGCAGGAGGCAGCTGATCAATGATTCTCTCTTATCGATGTTTTTAACTGTCTAACTCTCTATCCCTCTCTTCTTCTCTGTAAAAAAAAAATATATATATATATATCAATAAAAAATATCAAAAATAATAATAATAACTGAACCAGAAATCTTTCTGTGCATGAGACTATGCTCAATTAACTGAGCCATTTCAGCGTGGCTCTTTTTTTTTTTTTACATCAAAATATTACATTATTAAGAGAAAAACAGGCTATGAGATAATATATATAATCCTATCGTACTGGTTTAAAAAGAAAATTTGAAAAGATATATAGGCCAACACATTGACATCTTCTATATTGTCTACATATATGCAGTCTGTATACATTGAGATGATAAGGAGCTAAGAGTTACTGAACATTTACTACTGGTGCCAAGCTAGGATTCAACGCTTTATATGAATTATTATTTCATTTAATCCTCTTTTCCATCTGAGATGGTTTCACAATTTATTGGATGGGGAGGGAATCAGGGCTCACAGTCTCAAAATTAATTGCTTCTTTGTAGAGTAAACAAAGGTAGGGCTGGAAGTCAAACCCATGTGTCTCTAACCACCTTGCTCTGGCTAATAGTTTTAAGCTCTGCTGCCTCCTAGAGTGTAGAATCGGAGATGCATTTCCATTAGGACAGACTAGAAGTTATTGTGGGTAATGAGCAGCCCAAAAGCTTTAGTGGCTTAGAGTAAAGAAGTTTTCTTTCTTGTTTATAGCACATGAACACCCTGGTTCTGCTGGAATCAGGATAAAGGAGCAGCCAACATGTAGGTTCCTGATGAGTGTTATCAGAGATGGACAGAGAGGGTAGCCTGTCTCACTGGTTACAAATTCTTCTGTTAAGGTAACAGGTTTGACTCCCTTATTTCATTGATCAAAGCCTATCACTGGTTGCAGCCAACACCATGGTCAATAGTAGAGCCTGACCTACTTGATGGAACCCAGTCAAAAGGTACCACATGGTGCCAGCTTCTATTGGGGCTGCTCCGGGGCAAAGGAGAGGGGTAGGGACTGGTAGGGAATGGCAGTGAAAATCAGTCAGGATGGTTGGTTGGATTTCTCCTCATCCACCTAGACTTTGTCCCTGAGCTTCCCCAAACCAAGATTTATAGGAGTGAACTTCAAAAAAAGAGGAGTTTGGACAGATGTCATTGGTGGAAAAATCAGAAGCCACTTCTGAGTGTGACCCTTTGTAACTCCCTGCTGCCTGAGTCCTCCACTTGGTGGGTGTGAAGTCCACAAATTAAGAGTTGACTGGGAAGGTAACTGGACTGCAAGCATTTCAGTGTCCATGTTCTCTTTATTTACAGCAGTCACTAACCTGGCTACAAACCTCCTTCTCATTTGCATTGCCCAACTGAGTGCTCCATCTGGTGGGGCTGATAGGAAAAATGCTGACATTAACACCCATGCTGGCCTGTGGTTTCAGTTCATTATGTGCAGGAACCTGTGATAAATGTTGTCCCTTCATATTTTCCCCATCCCACTGCAGAGAGCACTGAGCCCATTCTGCCTCCTGGCCCTGGTGTTACGGGGAGACCATGCACATTCAGTAGATGAGTAGAGATGGCAGATCCAGCTGTGATGCTCAGAGAAACCCAGGCCCCTTCCTCTATTACATTTCAGCTGATATATCCCATGGGTAAGGCATATGCCTGCCTCTGAAATACACCAGTCCTCTCAGTCCCCTTGTTGCCAAGCGTCTGCCTAAGATGCCTAAGCCTTGAGCAGCCACTCAAGTCTGCCAGAGGCTCAGATAACCAGGGCTGACAGAGGCTTCCACTGTTGGCAATGGCAGCAGCAGAGGTGTGATGGGGCATCATCACCTTTCCCTGATCACCAGGTTGCTTCTCGTCCCTGTGGGCTCCTGGAGTGTGAAAGCGAGCAGGCTGAGCTGAGGGATTCCCCCACTCCAGTGCATGAATTTTTCATGCACCGGGTCTCTAGTACTTAATAAAGCCTTAAGGAGCATTTCCAATAAAGACCCAGATATCTCTATCTTGTTAGGAAATTAAAACCACAACCCTATATGGGCCATAGCATCTCTCTCCTAATTTCCTGGGAGGACAAGCCTTGCCTCAGGGGAAGCAAATATTGGCAATCAGTGAAGATAATTACCATCGGAATCCATAGGAATGCTGACAGATCACACACACAAAAAAAACACACGCAACCTGGGACTGATTATAGGATTGTTCTTCCTCAGCTCTGAGGTCTTTCCAGTTGAGGAAACCTTGAGATAACCACCCTGGATGAGTCAGGGGACTAAAAACACACACACCGTGTTTATTATCTTTGCCAATGACTTCGGTCACAGAAAAAAGTTTTGGAGGCCCTTAAAATGTCTATAACCAAACATCACACAAGCTACAGACCTTTGAGCATTTGTAAAAAATGTTTAGAAGAGGTATTTCCCCCCTCTAATTTACTGCAGTCTTCCCTACTGTTTATGAATAGAGTGTTTCTATCTTTTTTTTTCTTTTTAAAATCTTTTTCCTTTTTATTGAATTCACTGGAATGATGATAGTTATCAATCAAAATGATACAGGTTTCTGGTGCACAGCCCTACAACACATCATCTGTACTGTGTGCTCACCACCCCATGTCAAGTCTGGTCCCAAGGCAACAGGAGGCCAGGACTTTTCAAATGGAGATATGGGGAGTTGGGGGCTCAGTAAGTGAAATGTGTGAACTGCCTGGCTCACACAGTAGGTGGACCACCATGCTGTCGGGGCTAACCGGCACCCGCACGGCCTCCCGCCCCTCTCTTGCGAGCTTCCTGGGTCTGAGCAAGCTGTCCTGTGCGTGTGTTAGATCGGATCCATCGGTTTTAGTTTGGCGACCTCCCATGCGCAGCACTGAGGTCATTTAGTGAAAAGAAGTGGTAACTTCACAGGATTTTTCAGACCAGGAGGGCACCTTAGAGATCACATCTAATTCTTTCATTTCTCAGACGAAGAGCCGGAGCCCAATGAGCTGGAAAGACGAGGATTCACGGTCCAGTTCAAAGCGCTTTCTGGTGCAGCACGCTTGCAGGGAGCTCCTCAGGGCGGGTGTCGGTCCCATCTGGATCCCCAGCATTCCCCCAAGTGTTTCTATCTTAATGGTGGATCCATTTAAACCTCAGAATCTTACAGCAAATGACACCAGCATATGAAATGTCATACTCAATGGTACATGGCTCCTTTATAATATGGGGGGGAGTTCCCCTAAACATTGCTGAGAATTATGTAATACTGTGAACAGAGAATATAATTCATATTGTTCATACAGGCCCAGCAAAGGACTCCTATTCTGGGAGACCATTGAACACACCAATAAGAGAAGCACCAGACTGCAAACTAGAACCACAAAGTCATGCCGACATTTTTCAAGGCCTCGGTCAGCAGTGGGAAATAACCCAATATGGTACAAAGAGTGATTTTCTGCCATTCTTATGTGTGTTCCAAAACATGGAAAGATTGGGACCCCACAAATACTGAGTCATACTAATTTACTCTTTAAAAATTACTCTCTGAAATATGTATATTTCATGGATAAATGGAGGACTGAGAAATAGAAACATCAATGGAGAGCCGAAACTGGTTTGGCTCAGTGGATAGAGCATCGGCCTGCGGACTCAAAGGTTCCAGGTTCAATTCCGGTCAAGGGCATGTACCTTGGTTGTGGGCACATCCCCAGTAGGGGGTGTGCAAAAGGCAGCTGGTCGATGGTTCTCTCTCATTGATGTTTCCGACTATCCCTCTCTCTTCCTCTCTGTAAAAAATCAATAAAATATATTTTAAAAAAAAGAAACATTGATGAAGAGAATAATTGAACTGCTGCCCCTTGCAATCCCCCTACTGGGTATTGTGCGACAACCCATGCATATGCTCTTTGCCCGAATTGATCCCAGGTTTAAAGCTTTATGTTTCCCAATAATTTTATTATTTTATTAGGAAAGTTCTGAAGTATGATTGTTATTTGCTACTGTATCCCTTTGTGAGAAATAAAATACAATGATGTGCTACTGAAATATCTAATCAGGTCCGTTTTCAATGCAATCATTTTGACAGTTTAAAATGAACCATAATGAGAGTATTTACACTAGGAAATTGACAAATACTACAAACCTACACATCACTTAATGTATTAATGAATGCTTAAACTTAAATAACAGAGGCTCTGAATGTTAACAATGGAGATTAAATGTGTAAGTATATCTTATAAGTTGACTTCAGTTGTGCACATCATTAAAACTCAATGAAACAGTTTTCCTTTCCGGATGCCAAACCTATGCTTCCACATGGCAAAGAGTCACTTGAGGAATTAGGGATATTTAAGCATATGTCTTAGATGCTGCACAGTCCTCCTTTGGGTAAAATAACACATTTATTTAAACAATTTGCAAATTCTCAGCAGACATTTAAACAAAGCAGATAAAAACAAATGTTCACCATGAAAAAATATTCAGTAGATGGAATTAAAACAAAAGCAAGTTAACATTATATGCATTTCCAGGGTTACTATTTGAATAGGTTAACCATTGTATGTCCTTGCAAGTACCAGAAAAATTGGAATTTTTATATAATGTAGATTAGGGGGAAGGCAAAGTGAATGACCAATTTGGCTCACAGTTCTGCATATCATAAATGTAAAAGATTCACCTACACAACATTTTGATAAATAAAACATATGTCTATATAGAAAATTGAATGAAAATATTCCCAAAAGATTTATTTATGATACCTGAAACCTAGAAATAACAAACCACAGAGATGAACAAAGAAAGGGGTTATTCACAGAATCCAGTACTATTCAACAATAAAAAAAATTAACTATTCACATAAGCATTTGTATTGATTCTCAAAATAATTGTGTATCATAGAGGAAACCAGCATTTGTTGAAAAGTACACATCAAACAGTGCTAATAAAATTATGAACAGTATGAAGTATTCTATTATAAAGGATGAAAAAAAAAATCCATGAGTGTATGGAGGGCCAAGAAAGGCAGAAAGAGAGATAACAACAGGGCAGTAGAAAATACAAGATGTGGCAAAAGAAGGTTTAGAGTTGTTGGTATGGAAAATAATACAATAATTGGTAATAATATCAGCGCCGCTGGTGTAGTGGTATCATGCAAGATTCCCAATAATTGGTAATAATAATACAGGAACAAACTCTGGCTCAGGCAGTGACCTCAGAGAAAGTTCTCTGGTTTGATTCCACATCAGTGCACATACCCCAATGTATCCCTAGTAGGGGATGAGAGGGAGACAGCATATTTATGTTTATCTTTTGTCCAGCCTCTTTCTCTCTCCCACCCGAAAAAAAGAATAAAATAATTTTCTAAAATATCTTTAAAAATACAATCTGAATTTACAACTGTGAGCCCATTAGAGCGCCACCCTGTGTATGGGTTAGAGGTGAGTTTATGTCACATGTGACAGTTTCACAGCTTTCTCTCTAGGTCAGAGCTCACCAAATAGCACCCATTAGAAAGGTGCTCCTGTTGCATGTCAGTTCTCATTTCCTGGGAAGACCAATCTTGCCTCAGTGGCAGCGAATGTTGACAAGCAGTGAAGAGTATTGCCATTGGAATCAACAGGAAGGCTGACTGATTACAAAAGACACATCCTGGGGATGAATACAGGATTGTTCATCCTCTAGCTTTGAGTTCTTCCCTATTGAGCAACAACCTTGAAATGACCTAGCTAGAGGTGAAAAGGGAATCCACAAACCCATGAGATTTTTTTTTCTGCCAGTGACTCCAGCTACAGGAAATAATGATGGAGGTCCTCAGACTGTCCTCAAACACCAATTATGCCACATGACCCAGAATCATTTGGACTTATACCTAGAAGAGGCACTTTCCATCTAGTTTAACTGCAGTGTCTCCCATGACTATGAAATAAAATACAATGATGTGCTACTGAAATATCTAATCAGGTCCGTGTTCAATGCAATCATTTGACAGTTTAAAAAGAACCATAACAAGAGTATTTACACCAGGAAATTGTCTAATACTAAAACCTACATATCACTTAATGGATTAATGAATGCTTAGATTTAAATAAGAGTGGCTATGAATGTTAACAATGTAGATTGAGTGTAAGTACATTATATAAGTTGACTTCAGTTGTGTTCTCTGAGAGTGCAGGTGTGACTGAATGACTTTCCACAATCACTGCACTCATATGGTTGTTCTCCAGTGTGAATTCTCTGATACCTTGTGAAAGCAGATTTTTGCCTAAATGATTCCCCACATTTACTACACTCATATGTTTTTTCTCCAGTATGAATTCACAGATGATTTTTGAAAGCAGATTTATGCCTAAATGAATTCCCACAATCACAATACTCAAATGGCTTTTCTCCCATGTGAATTCTCTGGTGTTCTCTGAGAGTGGAGATGTGCCTGAATGACTTCCCCAAATTACTACACTCTTATGGCTTTTCTTCCATGTGAATGTTCTCTGAGAGGGTAGAGCAGCCTGAATAACGTCCCATAATCACTACATTCATATGACTTTTCTCCAGTATGAATACTGTGATGATTTGTGAAACCAGATTTTTGACTAAATGACTTCCCACATTCACAACACTGATAAGGCTTTACTCCAATGTGAACTCTCTGGTGTTCTCTGAGAGTGTAGTTGTGCCTGAATGACTTCCCACAATCACTACACTCATATGACTTTTCTCCATTGTGAACTCTGTGGTGTTTAAGGAGGCTAGAGCTATGACTGAAGGACTTTCCACATACACAGCATTGATATGGCTTTTCTCCAGTGTGAACTCTCTGATGCATTGTGAAAGTAATTTTTTGCCTAAATGATTTCCCACATTGCCTACACTCATAAGGCTTTTTTCCAGTGTGAACTCTCTGGTGCTTTTTGAGAGCGGAGATGTGCCTAAACGAATTTCCACAATCTTCACACACATATGGTCTCTCACCAGTGTGAATTTTGAGGTGTGCAATGAGGTTAGACCTATGACTGAAGCACTTCCCACAATCACTACATTGATAGGGCTTTTTCCCAGTGTGAACTCTCTTGTAGCCTAAGAAGTGAAAACTCTGACTAAATGATTTTCCACATTCACTGCCTTGGTAAGGTTTTTCTCCCCTGTGAACTCCATAGACTTGTCTGCAGGTGACATGGGCAAGCTGTGAAGAATGTGGCTTAGATCTTATTCCAAGTAAAATTTAAGAAATTAGAAGCTTGTGTCAAGATCTAGTGAGGCATCTATGTGCATCTCATAACAAATATCCAGATTATTATTTAAAAATACTGCAGATAGAGCACTTCAGAAGAGCAGGTGAAGGGGAAAGAGTAAAAAGGTTAAGGTAGCCAGAAACCAGGAAGTCACAGATTGAAAGAAAAATCAGAAATGTCAAGAATACCAAGGAAAAGGTATAAATCAGCTGTTGCCAGTGGCACAGCCACCTAAACTCTATTGATCATGAGCAGGTTACTGGTATGATCTAAACACCACCTGTATGTCATAATTCCCATGACTTGTAAATCAAGTGGCAACATTTTAGATCATCCTTCATGTTAAAGCTGTGAAAACACCAGGGTTATCTTTGTACCTTCTATTATACAACCTTATAAAACACATATTTTTTGAGTTTTATTGAAAGACAATAGGAGTGAATAGGAAGCACCTGCCCAGAGCAACACAACATGCAATAGTATTCAGGGAACATAACATTACAAACAATGGAAGGACGTCTTTCACTAACTACCCATGATTTATGCAAGTAAAGATCATAACCTGGCATAGTCAGTCACAAAGGGCCTTTAACTGAACTAACGGTGAAGTGGAAGCCATGGATATGGTCATACACACCTCCCCAAAAGACAAAGTATAAGTCTGGTCCCATTAAGCTGTTTGGAACAATGCCGACTCCCAGATACTTCCTGCACTATTTGTCACTATGGTTATGAGGTATATTCATGGAGTCCTTTGCTCAGGTCTTTCCAAATGACTCAGCACTCTCAGCTACAGCACATTTGACAGGATAATGGGATAAAATAGAAGAGCCCATGATCTATGCCTGGGAGAGAAAAAGCTTACATTTGGAGAATAAAGAAACAGAGGTCATCACCTCAGGACAATAGGAGAATTGTGAAGGTCTCACCTACTGATGATAGAAGTGCAAAAACTTCCAGCATCATCTTGTGGTATAGAAGTCTCTGTGCCTCATCTCCTGAGAGAAGGTGATGGTCACGTCCTCAAAGTTCATATCCTGTCACAATGGGCATAGTTCAATTCATGATCAGTTTCTCTGCAATGATATTATGTTCATCCTCCCCAATGTCCATATCCATCTGCTCCCTTAACTCCCCACGTAAGAAAAGGACCCAGGACTTGGTGCCATCAAAGTCCCTCTCTCCTTATATTCGTACTGACACTGTGCTTTCCCACAACAATAACAGTAGATGATCATATACATGATACCTGGGCTCTAAGACTCACATTAAGGCAACACTACCCCTTTTCAATAAATTGGTGCCATGGTCAGGAGAGATCATGTCCATAATGAGAATGTGAGGATTTGACATGAGGCTTATCAGGCAATGCTCTGTTGTCCCCTGAATTACCATTTTAAGACCCCAATAATTATGGTGTCTCACTTCAATCTTTTGAACCCAACCCCAGGATTCTAAAGCCACTATTTCACACTGTCTCTTGGTCATAATTCATTGAACCACACTTCTCTCACACAGCTTCATTCCCAGAGGCACAAAGTCAAATGTAACAAAAGTATGACATGATAAGCACAATTTATTTCCCAATCATCTTCCAAAATTTTAATCCATAAGCTCTATAATATATTTCTCTTACCATTCTGTCTTCCAAAGCCAGTGGAGATTTTCAAGCCCAAAGGATGGTGCTATATGCTATCTCATCCTATTGATCACTGTAACAGCCTCAACAACAAGAGGACAGTGTACTCATATTTTACCTAAGCTTTAAACTAGGGATGTACCACAACATGCACACTCTTTTCAGGAATTAACCTGAAAATTCACAACTCTATAGTATCAGCAGGTAATGGACTCAACCTACATTCCCTCTTATTTAAAGGTCATGTCTCTGCAGCCTTGAATACACATCCCCTCTTCCTGGGCATATCATTCTTTCTCCCACACCTGTCTCACACCTGTACTCCCACAGCCTGCAAAATCATCTCCTTCACTTCCTACTCATTGGTCAGCATCTGTGGTATAAACACTGCTTGACAAATTCAAACAGAAATAAGTTCTATACAAACTCTGAGAGTCCAAACTCCTTGAGGCAGCTTTCAGTCCTACAATGAAGGCGTCTCTCCCTCATTGTGTTTTCTTTCAGCCTCACCTATTGAGAAACACATATCTTCATGCCACTTCCACTAGCCCTATACTGACCTCCCTTCACAAGTCACAGCCTTCATCACTCACGTCCCATTTACCCCATGCCCAGTGAATCTCACCAATGACCACTCATGCCCTAAGCAACTCAACCATAATGAGGAAAACAACCCAGGCTCAAACTCACAACAATATTCTGTTATGTCTTTTACAAATAGATATGTAACAGCTGCAATCTCATCCTGTTTCATTGCTCTTCAGTTTCCAATTAAAAAGATAAGGAAGAAGATGATCTATAACACTTCCTTAGTCTGTACACTCCATCTACATTTTAAAGAAGTTTTGATCCTGAACTGTGCCTCAGAGTTCCAGTCACTCATGAACTGCTCCCTGAAATATCATAACCCTAACAGGTAAAATAAAAAGTTTTGGTATCCCCAGTGAATATCTGCATCTCAGCTGGTGGCCCTTCCATACCTCCAGTTGCCAAATGCAATCTTTCAAATCTTTCTTCACTCTTACCTCTCTCTCCACCTCCAAATTAGAAAATCCTGGTGGCCACACCTAAAATACCAATCCATAATCCAAAGCTTATTTCACCTCCACAGCCACCCTCAGCGGCCAATTACTATGACACTAACCAAGACAATCACAACAGCATCCATCTTAGTCTTTCTACTGCCTCTATCCCATCTATATGTTTCAGCATGCAGCAGCCACAGGGAGTCTAATAACATCTAGGTAAGATACCCTGCCTCCATTGCTCCAAATCTCCCATTGCTCCCAACACCTACAGAACAGATGTCCAAGTTGTCACAAAGCTACTCAAGTCCTGACTCCTGTCCCATTGTTTCAAGTTCCTAATTAAAAGAAAAGAAGGGGAGGGGACACCTTATGCTTCCTTAATGAGCTCAGGCTTCACTCCAAGCCTTTACCCATAAAGAAACCCATGACTGGAAAAAACTTCTCACATACTATTCCACTGGTTGCCAAAAACAGGGACCAGTCATATGACCCTAGTCCTGGACTTAGAATTTTGCGCTTGGTGTCCCACCAAAGTCCCCAGGTTAAAGACCTAGAAAAGCAGCTGGATATTCCCAGGACACAACTATCTAAGAGGCCACAAGCCAGGGAGGCCCTGAAATATCTACCACCTAGTCCCCTTAACTGATTCTGCATCTCCAGGAATCTGGTGAAAGTAAAGGTCTGTTGAGAGCCTGGAAACCACCACCAAGACCCATAGTCTCAGGCTGATCAGGGCCCTTGCCCAGCCCCAGACCCGGTGATGCCTGCATGACATCAGGGCTTTCATAGGACTTCTCCATCCTGTCCCTAACTGCTATCTTCTCTCTTCTAGTATGTTCTTCCTCTAAGAAGTTTTGAGACAAAGTTAGAAACCTAACTTCCACCATGACCTTCTTTGGATCCCAGCCATTAATGGCAGCAGCTTCCTGCAAATGAAAGCAAAACTCCTCACACAAAACTGCTTTATCTGCTTTGCTGCCTTTAGCTATAAGACAGACCAGGATTTCCCCAATCCTCCCTCCTTAGAAACACCACAATGGCCTTACACAGTGGCTTTTCAGTCTGTTACCTTGTCCCACCCAGTCACACCATGTGTCACCCTCAAGCAATTCACTGTTCTGGCGCCGGGACCTGGACTGCAGGACTGGAACAGGCACCCACACCCGAGGCTGGAGGGTGAATAAGGTGAGGCCGGGTTGAACTCTGGAAGCAGAAAGTAGTTTGGGAGGCACGGAGAACTCAATCACTGCCTGTTGTGACTCAACCAGCCACAGCCACACAACTGCACTGTGGGGACACTGCCTCTGATGCCTCGTGACCCAGCACTGGAGCCTCTGATTCTGTGAACACCTGGTGGTCAAATTTACCACCAAGGGAACGA
The DNA here is from genome assembly GCA_036971965.1 of Nyctalus aviator. Lineage (NCBI taxonomy): Eukaryota > Metazoa > Chordata > Mammalia > Chiroptera > Vespertilionidae > Nyctalus > Nyctalus aviator. The sequence goes on along the minus strand of CM072933.1, from coordinate 54,179,602 downwards.
CTCTGGAAGTCAAACTCCAACCAATGAGCACAAGGATAATGCACCTCTCTTGGGCTTCATTGACTAAACCCAGCCCTCCTTAGCGCTTGGCCCTTTGGGTAGTGTAGCAATCTAGGTTTGCATGTGGCTCTAGGAATCAAATCACGCTCTGACCATTTCAAATATTGTTCTGGGGCATCCAAATGACATTGTGAACTGACAAATTAAGTTTTAGGGGATTGTCACAGGTTTGTAGAAAGTGTTGTCTACAAAACTGAACTCCTATTCGGATACTTTATTACAGATTCTGTTCCATCAGATAAAAAGAATTATTTCAATTATTCCTTAAGACTACAAATCTAGCAAAGACTGATTTGGCTCAGTGCATAAAGTTAGTGAATGTTTATTACAGGTGCCAAGCCTGGATTCAATGCTTTACATGTATATTATTTCATTTATTCCTCTTTGCAATCTGAGATGGTTTCACAATCTATTTTGGGGGGAGGGAATCCAGGCTCAGAGTCTCAAAATTAATGGCTTGTTTGTAGAATTAATAAAGGCAGAGCTAGAAGTCAAACCCATGTGTCTCTAACCACCTTGCTCTGGCTACTAATTTTAGGCTCTGCTGCCTCCTTGAGAGTAGATTCGGAAATGCATTTACATTTGGCTAGATGTTATTTTGGGTAATGAGCAGCCCAAAAGCTTCAGTGGCTTAGAGTAAAGAAGGTTTCTTTCTTGTTCACAGCACATGAACACCCTAGCTCTGCTGGAATCAGGATAAAGAAGCAGCCAACATGTAGGTTCTTGCTGGATGTTATCAGACATGGACAGAGAGGGCGGCCTGTCTCACTGGTTCCAGACTCTTCTGTTAAGGTGACAGGCTCGACTCCCATATTTCATTGCTCAAAGGCTATCACTGGCTGCAGCCAACATCACAGTCAATAGAGCATGACCTACTTGATGGACCCCAGTCCAAAGGGGATCTCATGATGCCAGCCTCTTTTTGGGCTGCTCATGGGCAAATGAAAGGAGTAGGGACTGGTAGGAATGGCAGTGGTTGTTAGTGAGAATGGTTTGTTGGCTTTCTCCTCATCCACCTAGACTTTGTGCCTGAGCTTCCCCAAACCCAAGATTCATAGGACTGAACTTCAAAAAAAAAAAAAAAAGTTTGGTCAGATATCATTTGCAGAAAAATCAGAAGCCACTTCTGAGTGTGACCCTGGGTAACTCCCTGTTGCCTGGGTCCCCCTCTGTGCTGGGTGTGAACTCCATATATTAAGAGAGTTGACTGGGAAGGTCACTGGATCACAAGCATTCCAGCATCCATGTTCTCTTATAGTCACAGCAGTCACTACCCTGCCTCCAAGCCTCCTTCTCATTTGCATTGCCCAGGTGAGTGCTCCATCAGATGGGGCTGATTGAAAAAACGCTGACATTCACACTCATAGTGATCCTGTGGTTTCCCTTCATTCGGTGCAGGAACCTTTGCTAAATGTGGTCCTTCATATTTTCCCCTTCCCCACTGCAGAGAGCACTAAGCCCATTCTACCTTCTGGCCCTGGTGTTACGGGGAGACCATACACATTCATAGATGAGCAGAGATGGCAGGTCCTGGAGTGATGCTCAGAGCAGCTCAGGCAACTTCCTCTATTACCCGTTAACTGATATATCACATGGGTAAGGCATATGCCTGTCTCTGGAGTTCCCCAGGTCCCTCAGTCCCCCAATCACCAAGGGTCTGTGTAAAGTGCCTAAGCCTGTGACGGTGGCTGTCCAGCCACTCAAGGCTCAGGTAACCAGGGCTGGCCGAGGCATCCACTGTTGGCACTGGAAGCAGCAGAGGTGTGATGAGGCATCATCACCTTTCTCTGATCGCCAGGTCCCCTCCTGCCCCAGAGGGCTCCTAGAGTGTGAGAGAGGGCAGGCTGAGCTGTGGATCCACCCACTGCAATGCATGAATTTTCATACACCCATTCTCTAGGAATTAATAAAGCCTTAAGGAGCATTTTCAATAAAGACCTGGATATCTCCATCTTGTTAGGAAATAAAAATCACAACCCTATATTGGCTATACCATCTCTCTTCTAATTTCCTGGGAGCACAAACCTTCCTTCAGGGGAAGTAAATATTGGCAATCAGTGAAGATAATTACCATCAGAATCCACAGAAATGCTGACTGATCACAAAAAAAAACACAACCTGGGACTGATTATAGGATTATCCTTTCTCAGCTCTGAGGTCTTTCCAGTTGAGGAAACCTTGAGATAACCACCCTAGATGGGTCAGGGGAGTAAAACAATTAGTGTTTATTTTCTCTCCATAGACTTCAGCCACAAAAAAGTTATGGAGGCCCTGAAAATGTCTATAAGCAAACATCACACAAGCCACAGACCTTTGTCCATTTGTAAAAAATGTTTAGTAGAGGTATTTTTTCCCTTCCAATGTACTGCAGTCTTACCTACTGTTTATGAATACAGTGTTTCTATTTGAATGGTGGTTCCATTTAAACCTCAGAGTCTTACAGCAAATGACACCAGCATATGAAATTTCATAATTAATGGCACATGGCTCCTTTAAAATATGGGGAGGAGTTCCCTTAAACATTGCTGAGAATTATGTAATACTTACTGTGAACAGAGACTATAATTCATACTGTCCACAGAGGCACTACAAAGGACTCCTATTCTGGGAGACCATTGAACTCACCACAAAGTCCTGCGGACTTTCTTTCAAGGCCTTGGCCAGCAATGCAAAATAACCCAATATGGGACAAGGAGTGATTTTCTGCTGTTCTTATGTGCCTATCACAGCATGGAATGTTTGGGACCACTCAAATACTGAGTGATTCTAATTTACTCTCTTTAAAAAATCACTCTCTGAAATATATATATTAAAGAAAGGGCGGTTGAGACATATAAACATCAATGAAGGGAATCATTGAACCACTGCCTCCTGCAAGCCCCCTGCTAGGGTTTGTGCCCACAACCCAGGCATGTGCCCTTTGCCCGAACTGAATCCAGATTTAAAGCTTGATATTTCCCAATAATTTCACTGTGTTATTAGGAACTTTCTGAAGCATGTTTGTTGCTACTCTATCAGTTTGTGGGAAATAAAATACAATGATGTGCTACTGAAATATCTAATTATGTCCATATTCAATGCAATCATTTTGACAGTTTAAAATGAACCATAATGAGAGTATTTACACCAAGAAATTGACAAATACTACAAACCTACATGCCACTTAATGTATTAATGAAAGGTTATACTTAAATAAGTGTGGCTCTGAATATTAACAATGCAGAATAAATGTGTAAGTATATGGTATAAGTTGACATCAGTTGTGAACATCATTAAAACTGAATGAAACAGTTTTCCTTTCAGGATGCCAAACCTATGGTTCCAAATGGCAAAGGGTCAGTTGAGTCACTGAGGAATTACGGATATTTAAGCATATGTCTTAGATGCTGCACAGAATATATTTATTTAAACAATTTGCAAAAGATTCTCAGTAAACAGTTAAACAAAGCAGATAAAAATAAATGTACACGATTTAAAAAAATTCCTCAGTAAATGGAATTAAAACAAAAGCAAGTTAATATTATACATATTTCTAGGGTTACTATTTGAAAAAGTTAACCATTGTATAGCCTTGCAGGGTAGCAGAAAAATTTGAATTTTATATAATATGGGTTGAGGGAAGGCAAAGTGAATGACCAATTTGGCTCACAGTTCCGCATATCATAAATGTAAAACATTCACCTAAACAACAGTTTGATAAGTAAAACATATGTCTATATAGACAATTGAATAAAAATATTCTTGAAAGATTTATTTTTAATACCTGAAACATAGAAGTTACAAACAACAGAGATCAACAGATAAAGGAGTTATTCAGAGATTCCAGTACTACTCAGCAATAAAAAATAATCACTCTTTATATCAGCATTTGTATTGAATCTCAAAATGACTGCATAGCTGGAGGAAATCAGCATTTGTTGAAAAGTACACATCAAATAGTGCCAATAAAATTATGAACAGTATGAAGTATTCTATTGTAAAGGATGAAAAAAACCCATGAGTGCATGGAGAGCCAAAAAAGGCAGAAAGAGAGATAACAATAGGGCAGTAGAAAACACAAGATGTGGCAAAAGAAGGTTTAGAGTTGTTGGTATGGAAAATAATACAATCATTAATAATAACAATACAGGAACAAAGTGTGGTCCAGCCAGTGTCCTCAGTTGGTTGGGTGTCATCCCTTTCAGAGAAAGGTCTCTGGTTTGATTCCAGCTCAGTGCACATCCCTCAATGTATCCCCAGTATGGGATGTGAAGGAGGCATCAGATCTATGTTTATCTCTTTCTTTCAATTTCTTTCTCTCTCCCAACCTCAAAAAGAATAAAAACTATTTTATAAAATATTTTAAAATATATAATCTGAACTGTGAGCCTACTATAGCGCCACCCTGTATATGAATTAGAGGTGAATTTATGTCACATGTGACAGCTTCACAGCTTTCTCTCTAGGTCAGAGCTCACCAAATAGCACCCATTACAAAGGTGCTCCCTGTTGCATGTCAGTTCTCATTTCCTGGGAAGACCAACCTTGCTTCAGTGGTAGCAAATGTTGGCAAGCAGTGAAGAGTATTGCCATTGGAATCAGCAGGAATGCTGACTGCTTACAAAAGATACATCCTGGGACTGATTACAGGATAATGCATCCTCTACTTTGCGTTCTTGCCTGTTGAGCAACAACCTTGAGATAAACTCCCCAGAGGGGACAAGGAAATCCACAAACCCATAAGATTATTTTTCTGCCAGTGACTCCAGCTATAGGAAATAGTGATGGAGGTCCTAAGACTGTCCTCAAAGACCTAACAAGCCACAGGCCCTGTAATCATTTGGACTTATATCTAGAAGATGCACTTTCCATCTAATCTAACTGTAGTGTCTCCCATGACTATGAAATAAAATACAATGATGTGCTACTGAAATATCTAATCAGATCAGTGTTCAATGCAATCATTTGACAGTTTCTAAAGAACCGTAATGAGTATTTATACCAGGAAATTGTCAAATACCACAAACCTACATGTCATCTAATGTATTAATGAATACTTAGACTTAAATAAGAGTGGGTCTGAATGTTAACAGTGCAGATTCAATGTGTAAGTACATCATATAAGGTGACTTTAGATGTGCTCTCTGAGAGTGCAGGTGTCAATGAATGACTGTCCTTAATCACTACAATCATATGGTTGTTCTCCAAGTGTGAACTCTCTGATGCTTTGTGAAAGCAGATTTTTGCCTGAATGATTTTCCACATTCACTACACTCTTGTGGCTTTTCTCGAGTGTGAACTTTTTGGTGATCTCTGAGGGTGGAGATATGCCTAAATGATTTGCCACAATCACTACACTCATAAGGTTTTTCTCCAATGTGAATTCTCAGATGATTTGTGAAAGCAGATTTTTGCCTAAATGATTTTTCACATTCACTACACTCATAAGGTTTTTCTCCAGTGTGAACTTTCTGATGTTCTCTGAGAGTAGAGAGCTGCCTGAATGACTTCCCACAATCACTACACTCATATGGCTTTTCTCCAGTGTGAAGTTTCTGATGTTCTCTGAGAGTGGATATGAGCCTGAATGACTTCCCACAATCACTACACTCATATGGTCTCTCACTAGTGTGAATTTTGAAGTGTTCAATGAGTTTAGACCTTTGACTGAAGCACTTGCCACAATCACTACCTTGATATGGCTTTTCTCCAGTGTGAACTCTCTTGTGGCATAAGAAGTGAGAACTCTGACTAAATGATTTTCCACATTCACTATATTGGTAAGGTTTTTCTCCCATGTGAACTCTGTGGTGTATAGTGAGGGAAGACCTGTGATTGAACAGCTTCCCACAATCAGTACACTCATAGGACTTTTCTCCAGTGTGAACTTTCTCACGTCTATTGAGATTTGAGATACATCTGAAAACTTTCCCACATGTATTACACTCATAATGCACTACTCCAGAGCAGACACCCTGATGTTGAACAAGGTACTCTTTGTGGCAGGCAGCTTTTTCACCTTCATCCCATTGATGATGCCTTTTTCTATCAGGAAATTCCTCTGAAATCTCAAGATGTTGTGGCTCCTCAGTGTTGACAGTGGCCTGGGCCTGAAGAAGCTCTGAGATGTCTGGGAAGTATTTCCCAACTTCCATACTGGTTGAAGACATCCCTGAGAAATAGAAGCTGCACCTGGTCAAAAATGTCCACAGCTTCCTTCCATGGCTTCTCTCCACTAGCAAGTTGGTGTTGCTGGTGAGGGTTTGCACTGAAACAGAAGTCTCTCACACATGTGTCACTGAACACCGTTTTCTGTTCAAAATCTGCTGCTTGTGACTCAGTCAGGTGCAGACTATCTTTTAACACAGAAAAACACCTCCCCCAGGTCCCCTGGGTTGCTGAAGCTTCTTAGAAGCACTCTCCTGTGACTCCCTTTGCACACATTCACTGCTCAGAACAGGCCTCAGCATCATGTGTTTTATGCTCACAACCTGAAAACAGAAAAATGATGATGAAATAAGTTGACTGTGGTGACAGTGAGAAGTTTCTTTATAAAAGTGTATCACACATAACACATTGGTTATATGCAATTGTCTGACAGCAACATATCTGTTGGAAGGATTGAAAAAAAATGCTGCTGTGATGCTCTGTGCCACTTAAAATCACAATACACAGAACATCTTAAACGAAATATGAAGCAAATATGGCAAGCACCACATGAAAAAAATTCTGGGTCATCTGCTCTTTCTTTTGATAACAGTGTTTAACAGGACTTGTCTGTTGGTGACATGGGCAAGCTGGGAAGAATGTTGCTTACGTCTTATTCCAAGTAAAATTTAAGAAATGAGAAAATTGTGTCATGGTCTAGTGAGGCACCTATGTGCATCTCATAACAAATATCTAGGTTATTATTTAAAAGTACTGCAGATAGAGCACTTCAGAAGAGCAGGTGAAGGGAAAAAAGTAAAAAGGTAAAGGTATCCAGAAACCAGGAAGTCACAAATTGAAAGAAAAATCAGAAATGTCAAGAATACCGAGGAAAAGTATAAATCAGCTGTTGCCAGTGGCACAGAGACCTAAACTCTTTTGATCATGAGCAGGATTCTGGTATGATCCAAACACCACCTTTATGTAATAATTCCCATGAGTTGCAAATCAAAAGGCAACCTTTCATATCATTCTTCATGTTAAAACTTTGAAAACAACAGGGTTATTCTTGTACCTTCTATTGTACAAGCTTAGAAAACACAGATTTTCTGAGTTTTATTGAAAGACAATAGAGGTGAATAGGAAGGACCTGCCCAGAGCAACACAGCATGCAATAGTATTCAGGGAACATAACATTACAAACAATGGAAGGAGGTCTTTCAAGAATTATCCATATATCATGCAAGTAAAGACCATAACAGGGCATAGTCAGTCACAAAGAGTCTTTACATGAACTAATGGTGAAGTGGAAGCCATTGGATATGCTCATACAGACCTCTCAAAAGGATAAAGAACAAGCCTGGTCTCATTAAGCTGTTTGGAACAATCCTGACTCCCAGACACTTCCTGCACTATTTGTCACTATGGTTGTGAGGGATATTCATGGAGTCCTTTGCTCAGGTCTTTCCAAATGACTCAGCCATGTCTGCCACAGCAGATTTGACAGGATAATGAGATAAAATAGAACAGCCCATGGTCTAGGTCTGCGAGAGAGAAAGTTGACATTTGGAGAATAAAGAAAGAGATACATCACCTCAGGACACTAGGAGAATTATGAAGGTCTTACCTAAAGATTATACAAGTGCAAAAACTTTCAGCATCATCGTGCAGTACAGAAGTTTCTGAGCCTCATCAAGGATAACCCATTCCTCCTGAGAGAAGGTGATGGCCACGTCCTCAAAGTTCATATTCTGTCACAATGGACACAGTTCAGTACATGATCAGTTTCTCTGCTCTGATTTTATGTTCATCCTCCCCAACATCCATATCCATCTGCTCCCTCAATTCCCCACATAAGAAAATGCCCCAGGACTTGGTGCCATCAAAGTCCCTCTCTCCTTATATTCCTTATCCTGTATCTTCTCACAACAATAAGGGTAGATGATCATATAGAGAATATCTGTGCTGGAAGGCTCACATGCAGGCCTCACTGCCCCTTTTCAATAAATTGGTGTCATGAACACAGGGTAGGGAGAGATGGTGTCCATAATGAGAATGAAGATTTGACATGATGCTTTTCAGGCAATGCTCTGTTGTCCCCGGAATTCCCATTTTAAGATCCCAACAATTATGGAATCTCACTGCAATGATTTGAATCCAATACCAGGGTGCTGAAGCTATTATTTTGCACTGCCTCTCGGTCATAATTCATGGAATTACACTTCTTTCACATAACTTCATTCCCAGAGGCACAAAGTTAAATGTAACACAAGTATGCCATCATGAGCACAGTTTATTTCCCAATCATCTTCCAAAATTTTAATCCACCACCTCTGTAATATATTTCCCTTACCATTCTGCCTTCCAAAGCCAGTAGAGATTTTCAAGCCCAAAGGATGGTGATGTACACTATCTCATTCCTATTAATCACTGTAACAGGCCTCAACAACAAGTGGCAGGTGAGCACACATACTTCACCTAGGAATGTACCACCATAATGCACTCTCTTTTCAGGAATTAACCTTAAAATTCACCAGTCTGTAATATCAGCAGGTAATGGACTCAACTTTCTTTCCCTCTTATTGAAATGCCATGGCTCTGCAGCCATGAAAGCAACAAACTATTCTGACTAACTTCCAGTGTCATTCCCTACTAGTCCCTATTCCTCTCCTTTGCCCCTGAACAGCCCACAAATAGGCTGGCACCATGTGGTCGCCTTTGATCTGGGGTCCATCAAGTAGGTCAGTCTCTACTACTGACCGTGATCTTGGCTGCAGCCAGTGATAGGCTTTGACCAATGAAATGTGGGAGTCGAGCCTGTCACCTTAACAGAAGAGACTGGAAACAGGGAGAAGGGCCACCCTCTGTCCATCTCTGATAACACCCAGCAGGAAAGTGCATGTTGGCTGCTCCTTTATCCTGATTCCAGCAGAACCAGGGTGTACATGTGCTATGAACAAGAAAGATACCTTCTTTACTCTAAGCCACTAAAGCTTTGGGGTTGCTCATTACCCACAATAACATCTAGTCTGTCCTCATGGAAATGCATTCCCTATTCTACCTTCTAGGAGTCAGCAGAGCCTAAAATTAGAAGCCAGAGAAATGTGGTTAGGGATACATGTGTTTGACTTCTAGCCCTGCCTTTATTAATTCTACAAACAAGCAATTTATATTGACACTCTGAGCCTGGATTTCCTCCCGATCAAATAGATTGTGAAACCATCTCAGATTGCAAAGAGGATTAAATGAAATAAATAATGCACGTAAAGCTCTGAATCCAGGCTTGGCACCTGTATTAAACATTCAGTAACTCTTAGCTCCTTAACATCACAATGTGTACTGACCACAGAAATGCAGACAATATAGAAAATGTCAATGTGTTGGCCTATATATCCTTTCAAATTTTCTTTTTAAACCAGTATGATAGAATTATATATATATTATCTCAGAGCCTGCTTTTTCTCTTAATAATGTAATGTTTTGATGTTAACAAAAAATAAAATATAAATAAAAGAGAGAGCCAAATTGAAATGGTTCAGTTTGTTGAGCGTATATCCTGCACAGAAAGATTGCTGGTTCGGTTATTATTTGAGGGCACTTGCTGTGGTAATGGGCTGTAGTCCATTAGGGGGTCATGTAGGAGGAAGTCATTCTATGTTTCTATCCTTCTCACTGTAAAAGTCAAATAAAATATCTTTACATATATTTTTCCATTTTGATTTATAGTTTTTAAAAAAATATATTTTATTGATTTTTTAAAGAGAGGAAGAGAGAGGGATAGAGAGTTAGAAACATCAATGAGAGAGAATCATTGATCAGCTTCCTCTTGCACACCCCTACTGGGGATGTGCCTGCAACCAAGGTACATGCCCTTAACCAGAATCGAACCCAGGACCTTTCAGTCCACAGGCTGACGCTCTATCTACTGAGCCAAACCTGTTTCGGCTTGATTTGTAGTCTTAAGGAATAATTGAAATAATACTTTTCACCTAAGGGAGCATTTTAAGAGTCATGGAATCTGAAATAATGTTTCCAAACAGGAGTTCAGTTTTGTAGACAACAGTCCCTGGACACCTGTGAAGATCCCCTAAAACCTAAAGTTGTTAGTTCCCAATGTCTTTGGATGCCCCAGAACAATATTCACAATGGGCAGTGAGTGATTGGGATCCTAGTGCCACATGGAAGGCTAGATTGCTGCATTACCCAAAGGGCCATGTGCTAAAGAGGGCTGGGCTTAGTCAATGAAGCCCAGGAGAGACTCATTATTACTGTGCTCATTGGTTTGAGTTTGACTTCCAGAGTCTTTCTCTTGGTGGTGAATTTGACCTTTGCAGTGTGCTCAAAGAATCAGAGGCTCCAGTGCTGGATCACGAGACATCAGAGGCAGTGTCCCCTCAGTGCAGTGGTGTGTCTGTGGCTGGTTGAGTTCCAACAGGCTGTGATTGAGTTCTCCGTGCCCAAACTACTTTCTGCTTCCAGAGTTCAACCCGGCCTCACCTCATTCACCCTCCAGCCTCAGGTGTGGGTGACTTTTCCCGTCCTGCAGTCTAGGTCTCAGTGCCAGAACAGTGAGTTGCTTTTCAGTCTGTTACCTTGTCCCACCCATTCATTCTGTGCAGGAACCTGTGCTAAATGTGGTCCCTTCATATTTTCCCCTTCCCCACCGCAGTGAGCGCCCTGGCCCTAGTGTTACGGGGAGACCATGCACACTCGTAGATGAGCAGAGATGGCAGGTCCAGGAGTGATGCTCAGAGAAACCCAGGAACCTTCCTCTATTACCTTTTAGCTGATATATCCCATGGGTAAGGAACATGCCTGCCACTGGAGTCCTCTAGTCCCCTCAGTCCCCCAGTCACCAAGGGTCTGCCCAAGGGGCCTAAGCCTTGGATGGTGGCTGTCCAGCCACTCCAGTCTGCCCAAGGCTCAGGTAACCTAGCTTGGCCATGGCTTCCACTGTTGGCACTGGCAGCAGCAGAGTGTGATGGGGCATCACTTTACTCTGCTCACCAGGTGGCCTCCCGCCCCTGAGGGCTTCTGGAGTGGGGGGCAGGCCAGGCTGAGGGATCCCCTCACTACAATGCATGAATTTTCATGTGCCGGGCCTCTTGTATTTAATAAAGCCTTAAGGAACACTTCCAATAAAGATCTGGTTATCTCTATCTTGTTAGAAAATTAAAATCACAACACTATTTGGGCCATAGCCTCTCTCTCCTAATTTCCTGGGAGGACAAGCCTTGCCTCAGGGGAAGCAAATATTGGCAATCAGTGAAGATAATTACCATCGGAATCCATAGGAATGCTGATGGATGACAAAAAAACAAACAAAACAAAAAAACCACAAAAAACCCAAACAAACAAACAAAAAACACACAACCTGGGACTGATTATAGGATTCTCCTTCCTAAGCTATAAGGACACACACACATATATAGATGAGGACTCACGACCCCCACTCACAAACAACACAGGAACACACACACACAGACGGGAATCATCCCCCCACTCATACTCACCACAGGAACACACACAAACACGCACACACAAAGACTGGGACTAATTCCCCAAATCACAAACAACAAAGGGACACTTACACACACAAAAACACACAGAGATGGGGACTCAACCCCCCCCACACACACACCACAGGGACGCACACACAGACACACAGAGGTGACTCACACCCCACCCTCAAACACCACAGGGATACGCAAAAACACACACAAACACACACAAAGACGGGGATTCACCACAACGCTCAAACACACCACAGGGACACAAACACAGACACACAAAGGGGACTCATCCCCCAACTCACAAACACAACAGGTTGAAGCAAACACACACACAAACACACACACAGATGGGGACTCACCACCCCACTCAAACACACCACAGGGACGCACACACACAAACACAGAGAGGACTCATCCCCCACTCACACACACCACAGAGACACACACACACACGCACACACACAGACACATAAACGGGGACTCATCCACCCACTAACACACACAACATAGGGTCACACACACGCACACACGGGACTCATCCTCCCATTCACACACACCACAGGGACACACATACACAAGACAGGGACTCATGCCCCACTCACACAAACCACAGGGACACACATACACCCACACAGACACACATACAGGGCACACATACACCCACACAGGGCACACATACACCCACACAGGGCACACATACACCCACACAGACAGGACTCATCCCCCACTCACACACACAACCTGGACACACACACACACAGACACACAGACACATATACGGGGCCTCATCCACCCACTCACACACACAACCTGGACACACACACACAGACACACACACACAGACACATAGACGGGGACTCACCCCCCCATTCACACACAACATTGGGTCACACACACACACGGATGGGACTCATCCCCCCACTCACACACACCACAGGGACACACATACACACAGACAGGGAATTATCCCCCACTCACACAGACCACAGGGACACACACGCACACACACACACACACACACACACATACACACATATAAGGGAACTCATCCCCCACTCACACACAACAAAGGGACACACACACAAAAAGACACATACATAGATGGGGACTAACCCCCCACCCACTCACACACAACACAGAAAAACCCTCACATACAGAAACGGGGACGCATCCCCCCACTCATACTCACCACAGGGACACACACACACATGCACAGAGACTGGGACTCATATACCCACTCACACACAACAAAGGGACACAAACACACACACACACATAGATGCGGACTCACCCCCCACTCACATACACCACCTGGACACAGACACACACTCACACACACACACATAGACTGGGTCTCACACACAACATAGGGACCCCCCACACACACAGATGGGACTAATTACCCCCCTCACACACACATCACAGGGACACACACACACAGATGGGGACTCATCACCCCACTCACACACACAACAGGGACACACAAACACACATCCCCCCCACACCACACACACACAGATACAACACACACACACACAACAACACTCATCCTCCACTCACACACACACAAACAGGACTCATCCCCCCCCACAACACACACAGAACACACAACACACAGGGACTCATCACACCCCACACACACCACACACACAACACACAACACACAAACACACACACAGGGACACACACAACACACACAACACCAACACAGGGACACACACCACACACACACACACCAACACACACACACAAACACACACACATCACCACACACACACACCACAACACACACACACACACAAACACACACACACAACCCCAACACACACAAAACACCACAGACCACACTCATCCCCCACTCACACACACCACAGGGACACACACAACACACACAACTCACACCACACAAACACACACACACAATCCCCCACTCACACACAAAGGGACACACACCCCCACACACACACCCCCAACACACACACACAACACCACACACACAAACACAGATGGGAACTCACCACAACACACACAAACACACAACACACACAACACACCACACACACAAACAAGGGACACCACCCCACTCACACACAACAAACAACACACACACACACACACACCTCAACCCCCACACACACCACAGGACACACACACACACACACACACAGAGGGACTCACCCCCACACACACACCACCGGGACACACACACACACACAACACAGGGACAGACACACACACACCCACACACACACACAGGGACTCACCCCCTACTCACACACACCATATGGACACACACACACAAACACATAGAAGAGGACACCCCCACACTCACACACACCACAGGGACACACACACACAAACACACACACGCACACACAGACTGGGACAGACACACACACACCCACACACACACACAGGGACTCACACACTCACACACACACAGGACACACCAGGACCCCACACACACACACACACACACACACACACACACACACACACACACAGATGGGGACTCATCCCCCACTCACACACACCACAGGGACACACACACACACACACAGACAGGGACTCATCCCCCACTCACACACACCACAGGGACACACACACACACACACAGATGGGACTCATCCCCCCACTCACACACACCACAGGGACACACACACACACACACACACACACAGATGGGACTCTTCAACCCACTCACACACACCACAGGGACACACACACACACAGAGGGACTCACCCCTCCACTCACACACAAGGGACACACACACACAGAGGGGGACTCACCCTCCCACTCACACACCATAGGGACACACACACACACACACACAGATGGGGACTCAACCCCCCCCAACTCACACACAACACAGGGACACACACACACACAGATGGGGCCGAGCCTCCACTCACACACACCACAGGGACACACACACACACACACACAATTAGATGGGGACTCATCCCCCCACTCACACACACCACAGGGACACACACACACACACATACATAGACAGAGACTCACCCCCTCAATCACACACCACACTGGGACACACACACACACACACACACAAACACACACACAGATGGGGACTCGTCCCCCATTCAATCACACCACAGGGACACACACACACACAGATGGGACTCATCCACCCACTCACACACACCACAGGAACACACGCACACACACAGATGGGACTCATCACCCTCACAAACACACACACACACACACACACACACACACACACAGATGGGACTCATCCCCCCACTCACACACACCACAGGGACACACACACACACACAGGGACTCATCCCCCCACTCACACACACCACAGGGACACACACACACACACAAACACCCCCCCACACACAGGGACACACACACACACCACAGACACACACAACACAGGGACTCACACTCACACACACCACAGGGACACACACAAACACACACACAGAGGGAGGCACACACCACCGACTCACACACACCACAGGGATCCACACACACACACACACAGAGGGGGACTCACCCCCCACTAAAACACCCCAGGGACACAACCACACAACAAACCACAGGACACACACACACACACAGACTTGTACTCATCCCCCCACTCAAACAAACCACAGGGACACACACACACATACACACACACACACACACACAGACTCACCCCCCACACACACACACACAAACACACAGACATGGACTCATCCCCCACTCACAGACACCACAGGGACACACACACACACACACACAACACACAACAACACACAAGAGGGACTCATCCCCCCACTCACACACACCAACACACACACACACAACACACACACACACACACACCCACCACTCACACACCACACACACAACACACAGGGACTCACCCCCACACACACACCAGGGACACAACACACACACCACAGGGACTCATCCCCCCACACACACACACACACACACACACACACACACAAATGGGGACTCCTCCCCCACCCACACACACCACAGGGACACACACACCCCCCACACACACCACACACAACACAACACACAAGGACTCATCCCCACACACACACAACAAAGGACACACACACACAAAAACACACACAGGACTCACCCCCCCCACTCACACACCACAGGGACACACACACACACACAGATGGGACTCATACCCACTCACACACACACACAACACACACACCCCACACACACAGGGACACACACACACACACAGATGGGACTCACCCCCCACTCACACACACCACAGACACACACACACATAGATGGGAACTCATCCCCCCACACACACAACACACAGGGACACACACACACACACACAGAACTCATCCCCCACACACACACACACAGGACACACAAACACACAAACACTGATAGGGACTCATCCCCCACTCACACACACCACAGGGACACACACACACACAACACGGGACTCATCCCCCACACACACACAACACACACACCACAGGGACTCACCCCACACACACACACAGGGACACACACACACAAAACTCACACACACCCACAACCAACACACACACACACACATACACAGGAACTCACCCCCCACTCACAACACCACAGTGACAAACACACACACACACACAACAAACACACAACGGGGACTCACCCCCACTCACACAAACCAGGGACACACACACAAACACACACAGATGGACTCATCCCCCCACTCACACACACACACAGGGACACACCCCACACACACACACACAGCTCACCACACACACACACAACACAGGGGACTCATCCCCCACTCACACACACCAAAACAACACACAACCCCACACTCACACACAACACTGGGACACACATACACACACAAACATAATGGGACTCATCCCCCCAACTCACACACACCACAGGGACACACACATACACACAAGCACACAGAGACAGGTCTCATGCCCCCACTCACACACACCACAGGGACACACACACACACACAGACAGGACTCATCCCACCAGTCACACACAACACAGGGACACACACACACACACACAGAACTCATTCCCCCACTCAGACACTACACAGGGACACACACACACACACATAACTCATACACACAACACACACACACCAATGGGACTCACCCCCACACACACACAACACACACACACACAAACACAAAACACACACACACACATAGACAGGGACTTACCCCACTTACACGCACAACACACAAAAACACACATGGACTTATCCACACCACAGGGACACACACACACTCAGATGGGGACTCATTCCCCACTCACACACACAACAGGGACACAAATACACCCACACAGAAAGGACTCATCCCCCACTCACACATACCACAGGGACACTCACACACACAGAGGGGACTCATCCCCCCACTCACACACACCACTGGGACACACGCACACTCATACAGACAGAGACTCATCCCACCACTCACACACACCACAGAAACAAACACATACACACACAGACGGGACTCATCCCCCCACTCCCAAAAATCACTGGGACACACACACACATGCATAGACTGGGACTCACCCCCACACACTAACACACAACACAGGAACACGCACACAGCCAGAGACAGGGACTCATCCCCCCACTCATACTCACCACAGGAACACAAACACAAACACAAAGACTGGAACTGATCCCCTGATTCACACACAACAAAGGGATACTCACACACACACAAAAAAACACACAGACGTGGACTCACCCCCCACTCACACACACCACAGGGACACACACACTGACACACAGAGGGGACTCATCCCGACACTCACAAACACCACAGGGACACGCAAACACACACACAAACACAAACACGGACGGAGACTCACCAGCCCACTCAAACACACCACAGGGACACGCACACATACACAAAGATGGGACTCATCCCCCAACTCATACACACCATAGGCACATACACACACACATATAGAAGGGGATACATCACCCCACACACAACAGGGACACACACACACACACACACACAGAACTCATCCCCCCACCACACACACAACACAAGGACACACAAACACACAAACACAGATGGGTATTCATACACCCACTAATACACACCACAGGGACACACAGAGACACACACACAAACAAACAGGGACTCATCCACCCACTCACACACATCTCAGGGATACACATACACACACAGAGAAGAAACTCATCCCCCCACTCATACACACTACAGGGACACACATACTCACACACACATAGATGGGGACTCACCCCACCAATCACACACACCAAGGAGACACACACACACACACACACAGATGGGACTCATCCCCCCACCCACACACAACAGAGACACACACACACACACACACACACACAAAACCAGGACTCATCCCCCCACTCACACACACCACAGCAACACACACACACACACACACACACAATAACACACACAGAAGGGGACTCATTCCTCCACTCACACACACCACAGGGACACACACACGGAGACAGAAACACAGATGGATAGATGGGGACCCATCCTCCACTCTGACACACCACCTGGACACACACACACACACACACAGATGGGACTAATCCCCAAACACACACACACCACAGGGACACACACACACAGATGTGGACCAATCCCCCCACTCTCACCCACAACAGGGACACACACACACACACACAAACACACAGACTTGGACTCATCCCCCCAATCACACAAAACACAGGGACACACACAGAGACACAAACACACACAGAAAGATGGGGACCCATCCCCCACTCACACACACCACCTGGACACACAAACACACACACACACACATAGACGGAGACTCACCATCCCAATCTCACACAACATAGGGACACACACACACAGAGATGGGACTAATCCCCCAACACACACACATCACAGGAACACAACACAAAGACAGGTACTCACCCTCCTAAGCACACACACTACAGGGACACACACACAGACACACAGAGGGGACTCGTCCCCCCACTAACAAACACCACAGGGATACGCAAACACACACAAAAAAAGACACACAGACGGGGACTCAATCCCCCACTCAAACACACCACAGGGACATGCACACATACACACAGATGGGACTCATCCCCCAACTCATAAACACACAGGGACACACACACACATTTAGAAGGGGATTCACCGCCCCACACACCACGGGGACACACACACACACACAAACGGGACTCATCCTCCCCACACACACACAACACAATGACACAAAAACACACAAACACAGATGGGAACTCATACCCCACTCACACACACCACAGGGACACACACACATACAAACAAACGGGGACTCATCCCCCCACTCACACACAACATAGGGAAACACACACACACACACACACACACAGACGGGACTCATCCCCATACTCACACACATCTAAGGGATTTACACACACGCACACACTGAAGAAACTCATCCCCCCACTCATATACACCACAGGGACACACACACACTCACACACACACACACAGATTGGACTCATCCCGCCACGCACACACACCACAGGAATACACACACACACAAACACACAATAACACACACAGAGGGTCTCTCATCCATCCACTCACACAAACCATTGGGACACACATACACACAAACACACACAGACTTGGACACATCCCCCCAATCACACACACCACATGGACACACACACACACACACATAGATGGGGATTCACCTCCCACTCACATACACCACCTGGACACACACACACACACAAACACACACAGACACACACACACACACACATAGACGGGGACTCAACACCCCACTCCCCAAAACCACTGGGACACACACACATACATAGACAAGGACTCACCCCCACACACAGGAACACGCACACACCCAGAGACGGAGACTCATCCCCCCCACTCATACTCACCACAGAAACACAAACACACACACAAAGACTTGGACTCATCCCCCGAATCACACACAACAAAGGGACACTCACACACAGGAACACACACACAGACGTGGACTCACCCCCCACTCACACACACCACAGGGACACACACACAGACACACAGAGGGGACTCATCCCCCCACTCATAAACACCACAGGGACACACAAACACACACACAGAAACACAGACGGGGACTCACCAGCCCACTCAAACACACCACAGGGACACGCACACATACACACAGATGGGACTCATCCCCCAACTCATACACACCACAGGGACATACACACACACATATAGAAGGGGATACACCGCCCCACACACCACGGGGACACACACACACACACACACAGAATGCATCCCCCCACCACACACACAACACAAGGACACACAAACACAGATGGGTACTCATACCCCCACTAACACACACCACAGGGACAAACAGAGACACACACAAACAAACGGGGACTCATCCACCCTCTCACAAACACCATAGGGAAACACACATACACACCAACAGACGGGACTCATCCCCACACTCACACACATCTCAGGGATACACATACACACAAACAGAAGAAACTCATCCCCACACTCATACACACCACAGGAACACACACACACACAGATGGGACTCATCCCCCCACCCACACACCATAGAGACACACACACACACAAAACCAGGACACATCCCCCCACTCACACACACCACAGCGACACACACACACAGACAATAACACACACAGAGGGGGATTCATCCCTCTATTCACACACAACACAGGGACACACACAGAGACACAAACACACACGGATAGGTGGGGACCCATCCTCCACTCTCATACACCACCTGTACCCACACACACACAGATGGGACTAATCTCCCAACACACACACACCACAGGGACACACTCACGCACAGATGGGGACTCATCCACCACTCACACACACCACAGGCACACACTCACACAGATGTGGACTCATCCCCCCACTCACACACACAACAGGGACACACAAACACACAGATGGGAATCATCCCCCCACTAACACAAACCACAGGGACACACACACACACAAACGCACACAGACTTGGACTCATCCCCCCAATCACAGACACCACAGGTACACATAAACACACACACACACACACACACACACAAACACATAGATTGGGACTCATCCCTCCACTCACACAAACCATAGGGACAAACACACAAACACACAAAGACTGGTTCTCAACCACGACTCACACACAACAAAGGGACACTCACACACGCACAAACACACACACAGATGTGGACTCACCCCCCACTCACACACACCACAAGGACACACACACAGACACACAGAGGGGACTCATCCCCCCACTCACAAAAACCACAGAGACATGCAAACACATACACAAACACAAACATGGACGGGGACTCACCCCCGACTCAAACACACTACAGGGTGACACACAGAGACACACAGAGGGGACTCATCCCCCCACTCACAAACACCGCAGGGACATGCAAACACACACACAAATACAAATACGGACAGGGACTCACCCCCCCACTCAAACACACCAGAGGTACACGCACACATATACACAGATGGGACTCATCCCCCAACTAATACACACCACAGGGACATACACACACACACACATATAGAAGGGGATACACCGCCCCACACACCACGGGGACACACACACACACACACACACACACGGAACTCATCCCCCCACCACACACACAACACACACAAACACACCAACACACAAACAAAGATGGGTACTCATACCCCCACTAACACACACCACAGGGACACACACACACACACACAAAAAAAAACAGGGACTCATCCACCCACTCACACACACCATAGGGAAACACACATACATACAAACAGACGGGACTCATCCCCACACTCACACACATTTCAGGGATACACATACACACACAAAGAGAAGAAACTCATCCCCCCACTCATACACACCACAGGGACACACACACACACACACACACACACACACACACAAACATAGATGGGGACTCACCCCACCAATCACACACAACACAGGGGAAAAAACACACACACACACACAGACTAGACTCATCCCGCCACGCACACACACCACAGGGATACACACACACACACACACAAACACACAATAACACATACAGAGGGTCTCTCATCCCTCCACTCACACAAACCATTGGGACAAACACACACACAAACACATCTATGTGTGTGTGTGTGTGTGTGTGTGTGTGTGTGTCTGTCTGTCCAGATGGAGTGTGTGACTGGGGGGATTTGGACACATCCCACCAATCACACACACCACATGGACATACACACACACACACACACACACACATAGATGGGGACTCACCTCCCACTCACACACACCACCTGGACACACACACACAAACACACACACACACACAAAAATACACACATAGATGGGGACTTATCCCCCCACTTACACGCACAATAGGGACACAAAAACACACATTCGGGACTTATCCCCTACTCAAACACACCACAGGGACACACACACTCAGATGGGGAATCATTCCCCACTCACATATACAACAGGGACACACATACACCCACACAGACAGGACTCATTCCCCACTCACACACACCACAGGGATACACACACAGACACACAGAGGGGACTCATCCCCCCACTCACACACACCACTGGGACACACACACACTCATACAGACAGAGACTCATCCCACCACTCACACACACCACAGAAACAAACACACACCCACACAGATGGGACTCATCCCCCCACTCCCAAAAATCACTGTGACACACACATACATACATACATAGACTGGGACTCACCCCCACACATTAACACACAACACAGGAACACGCACACAGCCAGAGACGGGGACTCATCCCCCTACTCATACTAACCACAGGATCACAAACACACACACAAAGACTGGAACTCATCCCCCGATTCACACACAACAAAGGGATACTCACACAAACACAAACACACACACAGACGTGGACTCACCCCCCACTCACACACACCACAGGGACACACACACAGACACACAGAGGGGACTCATCCCGCCACTCACAAACACCACAGGGACACGCAAACACACACACAAACACAAACACGGATGGGGACTCACCAGCCCACTCAAACACACCACAGGGACACGCACACATACACACAGATGGGACTCATCCCCCAACTAATACACACCACAGGGACATACACACACACATATAGAAGGGGATACATCACCCCACAAACCACAGGGACACACACACACACACACAGACAGAACTCATCCCCCCACCACACACACAACACAAGGGCACACAAACACACAAACACAGATGGGTACTCATACCCTCACTAACACACACCACAGGGACACACAGAGACACACACACAAACAAACAAGGAATCATCCACCCACTCACAAACACCATAGGAAAACACACATACACACCAACAGACGGGACTCATCCCCACACTCACACACATCTCAGGGATACACATACACACACAGAGAAGAAACTCATCCCCCCACTCATATACACCACAGGGACACACACACACACACACACACACACATAGATGGGGACTCACCCCACCAATCACACACACCACGGGGACTCACACACACACAAACAGATGGGACTCATCCCCCCACCCACACTCCACAGAGACACACACACACACACACACACACAAAACCAGGACTCATCCCCCCACTCACACACACCACAGCGACACACACACACACACACACAATAACACACACAGAGGGGGACTCATCCCTCCACTCACACACACCACAGGGACACACACACAGAGACACAAACACACACGGATAGATGGGGACCCATCCTCCACTCTCACACACCACCTGGACACACACACACACACACACAGAGATGGGACTAATCCCCAAACACACACAAACCACAGGGACACACACACACAGATGTGGACTAATCCCCCCACTCTCACCCACAACAGGGACACACAAACAAACAGACGGGAATCATCCCCCACTAACACAAACAACAGGGACACACACACACAAACACACACAGACTTGGACTCATCCCCCCAATCACACAAAACACAGGGACACACACAGAGACAAAAACACACACAGAAATATGGGGACCCATCCCCCCCCCTCACACACACCACCTGGACACACACACACACACACACACACACATAGATGGGGACTCACCACCCCAATCTCACACAACATAGGGACACATACACACACAGAGATGGGACTAATCCCCCAACACACACACATCACAGGAACACAACACAAAGACGGGTACTCACCCTCCTACTCACACACACCACAGGGACACACACACAGACACACGGAGGGGACTCGTCCCCCCACTAACAAACACCACAGGGATACGCAAACACACACACAAACAGACACACAGACGAGGACTCAAACCCCCTCAAACAAACCACAGGGACACGCACACATACACACAGATGGGACTCATCCCCCAACTCATAAACACACAGGGACACACACACACACATATAGAAGGGGATTCACCGACCCACACACCACGGGGACACACACACACACAAACAGGACTCATCCCCCCACACACACACAACACAATGACACAAAAACACACAAACACAGATGGGTACTCATACCCCACTCACACACACCACAGGGACACACACACACACAAACAAAAGGGGACTAATCCGCCCACTCACACACAACATAGGGAACCACATACACACACACAGACGGGACTCATCCCCATACTCACACACATCTCAGGGATTCACACACACGCACACACTGAAGAAACTCATCCCCCCACTCATATACACCACAGGGACACACTCACACTAATACGCACATAGACGGTGACTCACCCCACCAATCACACACAACAGAGGGACACACACACAAACACACACACACACACAGTTTGGACTCATCCCGCCACACACACACACCACAGGAATACACACACACACACAAACACACAATAATACACACAGAGGGTCTCTCATCCCTCCACTCACACAAACCATTGGGACACACACACACACACACACACACATAGATGGGGATTCACCTCCCACTCACATACACCACCTGGACACACACACACAAACACACACACACACACACACACACACACATAGACGGGGACCTATCCCTCCACTCACACGCACAACAGGGACACAAAAACACACAGTAGGGACTTATCCCCCACTCAAACACAAACACGGACGGGGACTCACCAGCCCACTCAAACACACCACAGGGACACGCACATATACACACAGACGGGAATCATCCCCCAACTCATACACCACAGGGACATACACACACACATATAGAAGGGGATACACCACCCCACACACCACGGGGACACACACACACACACACACAGACAGAACTCATCCCCCCACCACACATACAACACAAGGACACACAAACACACAAACACAGATGGGTACTCATACCCCCACTAACACACACCACAGGGACACACAGAGACACACACAAACAAACCAGGACTCATCCACCCACTCACAAACACCATAGGGAAACACACATACAAATCAACAGATGGGACTCATCACCACACTCACACACATCTCAGGGATACACTACACACAAACAGAAGAAACTCATCCCCTCTACTCACACACACCACAGGGACACACACACAGAGACACAAACACACACGGATAGGTGGGGACCCATCCTCCACTCTCACACACCACCTGGACACACACACACACACAGATGGGATTAATCCCCCAGCACACACACATCACAGGGACACACACAAACAGATGGGGACTCATCCCCCACTCATACACACCAGAGGGACACACACACACACAAACACACACAGACTTGGACTCATCCCCCCAATCACACACAACATAGGGACACATACACACACAGAGATGGGACTAATCCCCCAAAACACACACATCACAGGGACACACACACAAAAACAGGTACTCACCCTCCCACTCACACACACCACAGGGACACACACACAGACACACAGAGGGGACTCATCCCCCCAATAACAAACACCACAGGGACACGCAAACACATAAACAAACACAAACACGGACAGGAACTAACCACCCCACTCAAACACACCACAGAGACACGCACACATACACACTGATGGGGCTCATCCCCCAACTCATACACACCACAGGGACATACACACACATATAGAAAGGGATACACCGCCCCACACACCATGGGGACACACACACACACACACACACATGTTACTCATCCCCCACCACAGACACAACACACACCAACACACAAACACAGATGGGTACTCATACCCCACTAACACACATCACATGGACACACACACACACACACACAAACAAATGGGGACTCATCCACCCACTCACACACACCATAGGGAAACACACATACACACAAACAGATAGGACTCATCCCCACACTCACACACATCTCAGGTATACACATACACACACACAGAGAAGAAACTCATCCCCCCACTCATACACACCACAGGGACACACACACACACACACACACACACACACATAGATGGGGACTCAACCCCCCACTAGCAAAAACCACTGGGACACACACACATACATAGACTAGGACTCACCCCCCCACACAGGTACACGCACACACCCAGAGACGGGGACTCATCCCCCCACTCATACTCACCACAGAAACACAAACACACACACAAAGACTTAAACTCATCCCCCGACTCACACACAACACAGGGACACTCACACACACAAACACACACAAGGACGTGGACTCACCCCCCACTCACACATACCACAGGGACACACACAACACAGGAACACGCACACACCCAGAGACGGGGACTCATCCCCCCACTCACAAACACCACAGGGACACGCAAACACACACACAAACACAAACACGGATGGGGAATCACCAGCCCACTCAAACACACCACAGGGACATGCACACATACACACAGATGGGACTCATCCCCAACTCATACACACTACAGGAACATACACACACACATATAGAAAGGAATACACCACCCCACACACCACGGGGACACACACACACACACACACACACACACGGAACTCATCCCCCCACCACACACACAACACACAGAAGCACACCAACACACAAACACAGATGGGTACTCATACCCCCACTAACACACACCATAAGGACACACACAAACACACACACACACAAACGGGGACTCATCCACCCACTCACACACACCATAGGGAAACACACATACACACAAACAGACGGGACTCATCCCCACACTCACACACATTTCAGGGATACACATACACACACAAAGAGAAGAAACTCATCCCCCCACTCACACACACCACAGGGACACACACACACCCACACACACATAGATGGGGACTCACCCCACCAATCACACACAACACAGGGGGAAAAACACACACACACACAGACTGGACTCATCCCGCCACACACACACACCACAGGGATACACACACACACAAACACACAATAACACACACAGAGTGTCTCTCATCCCTCCACTCACACAAACCATTGGGACAAACACACACACAAACACACACACACACACACACACACACACACACATAGACGGGGACCTATCCCCCCACTCACACGCACAATAGGGACACAAAAACACACAGTAGGGACATATCCCCCACTCAAACACACCTCAGGGACACACGCACTCAGATGGGGACTCATTCCCCCACTCACACACACAACAGGGACACACATACACCCACACAGACAGGACTCATCCCCCACTCATACAAACCACAGGGACGCTCACACACACAGACAGGACTCATCTGCCCACTCACACACACCATTGGGACACACACACACTCATACAGACAGAGACTCATCCCACCACTCACACACACCACAGAAACAAACACACACCCACACAGACGGGACTCATCCCCCCACTCCCAAAAATCACTGGGACACACACACACATACATAGACTGGGACTCACCCCCACACATTAACACACAACACAGGAACACGCACACAGCCAGAGACGGGGACTCATCCCCCCACTCATACTCACCACAGGAACACAAACACACACACAAAGACTGGAACTTATCCCCCGATTCACACACAACAAAGGTATACTCACACACACACAAACACACATACAGATGTGGACTCACCCCCCACTCATACACACCACAGGGACACACACACACACACACAAAGATGGGACTCATCCCCCCACGCACACACCATAGAGACACACACACACACACAAGACCAGGACTCATCCCCCCACTAACACACCACAGCGACACACACACACAGACAATAACACACACAGAGGGGGATTCATCCCTCTATTCACACACCACAGGGACACACACACAGAGACACAAACACACACAGATAGGTGGGGACCCATCTTCCACTCTCACACACCACCTGGAAACACACACACACAGATTGGACTAATCCCCTATCACACACACATCACAGGGACACACAAACACAGATGGGGACTCATCCCCCACTCACACACACCACAGGGACACACTCACACAGATGTGGACTCATCCCCCCACTCACACACACAACAGGGACACACAAACACACAGAGGGGAATCATACCCCCACTAACACAAACCACAGGGACACACACACACACAAACACACACAGACTTGGACTCATCCCCCCAATCACAGACACCACAGGTACACACAAACACACACACACACACACACACAAACACATAGATCGGGACTCATCCCTCCACTCACACAAACCATAGGGACAAACACACAAACACACAAAGACTGGTTCTCAACCACGACTCACACACAACAAAGGGACACTCACACACACACAAACACACACACAGATGTGGACTCACCCCCCACTCACACACACCACAGGGACACACACAGAGACACACAGAGGGGACTCATCCCCACACTCACAAACACCACAGGGACATGCACACACACACACAAACACAAATACGGACAGAGACTCACCCCCCCACCACTCAAACACACCACAGGTACACACACACATACGCACAGAGGGGACTCATCCCCCAACTCATACACACCACAGGGACATATACACACACACACACACATATAGAAGGGGATACACCGCCCCACACACCACGGGGACACACACACACACACACACACACGGAACTCATCCCCCCACCACACACACAACACACACAAACACACCAACACACAAACACAGATGGGTACTCATACCCCCACTAACACACACCACAGGGACACACACACACAGACACACACAAAAAAAACGGGGACTCATCCACCCACTCACACACACCATAGGGAAACACACATACACACAAACAGACGGGACTCATCCCCACACTCACACACATTTCAGGGATACACATACACACACAAAGAGAAGAAACTCATCCCCCCACTCATACACACCACAGGGACACACACACACACACACACATAGGTGGGGACTCACCCCACCAATCACACACAACACAGGGGAAAAAACACACATACACACAGACTGGAATCATCCCGCCACGCACACACACCACAGGGATACACACACACACACACAAACACACAATAACACACACAGAGGGTCTCTCATCCCTCCACTCACACAAACCATTGGGACAAACACACACACAAACCCATCTGTGTGTGTGTCTGAGCAGGTGGTGTGTGTGATTGGGGGTACTTGGACACATCCCCCGAATCACACACACCACATGGACATACACACACACACACACACACACACAGGTGGGGACTCACCTCCCACTCACACACACCAACTGGACACACACACACAAACACACACACACACAAACACACACACATAGACGTGGACTTATCCCCCCACTTACACGCACAACAGGGACACAAAAACACACAGTAGGGACTTATCCCCTACTCAAACACACCACAGGGACACACACACTCAGATGGGGACTTATCCCCCACTCACACACACAACAGGGACACACACACACACAAACACACACAGACTTGGACTCATCCCCCCAATCACACACAACATAGGGACACATACACACACAGAGATGGGACTAATCCCCCCCACACACACATCACAGGGACACACACACAAAGACGGGTACTCACCCTCCCACTCACACACACCACAGGGACACACACACACACAGATCAGGACTCATCCCCCCATTCACACACACAACAGGGACAAAAACTCACCCACACAGACGGGACTCATCCCCCCACTCACAAAAATCACTGGGACACACACACACATACATAGACTGAGACTCACCCCCACACACTAACACACAACACAGGAACACGCACACAGCCAGAGACGGGGACTCATCCCCCCACTCATACTCACCACAGGAACACAAACACACACACAAAGACTGTTACTCAACCATGACTCACACACAACAAAGGGACACTCACACACACACAAACACACACACAGATGTAGACTCACCCCCCACTCACACACACCACAGGGACACACACACAGACACACAGAGGGGACTCATCCCCCCACTAACAAACACCACAGGGACACGCAAACACATACACAAACACAACACAGACGGGGACTCACCCCCCCACTCAAACACACCACAGGGACACACACAAAGACACATAGAGGGGACTCATCCCCCCCAGTCACAAACACCACAGGGACACGCACACATACACACAGATGGGACTCATCCCCCAACTCATACACACCACAGGGACATACACACACATATAGAAGGGGATACACCGCCCCACACACCAAAGGGACACACACACACACGTTACTCATCCCCCCACCACACACACAACACACACAAACACACCAACACACAAACACAGATGGGTACTCATACCCCCACTAACACACACCACATGGACACACACACACACATACAAACAAATGGGGACTCATCCACCCACTCACACACACCATAGGGAAACACACATACACACAAACAGATGGGACTCATCCCCACACTCACACACATCTCAGGAATACACATACACACACAGAGAGAAGAAATTCATCCCCCCACTCATACACACCACAGGGACACACACACACACACACACACACACACATAGACGGGGACTCAACCCCCCACTACCAAAAACCACTGGGACACACACACATACATAGACTAGGACTCACCCCCCCACACAGGAACACGCACACACCCAGAGACGGGGACTCATCCCCCCACTCATACTCACCACAGAAACACAAACACACACACAAAGACTTGGACTCATCCCCCGACTCACACACAACAAAGGGACACTCACACACACAAACACACACAAGGACGTGGACTTACCCCCCACTCACACACACCACAGGGACACACACAATACAGGAACACGCACACACCCAGAGACGGGGACTCATCCCCCCACTCATACTCACCACAGGAACACAAACACACACACGAAGACTGGGACTCATCCCCTGACTCACACACAACAAAGGGACACTCACACCCACACAAACACACACACAGACGGGGACTCACCGCCCCACACACCACAAACAGATGGGACTCATCCCCACACTCACACACATCTCAGGGATACACATACACACACACAGAGAAGAAACTCATCCCCCCACTCATACACACCACAGGGACACACACACACACACCCACACACATATAGACGGGGACTAAACCCCCCACTCCCAAAAACCACTGGGACACACACACACATACATAGACTAGGACTCACCCCACCCACTAACACACACCACAGGAACACGCACACATACACACAGATGAGACTCATCCCCCAACTCATACACACCACAGGGACATACACACACATATAGAAGGGGATACACCACCCCACACAGCACAGGGACACACACACACACACAGACAGAACTCATCCCCCCACCACACACACAACACAAGGACACACAAACACACAAACACAGATGGGTACTCATACCCCCACTAACATACACCACAGGGACACACAGAGACACACACACAAACAAACGGGGACTCATCCACTCACTCACAAACACTATAGGGAAACACACATACACACAGGACTCATCACCACACTCACACACATCTCAGGGATACACATACACACACAGAGAAGAAACTCATCCCACCACTCATACACACCACAGGGACACACAAACACACACCCACACACACATAGATGGGGACTCACCCCACCAATCACACACACCACGGGGACACATACACACACACACAGATGGAACTCATCCCCTCACCCACACACCACAGAGACACACACACACACAAAACCAGGACTCATCCCCTCACTTACACACACCACAGCGACACACACACACACACACACAATAACACACACAGAGGGGGATTCATCCCTCCACTCACACACACCACAGGGACACACACACACAGAGACACAAACACACAGGGATAGATGGGGACCCATCCTCCACTCTTACACACCACCTGGACACACACACACAGATGGGACTAATCCCCCAACACACACATATCACAGGGACACACTCACGCACAGATGGGGACTCATCCCCCACTCACACACACCACAGGGACACACACACAGAGATGTGGACTCATCCCCCCACTCACACACACAACAGGGACACACAAACACACAGACAGGAATCATCCCCCCACTAACACAAACCACAGGGACACACACACACACACACACACAGACTTGGACTCATCCCCCCAATCACACACACCACAGGGACACACACACACACACACACACACACACACACATAGATGGAGACTCATCCCTCCACTCACAGAAACCATAGGGACACACACACAAACACACACAGACTTGGACTCATCCGCCCAATCACACAACACAGGGACACACACACAGACACAAACACACACAGATAGATGGGGACCCATCCCCCACTCACACACACCACCTGCACACACACACACACACACATAGACGGGGACTCACCACCCCAATCACACACAACATAGGGCACACACACACACACAGATGGGACTAATCCCACAACACACACACATCACAGGAACACACACACAAAGACAGGTACTCACCCTCCCACTCACACACACCACAGGGACACACACACAGACACACTGAGGGGACTCGTCCCCCCACTCACAAACACCACAGGGATACGCAAACACACACACAAACACTCACACAGATGGGGACTTAACCCCCCACTCAAACACTCCACAGGGACACGCACACATACACACAGATGGGACTCATCCCCCAACTCATAAACACACAGGGACACACATATACATATAGAAGGGGATTCACTGCCCCACACACCTCGGGGACACACACACACACACACACACACACACACAGAGACAGAACTCATCCCCCCACCACACACACAACACAATGACACAAAAACACACAAAGACAGATGGGTACTCATACCCCAACTAACACACACCACAGGGACACACACACACACACACACAAACAAACAAATGGGAACTCATCCCCCCACTCACACACAACATAGGAAAACACATACACACACAGACGGGACTCATCCCCACACTCACACACATCTCAGGGATTCACACACACACTGAAGAAACTCATTCCCCCACTCATATACACCACAGGGACACTCACACACCAACACACACGTAGACGGGGAATCACCCCACCAATCACACACAACAGAAGGACACACACACACACACACACAGAACGGACTCATCCCGCCTCGCACACGCACCACAGGGACACACACACACAAACACACACAGACTTGGACTCATCCCCCCAAACACACACCACATGGACACACACACACACACACACACACACATAGATGGGGACTCACCTCGCACTCACACATACCATCTGGACACACACACACAAACACACACACACACACACACATAGATGGGGACTCATCCCCCCACTCACACGCACAAGAGGGACACACAAATACACAGATGGGACTTATCCCCCACTCACACACACCACAGTGACACACACACACAGATGGGGACTCATCCCCCACTCACACAAACCACAGGGACACACACACACACACACACACACAGAAAGGATTCATCCCCCCACTCACACAAACCACAGGGACACACATACACCCACACAGACAGGATTCATTCCCCACTCACACACAGCACAGGGACACGGACACACACACACATAGACGGGGACTCAACCCCCACTCACACACAACACAGGGACACACAGACATACACACACAGATGGGGACTCACCCACCCTATTACACACAAAACACAAAGACACAAAACACACACACAGAGACATGGACTCATCCACCCACTCACACAAACCACAGGGATATACACACACTCACACACACACAAACAGGGACTCACCCCCCTTCTCACACACACCGCAAGGACACACACACACACAATCACACACACACACAGATGGGACTTATTTCTACACTCACACACCACAGGGAATCACACACACAGACAGGACTCATCCCCCCACATATACACACCACAGGGGCACACATACACACAAACAGAAGGGGACTCACCCCACCTCTCACAAGCAGCACATGGACACACACACACACACATACAAGGGGACTCACCCCACTTCTCACAAGTAACTCATGGACACCCAGACACACACACATAGACGGGGTCTCACCCCCCCACTCACACACAGACAGGACTCATTGCCCCACTCACCCACAAAACAGGGACACAGACACACACACACACACTCTCACACACACAGAGGGGGACTCATCCCTGCAGTCACACACACCATAGGGACACATACACACACACACACACACACCAATTCACACACACCACAGGGACACACACACAGAAACACAGACAGGACTCTTCCCCCCACTCACCCATCCACAGGGACACACACACACACACACAGACTCAGACTCACACACACCACAGGGGCACAAAAACACACAGACGGGGACTCAGCCCACCACTCACACACAACAGAGGGACACACACACACACAAACACACACACAGATGGGGACTCACCCCCCACTCACACACACCACAGGGACACACACACACACAGACTGGGACTCATGCCCCACTCACACACACCACAGGAACACACACACACAAACAGACAGGACTCATCCCTTCACTCAAATGGACCACAGGGAAACACACACACACACAGAGGGGACTCACACCCCCAATCACACACAACATAGGGACACAGACAGACACACAAAGACACACACAGACGGGGACTCATCCCCCCACTCACACAGACCACAGGGACACACAACACATACACACACACACAGATAGGGACTCACCCTCCCACTCACACACACCACAGGGACACACACACACACACAGACGAAACTCATCCCCCCACTTTCACATACCACAGGGAAATTCACAAACACAAAAATGGTGACTCACCCCCCACTCACACACACCACAGGGACACGCACACACACAGAAGGGGACTCATCCCCCCACTCACACAAACCACTGGGACACACCACACACACACACACACACACACACAAACGGGAACTCAGACACACCAGAGGAACACACACACACATACAGATGGGACTCATTCCCCCACTAACACACATCACAGGGAAACACACACACACACACAATGGGGACTCACACTCCCCACCACACACACAACACAGGGACACACACACACATATAGACGGGGACTCATCCCTCCACTCACACAAACCACAGAGACAAACACAAACACACACACAAACACACAGACGGGATTCATCCCCCTACTCACACACACCACAGAGACACACACACAAACACAAAAAACAGGGACTCACCACCCACTCACACACACTGCAGGGACACACACATACACAGAAGGGGACTCATCCCCCAACTTACACAAAGCACAGGGACACACAAACACACACAGACGGGGACTCACCCCCCCATTCATACACACCACAGGGACACACACACAGACTCACAGATGGGACTCATCCCCCCACTCACACACACCACAGGGACACACACACACACAGACGGGGCTCATCCACTCACACACACCAAAGGGACATACACACACAGAGATGGGAACTCATCCCACACTCACACACACCACAGGTACACACCCACACACAGATAGGACTCATCCCCCACTCACACACAACACTTGGATGCACACACATAAACACACACACAGGGACTCACTCCCCCACACTCACACAACACAGGGACACACACACACACAGACGGGGACTCATCCCCCCACTCACACACACCACAGGAACACACACACACACACCCAGATTGGACTCATCCCCCCACTCACACACACCACAGGGACACACACACACACACAGACGAAACTCATCCCCCCACTTTCACATACCACAGGGAAATTCACAAAGACACACACACAAAGAAGGGGACTCATCCCCACACTCACACACACCACAGGGACACACACACACAAAGAAGGGGACTCATCCCCACACTCACACACACCACAGGGACACACACACAGACACACAGACGGAACATATCCCCCCACTCACATACACCACAGGGACACACACACACACACACACACAGATGGGACTCATCCCTCCACTCACACAAACCACAGACACAAACACAAACACACACACACACACAAACACACAGACGGGATTCATCCCCCCACTCACACACACCACGGGGACACTCACACACACAGACGGGACTCATCCCCCCACTCACACACACCACAGAGACACACACACAAACACAAAAACAGGGACTCACCACCCACTCACACACACTGCAGGGACACACACATACACAGAAGGGGACTCATCCCCCAACTTACACAAAGCACAGGGACACACAAACACAAACACACACAGACTCACCCCCCCATTCATACACACCACAGAGACACACACAGAGACACACAGACGGGACATATCCCCCACTCACATACACCACAGGGACACACACACACACACACAGATGGAACTCATCCCCCCAATCATACACACCACAGGGACACACACAAACACACACACATAGACTGGGACTCACCCGCCCAACCACACACAACACATGGACACACACACAAACACACACACAGACAAACACACACAGATAGGACTCATCCCCCCACTCAGACTCCACAGGGACAAACATACACACACACACACACACACACACACTGACGGGGACTCAGCCCCCACTCACACACAACACAGGGACACAGACACACACACACACAGAGATGTGGACTCACCCTCCCACTCAAACACACCACTATGATACACACACACACACACACACACAGTCGGGGACTCATCCACCCATTCACACACACCACAGGGACAGAGACACACACACAAACGGGGACTCATCCCCCCACTCACACACACCACAGGGATACACACACACACACACACATGGGGACTCACCCCCCACTCACACACGCCACAGGGACACACACACACACAGACGGGGACTCAACCACACACTCACACACAACACAGGGACCCACTCCCACACACACAGACTGATGGGGACTCATCCACCCATTCACACACAACACAGGGACACATATGCTCACATACACACAGATGGGAAGTCATCCACCCACTCACACACACCACAGGGACACACACACACACACAGAGAAGGGACTCATCCCCCAATTAACACACAACACAGGGAAACAAACACAAACATACACACACACACAGAGACAGGGACTCACCCCCCCCCACACACACACACAAACGGGGAGTCATCCCCCACTCACACACACCACAGGAACAGACACACACACACACATACACACACACAAAACGGGGACTCATCCCCCAACTCACATACACCACAGGGATACACACATACACACACACGCACAGTTGGGGACTCACCCCCCCCACTCACACACACCACAGGGACACACACACACAAACACACACATACAGAGATATGTGTAGAAATGGTATCTAAAATCCAGGAATTCCAAATTCGAGTTGAGAGCACATTAAACAGTGTATGAATCCCATATTTTTTACTTAAAAGAGCCTAGAACTTTAATTGTATATCACAAAATGCTTGAAAGAGAGAAATAAGCAAATTAAGTAGCTTTGGAAAGCCTTACACTTCATTGAAATGTATCATTAAACTGTATAACATAGTTGAGAGACAATGTTCCTGAGCGTTTCGGGTTCATAACATTGTTTAGGTCGTTGTTTGTCCATGTTCCCTATCCTCATACCTGGACAAGAAGGCCTAATGTTAGAACCTACAAGAAAACATCAGTAATTCTGGGAAAATAACAGTAAAAAGATGAGAACTCACATAGAACATGTATAAAATACTTCTCCAAGTCATTTATTTGTTTATAAAAGTTATCTACGATCCAGGAAATCCTTAATTAGAGTTAAGATCACATGAAACAGTGTATGAATCCTATATTGTTTACTTAAATGAGCCTAGAATGGTAAATGTGTGTCATACACTGCAGAATACCATTGAAATAGAGAAATAAACACATTAAGCAGCTTTGGAAAGCCTTACAGTTCATTGTAATGTAGCATTAAACTCTATAACATAGTTGAGGGACAATGTTCTCAAGCTTCTTCTGTTCATAACAGTGTGTAGGAAGTTGTTTGAATATGTGGGCTATGCTTATACTTGGACAAGAAGGCTTAATATAGGAAACTATATGAAAGCATGAATAATTCAGAGAAAATGTCAATAAACAGATGAAAACTCGTTTAGAACAGCTGAAACAGATTCTCCAATCAGTTCTTAGTGTAGAAAAGTTATCTAAGATCCAGGAAATCCTTAATAAGAGTTAAGAGCACATTATACAGTGTATGAAACCAAATTATTTACTTAAAGGAGCCTAGAACTTTACATTTGTGTCACACAAGGCTTAAAAGAGAGAAATAATCAAATTGAGCAGCTTTGGAAAGCCTTATATTTCACTGTAATGTAGCATTACACTCTATAACATAGTTGAGAGACAATGTTCCCAAGCTTCTTCTGTTCATAACAGAGTGTAGGAAGTTGTTTGTATATGTGGAAAATGCTTATACTTGGACAAGAAGGCCTAATATAGGAAACTACATGAAAACATGAATAATTCAGAGAAAAGGACAGTAAATAGATGAGAACTCGGTTAGAACAGCTGAAACAGATTCTCTAAGTCAGTTCTTAGTGTAAAAAGGGTATCTAAGATCCAGGAAATCCTTAATTAGAGTTAATAGCACATTAAACAGTGTATGAAACCTCTTTGATTTACTTAGACTAGCCTAGAACTTTTCATGTCTGTCACACAAGGCTTGAAAGAGATGTATGTTGTTTATGTAGAAAGGTATCTAACATCCAGGATATCTTTAGAGTAAAGAGCACATTTAACAGTGTTTGAAATCTCCATTATTTACTTAAAGTAGCCTAGAACTGTAAATGTGTGTCATGCAAGGCAGAATATCCTTGAAATAGAGAAATAAGCACATTTAAGCAGCTTTGTAAAGCCTTACACTTCACTGCCTTGTAGCATTACAGTGCAAAACATAGTCGAGTGACAATGTTCCCTAGCTCCTCAGGTTCATAACAGTGTGTAGAAAGTTGTTTGTACAGGTGGGCAATGCATATACTTGGACAAGAAGGCCTGCTATAGCAAACTACATGAAAACATGAGTAATTCAGAGAAAATGACACAAAATACATGAGAACTCGTTTCGAACAGGTGAAAGAGATCCTCAAAGTCAGTTGTTAGTGTAGAAAAGACATCTAAGATCCAGGAAATTCTTAATTACAGTCAAGAGCCCTTTCAACAGTCTATGAAACATCTATTATTTACATAAAAGGACCCTAGAACAGTCAATGTGTGTTTTATAAGGAAAATATCTTAGAAAAGAAGAAGCACATTATTAGGCTTTAGAAAGCCTTAGACTTCAGTTATGTAGCATTAAACTCTATCCCATAGTTGAAATACAATGTTCCCGAGCTCCTCAGATTCATAACAGTGTGTTGAAAGTTGTTTGAACGTGTGGGCAATGCATATACTTGGACAAGAAGGCCTGATATAGCAAAATACGTGAAAACATGAGTAATTCAGAGAAAATGACACAAAATAGATGAGAAATCGCATAAAGCATGTAGAAACCCTTCTCCAAGTAAGTTGTGTAGAAAGATATCTAACATCAAGGAATTTCTTAATTAGAGTTAAGAGCACAATTAATGGTGTAGGAAACCTCATTTTTTTACTTAAAGTACCCTTTAACTTTAAATGTGTCTCATGCAAGGCTAGAAGGAGAGAAATATGCACAATTAGGCAGCCTTGTAAAGCCTTACACTTCACTGCATTGTAGCATTAAACTCCAAAAACACAGTTCAGAGACAATGTTCTTGAGCTACACAGGTTCATAACAGTGTCTAGGAAGTTCGTTGAACATGTGGGCAATGCATATACTTGGACAAGAAGGCCTGATATAGCAAACTACATGAAAACATGAATAATTCAGAGAAAATGACAGTAAATAGATGAGAACTCATTTAGAACAGCTGAAACAGATGCTACAAGTCAGTTCTTAGTGTAGAAAATGTATCTAAAATCCAGGAATTCCAAATTCGAGTTGAGAGCACATTAAACAGTGTATGAATCCTATGTTTTTTTACTTAATGGAGCCTAGATCTTTAAATGTATATCACATAAAGCTTGAAAGAGAGAAATAAGCAAATTAAGTAGTTTGGAAAACCTTAGACTTTACTGAAATGTATCATTAAACTCTAAAACGTAGTTTGGAGACAATGTTCCGAGCTTTTTCAGGTTCATGACAGTGTTTAGGTAGTTGTTTGTTCATGTTCCCAATGCTTATACCTGGACAAGAAGGCATAATGTTAGAAACTACAAGAAAACATCAGTAATTCTGGTAAAATAACAGTAAATATATGACAATTCACATAGAACATGTATAAAACACTTCAAGTATTTGTTAGTTTACAAAAGGTATTTATGATCCAGGAAATCCTTAATTATAGTAAAGATATTATAAAAAAGTTTGTAAATCCTAGATTGCTTACTTAAAAAAGCTTAGAACAGTAAATGTGTGTCATACAAGCCAGAATATCCTTGAAACAGAGAAATAAGCACGTTTAATCAGCTTTGGAAAGCCTTAGAATTCACTGAAATGTGGCATTAAACTCTATAACATAGTTGAGACACAATATTCCCAAGCTTCTCATGGTCATAACAGTGTGTAGGAAGTTGTTTGTCCGTGTTACCAATGCGTATACTTGGACCAGAAGTCCTATTGGACATTACTAGAAAGCATCAGTATTTCAGAGAAAAGGATAGAAAATAGAGACAAACTCGCATAGAACATGTAGAAAACATTCCTCCAAGTAAGTTGTTTGTGTAGAAAGATATCTAACATCATGGAATTTCTTAATTAGAGTTATGCGCACATTTAACAGTGTAGGAAACCTCATTTATTTAATTAAGTAGCCTATAAATTTAAATGTGTGTCATACAGG
This sequence comes from Nyctalus aviator, assembly GCA_036971965.1. NCBI lineage: Eukaryota > Metazoa > Chordata > Mammalia > Chiroptera > Vespertilionidae > Nyctalus > Nyctalus aviator. Next base: position 54,138,346 of record CM072933.1, on the reverse strand, counting down.
GCTGGAAAGAGAGAAATAAGCACAATTAGGCAGAATTGTAAAGCCTTACTCTTCACTGCATTGTAACATTAAAATCTAATACATAGTTGAGAGACAATGTTCTCAAGCTTCTCCGGTTCATAACAGTGTAGAAAGTTGTTTGACCATGTTCCCAATGCGTAACCTTGGATCAGAAGGCCTAATATTGGACATTACTAGAAAACATCAGTATTTCAGAGAAAAGGACAGAAAATAGAGAAGTCACATAGAACATGTAGAAAACACTGCTCCAAGTAAATTGTTTATGTAAAAAAGTATCTAACACAAAGGAATTTCTTAGTTGAGTAAACAGCACATTTAACAGTGTAGGAAACCTCATGAATTTACTTAAAGTAGCCTAGAACTTTAAATGTGTGTCATACAGGGCTGGAAAGAGAGAAATAAGCACAATTAGGCAGCTTTGTAAAGCCTTACACTTCACTGCATTGTAGCATTAAACTCTAATACATAGTTGAGAGACAATGTTCTCAATCTTCTCAGGTTTGTAACAGTGTGTAGGAAGTTGTTTGAAGTTCTTCCCAATACGTATACTTGGATGAGAAGACCTAATATTGAAACTTCAAGAAAACAATAGTCATTCAGTGAAAATGACAGAAAATAGAGAAGAACTTGCATAGAACATGTAGAAATCACTGCTCAAAGTAAGTTGTTTCTGTAGAAAGATATCTAACACCAAGTCATTTCATAATTAGAGTTAAGAGCACATTTCACAGTGTAAGAAACTTCATTTATTTACTTAAAGTAGCCTAGAACTTTAAATGTGTTTCACCACGGGCTGGAAAGAGAGAAATAAGCACAATTAGGCAGCTTTGTAAAGCTTCACTGAATTGTACTACTAAACTCTAATACATAGTTGAGAGACAATGTTCTCAAGCTTCTCAGGTACATAACAATGTGTAGAAAGTTGTTTGACCATGTTTCCAATGTGTATAGTTGGATCAGAAGGCCTAATATTGGAAACTATAAGAAAACAACAGTAATTCAGAGAAAATGACAGAAAATAGAGGAAAACTCTTATAGAACAGGTAAAAAACACTGCTCCAAGTAAGTTATTTGTGTAGAAAGGTTCTAACATCAAGGAATTCTTAGTTGAGTTAACAGCACATTAAACAGTGTAGGAAACTTGATGTATTTACTTTAAGTAGCCAAGAATTTTAAATGTGTGTCATAAATGGCTAAGAAGAGAGAAATAAGCACAACTAGGCAGCTTTGTAAAACCTGACACTTCATTGCATTGTAGCATTAAACTCTAATACATAGTTGAGAGACAATGTTCTCAAGCTTCTCAGGTTCATAACAGTGTGTAGAAAGTTGTTTGACCATGTTCCCAATGCGTGTACTTGGTCCAGAAAGCCTAATATTGCACATTACTAGAATACATCAGTATTTCAGGGAAAGGAAAGAAACTAGAGAACTCGCATAGAACATGAACAAAACACCTCTATAAGTAAGTTATTTGTGTAGAAAGGTATCTAACATCAAGGAATTCTTAGTTGAGTTAACAGCACATTTAACAGTGTAGGAAACTTCATTTATTTACTTAAAGTAATAGAGAACTTTAAATGTGTTTCACCAAGGGCTGGAAAGAGAGAAATAAGCAAAATTAGGCAGCTTTGTAAAGCTTCACTGAATCATACCATTAAACTCTAATACATAGTTGAAAGACAATGTTCTCAAGCGTCTGAGCTTCGTAACAGTGTGTAGGAAGTTGTTTGACGTTCTTCCCAATGCGTATACTTGGAATGGAAGATCTAATATTGTAAACTACAAGAAAACAACAGTCATTTGGTGAAAATGACAGAAAATAGAGAACTCACATAGAACATGTAGAAAACACTGCTCCAAGTAAGTTATTTGTGTAGAAAGGTTCTAACATCAAGGAATTCTTAGTTGAGTTAACAGCACATTAAACAGTGTAAGAAACTTCATGTATTTACTTTAAGGAGCCAAGAACTTTAAATGGCTAGGAAGAGAGAAATAAGCACAAGTAGGCAGCTTTGTAAAACCTGACACTTCACTGCATTGTAGCATTAAACTCGAATACATAGTTGAGAGACAATGTTCTCAAGCTTCTCAGGTTCATAACAGTGTGTAGAAAGTTGTTTGACCATTTTCCTAATGCGTATACTTGGTCCAGAAAGCCTAATATTGCACATTACTAGAATACATCAGTATTTCCGGGAAAGGACAGAAAGTAGAGGAAAACTCGCATAGAACAGGTAAAAAACACTGCTCCACTGCTCCAAGTAAGTTATTTGTGTAGAAAGGTATCTAACATCAAGGAATTCTTAGTTGAGTTAACAGCACATTTAACAGTGTAGGAAACTTCATTTATTTACTTAAAGTAATAGAGAACTTTAAATGTGTTTCACCAAGGGCTGGAAAGAGAGAAATAAGCAAAATTAGGCAGCTTTGTAAAGCTTCACACTTCACTGAATTGTACCATTAAACTCTAATACATAGTTGAGAGACAATGTTCTCAAGCTTCTCAGGTTCGTAACAGTGTGTAGGAAGTTGTTTGACCATGTTCCCAATGCGTATACTTGGTCCAGAAAGCCTAATATTGTAAACTACAAGAAAACAACAGTATTTCAGTGAAAGGACAGAAACTAGAGAACTCGCATAGAACATGAACAAAACACTGCTATAAGTAAGATATTTGTGTAGAAAGGTTCTAATATCAAGGAATTCTTAGTTGAGTTAACAGCACATTTAAACAGTGTAGGAAACTTGATGTATTTACTTAAAGTAGCCAAGAACTTTAAATGTGTGTCATACAATGCTGGAAAGAGAGAAATAAGCACAATTAGGCAGCTTTGTAAAGCTTTGCACTTCACTGCATTGTTGCATTAAACTATACTACATAGTTGAGAGACATTGTTCTCAAGCTTCTCAGGTTCATAACAGTGTGTAGGAAGTTGTTTGTCATTCTTCCCAATGCGTATACTTGGACGAGAAGCCCTAATATTGTAAACTACAAGAAAACAACAGTAATTCAATGAAAATGACAGAAAATAGAGGCAAACTCGCATAGAACATGTAGAAAACACTGCTCCAAGTAAGTTGTTTGTGTAAAAAGATATCTAACATCATGGAATTTCTTAGTTAGTTAACAGCACATTTAAACAGTGTAGGAAACTTCATTTATGTACTTTAAGTAGTCAAGAACTTTAAATTTGTGTCATAAAGGGCTAAGAGAGAGAAATAAGCAAAATTAGGCAGCTTTGTAAAGCTTCACACTTCACTGAATTGTACCATTAAACTCTAATACATAGTTGAGAGACAATGTTCTCAAGCTTCTCACGTTCGTAACAGTGTGTAGGAAGTTGTTTGACCATGTTCCCAATGCGTATACTTGGTCCAGAAAGCCTAATATTGCACATTACTAGAATACATCAGTATTTCAGGGAAAGGAAAGAAACTAGAGAACTCGCAAAGAACATGAACAAAACACTTCTATAAGTAAGTTATTTGTGTAGAAAGGTATCTAACATCAAGGAATTCTTAGTTGAGTTAACAGCACATTTAACAGTGTAGGAAACTTCATTTATTTACTTAAAGTAATAGAGAACATTAAAGGTGTTTCACCAAGGGCTGGAAAGAGAGAAATAAGCAAAATTAGGCAGCTTTGTAAAGCTTCACACTTCACTGAATTGTACCACTAAACTCTAATACATAGTTGAGAGACAATGTTCTCTAGCTTCTGAGGTTCGTAACAGTGTGTAGGAAGTTGTTTGACGTTCTTCCCAATGCGTATACTTGGAATGGAAGACCTAATATTGTAAACTACAAGAAAACAACAGTCATTCAGTGAAAATGACAGAAAATAGAGAACTCGCATAGAACATGTAGAAAACACTGCTCCAAGTAAGATATTTGTGTAGAAAGGTTCTAACATCAAGGAATTCTTAGTTAACAGCACATTAAACAGTGTAGGAAACTTCATATATGTACTTTAAGTAGTCAAGAACTTTAAATTTGTGTCATAAATGGCTAAGAGGAGAGAAATAAGCAAAATTAGGCAGCTTTGTAAAGCTTCACACTTCACTGAATTGTACCATTAAACTCTAATACATAGTTGAGAGACAATGTTCTCAAGCTTCTCAGGTTCGTAACAGTGTGTAGGAAGTTGTTTGACCATGTTCCCAATGTGTATACTTGGTCCAGAAAGCCTAATATTGCACATTACTAGAATACATCAGTATTTCAGGGAAAGGAAAGAAACTAGAGAACTCGCAAAGAACATGAACAAAACACCTCTATAAGTAAGTTATTTGTGTAGAAAGGTATCTAACATCAAGGAATTCTTAGTTGAGTTAACAGCACATTTAACAGTGTAGGAAACTTCATTTATTTACTTAAAGTAATAGAGAACTTTAAATGTGTTTCACCAAGGGCTGGAAAGAGAGAAATAAGCAAAATTAGGCAGCTTTGTAAAGCTTCACTGAATTGTACCATTAAACTCTAATACATAGTTGAGAGACAATGTTCTCAAGCTTCTGAGGTTCGTAACAGTGTGTAGGAAGTTGTTTGACGTTCTTCCCAATGCGTATACTTGGAATGGAAGACCTAATATTGTAAACTACAAGAAAACAACAGTCATTCGGTGAAAATGACAGAAAAAAGAGAACTCACATAGAACATGTAGAAAACACTGCTCCAAGTAAGTTATTTGTGTAGAAAGGTTCTAACATCAAGGAATTCTTAGTTGAGTTAACAGCACATTAAACAGTGTAGGAAACTTCATATATGTACTTTAATAGCCAAGAACTTTAAATGTGTGTCATAAATGGCTAAGAGGAGAGAAATAAGCACAAGTAGGCAGCTTTGTACAACCTGACACTTCACTGCATTGTAGCATTAAACTCTAATACATAGTTGAGAGACAATGTTCTCAAGCTTCTCAGGTTCATAACAGTGTGTAGAAAGTTGTTTGACCATGTTCCCAATGCGTATACGTGGTCCAGAAAGCCTAATATTGCACATTACTAGAATACATCAGTATTTCAGGGAAAGGAAAGAAAATAGAGAACTCGCATAGAACATGAAAACACTTCTATAAGTAAGTTATTTGTGTAGATAGGAATCTAACATCAAGGAATTCTTAGTTGAGTTAAAAGCACATTTAACATTGTAGGAAACTTCATTTATTTACTTAAAGTAATAGAGAACTTTAAATGTGTTTCACCAAGGGCTGGAAAGAGAGAAATAAGCAAAATTAGGCAGCTTTGTTAAGCTTCACTGAATTGTACCATTAAACTCTAATACATAGTTGAGAGACAATGTTCTCAATCTTCTCAGGTTCTTAACAGTGTGTAAGAAGTTGTTTGATGTTCTTCCCAATGCGTATACTTGGCCGAGACGACCTAATATTGTAAACTACAAGAAAACAACAGTCATTCGGTGAAAATGACAGAAAATAGAGAACTCGCATAGAACAGGTAGAAAACACTGCTCCAAGTAAGTTATTTGTGTAGAAAGGTTCTAACATCAAGGAATTCTTAGTTGAGTTAACAGCACATTAAACAGTGTAGGAAACTTCATGTATTTACTTTAAGTAGTCAAGAACTTTAAATGGCTAAGAAGAGAGAAATAAGCACAACTAGGCTGCATTGTAAAACCTGACACTTCACTGCATTGTAGCATTAAACTCTAATACATAGTTGAGGGACAATGTTCTCAAGCTTCTCAGGTTCATAACAGTGTGTAGAAAGTTGTTTGACCATGTTCTTAATGCGTATACTTGGTCCAGAAAGCCTAATATTGCACATTACTAGAATACATCAGTATTTCCGGTAAAGGACAGAAAATAGAGGAAAACTCGCATAGAACAGGTAAAAAACACTGCTCCACTGCTCCAAGTAAGTTTTTTGTGTAGAAAGGTATCTAACATCAAGGAATTCTTAGTTGAATTAACAGCACATTTAACAGTGTAGGAAAGTTCATTTATTTACTTAAAGTAATAGAGAACTTTAAATGTGTTTCACCAAGGGCTGGAAAGAGAGAAATAAGCAAAATTAGGCAGCTTTGTAAAGCTTCACTGAATTGTACCATTAAACTCTAACACATAGCTGAGAGACAATGTTCTCAAGCTTCTCAGTTTCATAACAGTGTGTAGGAAATTCTTTGACGTTCTTCCCAATGCGTATACTTGGATGAGAAGACCCAATATTGTAAACTACAAGAAAACAACAGTCATTCAGTGAAAATGACAGAAAATAGAGAACTCCCATAGAACATGTAGAAAACACTGCTCCAAGTAAGTTGTCTGTGTAGAAAGATATCTAACATCAAGTAATTTAATAATTAGAGTTAAGAGCACATTCAACAGTGTAAAAAACCTCATTTATTTACCTAAAGTAGCCTAAAACTTTAAATGTGTGTCATACAGGGCTGGCAAGAGAGAAATAAGCACAATTAGGCAGCTTTGTAAAACCTGACACTTCACTGCATTGTAGCATTAAACTCTAATACATAGTTGAGAGACAATGTTCTCAAGCTTCTCAGGTACATAACAATGTGTAGAAAGTTGTTTGACCATGTTTCCAATGTGTATAGTTGGATCAGAAGGCCTAATATTGGAAACTATAAGAAAACAATAGTAATTCAGAGAAAATGACAGAAAATAGAGGAAAACTCTTATAGAACAGGTAAAAAACACTGCTCCAAGTAAGTTATTTGTGTAGAAAGGTTCTAACATCAAGGAATTCTTAGTTGAGTTAACAGCACATTAAACAGTGTAGGAAACTTGATGTATTTACTTTAAGTAGCCAAGAACTTTAAATGTGTGTCATAAATGGCTAAGAAGAGAGAAATAAGCACAACTAGGCAGCTTTGTAAAACCTGACACTTCACTGCATTGTAGCATTAAACTCTAATACATAGTTGAGAGACAATGTTCTCAAGCTTCTCAGGTTCATAACAGAGTGTAGAAAGTTGTTTGACCATGTTCCCAATGCGTATACTTGGTACTCATAGAGACACCCCAGACTAGTTCCCTTGGAGACACCCCATACCAGTTCACAGATGCCATAGAAACAGGCCAGTCCAGTTGTCATGGAGACATCCCAGTCCAGTTCCCATTTAGAAACCCTAGACTACTACTCATGGAAACACCAGAGACTAGTTTCCATGTAGACTCCCCATGCCAGTTGCCAGGGAAACACTCCAGGCAAGTTCCCATGGAGACACCCAAGACCAGTTCCAATGGAGAAACATCATAGCACTTGCCATGGTAAAACACCAGTCCAATTGCCATGGGGACACTCCAAACCAGTTCCCATGGAGACTCCCCAGCCCAGTTCTGATGGAGACACCCCTGACAAGTACTCATGAGTCAGCCAGACCAGCACTCATAGAGACACCCAAGATTAGTTCCCATGGAGACACTGCAGACCAGTTCCTATGGAGACACCCCAGATCTGTTCCCGTTGAGACACCCAAGACCAGTACTAATGGAGACACCTGAGACTAGTTCCTATAGAGACACCACATATCTATTGCCATGCACACACCCCATACCAGTTTTCATGGAAACATGCCAGGCCAGTTTCCATTGAGACACCCCAGATCAGTACTCCTGGAGACACTCTAGACTAGTTCCTATGGGGAAACCTCAGAGCAGTTGCCATGGAAACATGGCAGTCCAGTTGCCATGGAGACACCCAATACAAGTTCCAATGAAGATACCACAGACCAGTACCCATCAAGAAACCCTTGACCAGTTGCAATGGAAACAAACCAGTCCAGTTGCCATGTAAACACCACAGACCAGTTCCCATGGAGACACACGAGAACAGTATTCATGGAGAGAACCGAGACTAGTTTCCATGAGGACACCCCAGACCAGTTCTCATGGAAACACACCAGTCCATTAACATGGAGACAACCAGTCCAGTTTGTGGAAACAACCTACACCAGTTCCCCTGGAGACACTGCAGACCAGTACTCATGGAGACACTGGATACTAGTTTCCATGGAGAGAGGCCATACCAGTTACCATGGAAACACGCCAGTCCAATTGCCATGGAGACACCCCAGACCAGTTTCCATTAAGACACTTGAGACCAGTTCCCATGGAGACAGTTCATATCAGTTTCCATGCAGACACCCCATACCAGTTGCCATGGAAACACGCCAGTCCAGTTGCCCTGGAAACACCCCAGATTAGTTCCCCTGGAGACATCAGACCAGTTCTCATGGAGACACTCGAGAATAGTTCTCATGGAAAAACACCATACTAGTTGCCATGGAGACACCCCAGAGCAGTTCCCTTGGAGAAACCTCAGAACAGTTCCCATGGAGAAACACCAGACCAGTACTCATGGAGACACCGTAGACTAGTTCCAATTGAAACATCCCAAACCATTTGCCATGGACACACCCCATATCAGTTGCCATGTAAACACGCCGGTCCATTGGCCATAGAAACAACCCAGACCAGTTCACTTGGAAACCCAAGATCAGTGCTCATGGAGACACACGAGAAACATTCCCATGGAGAACCTCAGACCAGTTCTCATGGAGCAATCCCAGAACAGTACTCATGGAGATAACCGAGACTAGTTCCCATGGGGACACCCCATACCAGTTGCCATGGAAACATGCCAGGGTAGCAATTGAGAAACCCCAGACCAGTACTCTTGGAGACACCCTAGGCTAGTTCCCATGGGTACACACCAAACCAGTTGCCATGGAAGCACGCTAGTTCAGTTGCCATGGAGACACCCAATACAAGTTCCCATGAAGATACCACAGACCAGTTCCCATGGAGAAACCCCTACCAGTACTCAAGGAGAGAACCGAAACGAGTTCCCATGGGGAAACCCCAGAACAGTTTTTATGGAAACACACCAGTCCAGTTAACATGAAGACAACCCAGTCCAGTTTCCATGGAAACAACCCAGACCAGTTCCCCAGGAGACACCAAAGACCAGTACTAATGGAGACACCGGAGACTAGTTTCCATGGAGACAGCCCATACCAGTTGCCATGGAAACACGCCAGTCCAGTTGCCATGGAAACACCTCAGACTAGTTCCCCTGGAGACATCAGACCAGTTCTCATGGAGACACCCCATACCAGTTACCATGGAAACACAAAGTCCAGTTGCCATGGAGACACCCCAGAAAAGTTCCCATAGAGAAACCCCAGACGAGTTCCCATGGAGAAACCCCAGAACAGTTGCAATGGAAACATGCCAGTCCAGTTGCCATGAGACATCCCAGAGAAGTTCTTATGGAGAAACCCCAGAACAGTTCCCACATGGAGACACACCAGACCAGTACTCATGTAGACAATGTAGACTAGTTCCAATTGAAACATCCCAAACCATTTGCCATGGACATTCCTGTTGCCATGAAACACGCAAGTCCAGTTGCCATAGAAACATCCCAGACCAGTTCCCTTGTTAACCCCAGACAAGTACACACGGAGACACCCGAGACTCGTTCCGATGGATACATCCTTACCAGCTGATTGGAGACACCCCAGACCAGTTGCCCTGGAAACACACCAGTCCAGTTGCCATGGAGACACCCCAAACTAGTTCCCATGCAGACTCCCCAGCCCAGTTCTGATGGAGACAACCCTGACGAGTACTCATGAGTCAGCCAGACAAGCATTCATGGAGACATCAGAGACTAGTTCGCATGGAGACACTGCAGACAAGCTCCCATGGAGACACCACAGATCAGTTCCCATGGAGACACCCCAGACCAGTTTCAATGGCGACACCCCATTCCAGTACTCATGTAGACACCCGAGATTTGTTCCAATGGAGACACTGCAGACCAATTACCATGGAGACACCCCAGACCAGTTCCCATTGTGACACCCCATATCAGTTCATGGAGACACTTCAGACTAGTTCCCATGGAGAGACCACATATCTATTGCCATGCAGACACCCCATACCAGTTGTCATGGAAACATGCCAGTCCAGTGCCATGGAAACAGACCAAACAAATTCCAATGGTTAAACCCCAGACAGTTCCCATGGAGACACACCAGACAAGTTCTCATGGAGCACTGGAGACTAGTTCCCATGGACACACCCCATAATAGATGCCATAGAAATACGCCAGTCAAGTTGACATGGAGAAACCACAGGCAATTTCCCATGGAGACACCACAGATGAGTTTCAATGGAGACAATCAATACCAGTTGCCATTGAAACACGCCAGTCCAGTTGCCATGGAGACAACCGAGACCAGTTCTCCTGGAGACCCCAGACCAATACCCATGGAAATACCCGAGACTAGTTCCCATGGAGACACCCCATACCAGTTGACATGGAAACACGCCAGTCTAGTCCCCATGGAGCCACCCCAGACCAGTTCCCATTGAGACACTTGAGAGCAGTTCCAATGGAAACACTTCATATCAGTTGCCATGAAGACACCCCATACCAGTCGCCATGGAATCATGCCAGTCCAGTTGCCATGGAAAAACCCCAGACCAATTCCCCTGGGGACATCAGACCAGTTCTCATGGAGCCACCCGAGAATAGTTCTCATGGAGACACCCCATACCAGTTGCCATAGAAACGTGCCAGTCCAGTTGCCATGGAGACACCCCAGAGAAGTTCCCTTGGAGAAACACCAGACCAGTACTCATGGAGACTAATTCCAATTGGACACACCATACCATTTGCCATGGACACACTCCATAGCAGTTACCATGGAAACACAAAGTCCAGTTGCCATGAAGAGACCCCAGACAAGTTCACATGGAGAAATGCCAGACCAGTTCCCATGGAGAAACCCCAGACCAGTTGCAATGGAAACATGCCAGTCCAGGTGCCATGGAGACATTCCTGACAAGTTCCCATGGAGAACCCGAAGACCAGTTACCAGGTAGAAACACCATACTAGTTTCCATGGTAAACACCAGTCCAGTTACCCTGAGACACCCCAGACCAGTTACCATGGAGACTCCACAGACAAGTTCCCATGGAGACACCCCTGAACAGTTCCCATGGAGACAGCCCAGACCAGTACAAATGAAGACAACCGAGACTAGTTCCCATGGAGAACTCTAGACCAGTACTCATGAAGACACCCTCGACTAGTTCCTATGGGGACATCCCAGACCAATTGCCATGGAAACATGCCACTCCAGTTGCCATGGAAACACACCAGACCAATTCTCCTGCAGACACCACAAACCAGTACTCATGGAGACACCGGAGACTAGTTCCAATGTAGACACCCCATACAAGTTGCCATGGAAACACGCCAGTCCAGTTGCCATGGAGACACCCCAGACCAGTACTCATGGAGGCCCCCTAGGGTAGTTCCCATGGAGACTCCCCATACCAGGTGACATGGAGACACCCCAGACTAGTTTCCATGGAGACACATCAGACCAGTTCCCATGGAGACACCCAGACGAGTACTCATGGAGACACCCAAACCAGTACTCATGGAGACACTCGAGACAAGTTCCCATGAGCACACCCAGACCAGTACTCATGGAGACGCCTAATATTGGTACCCATGGAGGCACCCCAGACCATTTCCCATGGAGAAAACCCAGACCAGTACTTATGCAGACACTTGAGACGAGTTCACATGAAGATGACCCGTCTGGCTCCCATGGAAACAGTCAAGTTGCCATGGATACACCCCAGACCAGTTCCCATGGAGGCTTCCAAGACTAGTACTCATGGACACAACCCAGATCAGGTCCCATGGACACTCCCTAGACCAGTTCCCATGGAGACACTGCACACCAGTACTCATGGAGACAACTGAGATTATTTCCTAAGGAGACACCCCAGACAAGTAACCATGGAGACACCACAGACCAATACTCTTGGGGACACCGGAGACTAGTTCCCATGGAGACACCCCAGACCAGTTGCCATGGAAATATGCCAGTCCAGTTGCCATGGAGGCACCACACACCAGTCCCTATGGAGACACCAAAGGCCATTACTCATGGAGACACCTGAGACTAGTTCTCATGGAGACACCCTATACCAGTTGTAATGGAGACATCCCAGACCAGTTCCCGTGGAGACACCTCAATCTGCCTCCCATGGAAGCACACTAATTTGCCATGTGGACATCCCAGACCAGTTCCCATGGAAACACTCCAGTCCAGTTCCCATGGAGACACCCCAGACTAGTACTCATGGAGACAACCCAAATCAGTTCCCATGGACACACCCCAGACCAGTTCCCATGGAGACAATGCACACCAGTACTCATGGAGTCACCGAGATTAGTTGCCATGGAGAAACCCCATATCAGTTGCCAAGGAAACACACCAGTCCAGTTGCCAAGGAGAGACCCCAGACCAGTTCCCATGAAGATACCCCAGACCAGTTCTCATAGTGACATCCCAGACCAGTTTCCATGGAGATACCCCAGACCAGTTCCCATGGAGACACCACCACCAGTTCCCATGGAGACACCACAGATCAGTACTCTTGGAGACACCACAGGCCAGTACTCCTGGAGACACCCGAGACTACTTCCAATGGAGACACCCCATACCAGTTGTAATGGAGACACCCCATACCAGTTCCCGTGGAGACACCCCAGTCTGCCTCCCATGGAAACATGCCAGTCATTTTGCCATGGGGACACCCCATACCAGTTCCCATGGAGACATGCCATAACATTGCCATGGAAACACGCTAGTCCAGTTGCCATAGATACACCCCAGACCAGTTCTTATGGAGACACCTCAGACTAGTACTCATGGAGACAACCCAGACAGTTCCCATGGATACACCACAGACCAGTTCTCATGGAGACATCTGAGACTAGTTCCCATAGAGACACCCCTTACCAGTTTCCATGGAGACATGTCAGACCAGTTCCCATGGAGACACCCCAAACAAGTACTCATGGAGACACCCAAACCAGTACTCATGGAGACACTTGAGACGAATTCCCATGAGAACACCCATATCCGTACCCATGGAGACATCACAGACCATTTCCCATGGAGACACCCCAGACTAGTATTTATGCAGACACTTGATCCATTCCCATGGACACACCCCAGACCAGCTCCCATGGAGACACCCCAGATGAGTACTCATGGAGACACCCATGCCAGTACTCATAGAGACACCAGAGACCAGGGAGAAACCCCAGACCAATACTCATGGAGACACCCGAGACTAGTACTCATGAAGACACCTTAGACTTGTTTCCATGGAGACTCGCCATACCAGGTGACATGGAGACACCCCAGAAAAGGTCCCATGGAGACACCGCAGATGAGTACTCATGAGTCACTGAGACCAGCACTCATGAAGACACCCGAGATTAATTCCTATGGAGACACCCGACACCAGTACTCATGGAGACACTGGAGACTAGTTCCCATGGAGACACCCAAGACCAGTTGCCATGGAAACACACCAGTCCAGTTTCCATGGAGACACCACCTACCAGTTGCCATGGAAACATGCCAGGCCAGTTGCCATTGAGACACCCCAGATCAGTACTCTTGGATACACCCTAGACTAGTTCCCATGGGGACACCATGGAAACACACCAGTCCAGTTTCCATGGAGACACCCCCTACCAGTTGCCATAGAAACATGCCACTCCAGTTGCCATGGAAACACCCCAGTCCAGTTGCCATGGAAACACACCAGACCCATTCCTCTGGAGACACCACAAACCAGTACTCATGGAGGCACCAGAGACTAGTTCCCATGGAAACACCCGACACCAGTACTCATAGAGACACTGAAGACTAGTTCCCATGGAGACACCCCATACCACTTGCAATGGAAACACACCAGTCCAGTTGCCATGGAGACACCACCACCATTTCCCATGGAGACACCACAGGCCAGTACTCCTGGAGACACCAGAGACTACTTCCCATGGAGATACCCCATACCAGTTGTAATGGAGACACCCCAGTCCAGTTCCCGTGGAGACACCCCAGTTTGCCTCCCATGGAAACATGCCAGTCATTTTGCCATGGGGACACCCCAAACCAGTTCCCATGGAGACATGCCATAACAGTTGCCATGGAAACATGCTAGTCCAGTTGCCATGGAGACACCCAGACCAGTTCCCATGGAGACACGGCATATCATTTGCCATGGAAACACGCCAGTCCAGTTGTCATGGAGAGACTGCAGACCAGTTAACATGGAGACACCCCAGACCACTTTCCATGGAGACACATCAGACCAGTTCCCACGAAGACAGGCCAGATGAGTACTCATGGAGACACCCAGACCAGTACTCATTGAAAAACCTGAGCCTAGTTCCCTTGGAGACACCCAGACCAGTACTCATGGAGACACCTCATACCAGGACCCATGGAGACATCCCAGACCAGTTTCCATGGAGACAGCCAATACCAGTAGTCATGTGGACACCTGAGGCTAGTTCCCATGGATACACCCCATAACATGCCAAGCCAGTTGCCATTGAGACACCTCAGATAAGTACTCTTGGAGACACCCTAGACTAGTTCTCATGGGGACACCCCAGACCAGTTGCCATGGAAACATGCCAGTCCAGTTGCCATGGAGACACCCCAGTCCAGTTGCCATGGAAACACACCAGATCCATTCCTCTGGAAACACCATAAACCAGTACTCAAGGAGACACCCGAGACTAGTTCACATGTAGACACCCCATACCAGTTACCATGGAGACACCCCATACCAGTTGCCATGGAAACACGCCAGTCCAGTTGCCATGGAGACACCCCAGACCAGTACTTATGCAGACACCTGAGACTAGATCCCATGGACACATCCTATATTAGTTTCTATGGAAACAGGCCAGTCCAGTTTCCTTGGAGACACCCAGACCAGTTCCCAAAGAGACACCCTAGTCCAGCTCCAATGTAGACACCCCCAGACCAGTTCCCATGTAAACACCCCAGACCATTACTCAAGAAGACATCCCAGTGGAGTTTCCATGGAGACACTCCATATCAGTTGCCATGGATACACCCCTAACCAGTGCCATGGAGACACCCCAGTCTAGCTCCCATGAAGACACACCAGTCCAGTTGCCATGGAGACACCCCAGACCAGTTCCCATGGAGACACTATAAATGTTAAGGCATTTATTTCCTCATATGTAAAATTAGGAAATTGTTCAGATAATTTTTATAATTTCTAGCAATTCTAAAACTCTATAAATTTATAATTTAATACTAGATAGACTAAAAGCCTTGGATCCAATGGCTTTACAGGTAAAATTTACCAAACATTCAAAGAAGAACTAACATTTATCCTTTTGAAACTATTCCAAAAAATTCAAGAGAAGGGAAGCTTCCTAAGCTCGTGTTGTGATGCCAGCATTATCCTGATTCCAAAACCAGATGAACTTCCTGATGAACATAGATGCTTAAAACCACAACAAAATGTTAACAAATCAGCCGAGACTGGTTTGGCTCAATGGATAGAGCGTTGGCTTGGGGCTCAAGGGTCCCGGGTTCGATTCTGACCAAGGGCATATACCTTGGTTGCGAGCATATCCCCAGTGGGGGGTGTGCAGGAGGCAGCTGATCGATGACTCTCTCTCATCGATGTTTCTAGCTCTCTATCTCTCTCCCTTCCTCTCTGTACAAAATCAATAAAATATATTTTTAAAAAATGTTAACAAACCAAACCCAGCAATACATTAAAAAGTTCATACAGCATGGTCAAGTAGGACTTATTACTGGATGTTTGGTATAATATCTGCAAACAATAACCATGACACACCACATAAACAAAATAAAGAATAAAAATAATATGATCTTATCAAAGATGCAGAAAAAGTATTTGATAAAATCCAGCACTCATTTATGATAAAACCTCTCTCAGTAAAGTGGGAATAGAAGGAACATACCTGAACATAATAAAGGCCATATATGACAAACCCATAGACAACATCATACTCAATGGAAAAAAAAATACAAGCATTCTCCTTAAGAACAGGAACAAATCAGGGTTATTCACTTTCACCACTCATTCATCACTAGAGGTTCTAGTCACAGCAATCAGACAAGAAAAAAGAAATAAAAGGCATCCAGATTGGAAAGAAAGATGTCAAATTGTCATTATTTGCAAATGGATAACATGATGCTATATATAGAGACCCCTAAAGATTTCATCAAAAGCTATTAGAATAAATAAGTTCAGTAAAGTAGCAAAATGTTTATCCTTTTTTGCTTAAAATATTGTGCCATTCACTCATAAACTGAGTTGCAAAAAAAGCCTAACATTTTGTCACTCATATCAAAGTGACTTACATTCTAAAGAAATATGTTCATATTTTAAAGATGTAAATATGCAATTTTTCCATCTTAGAATTTTCTTTCTGAAATGTTTCCATCTTTGAAAATACCTAATATTCACACTTTTCCTTTAAAATTGGACTATATTTTGGAAACAATCAAAGATCAATGGTGATCTGGCATACACAGTTGGCACTCAAAAGGGTAATTTTTTATTGAGCAGAAAATGTAAATGTTAATGAATGAATTTCATAACCATTTCTCATAAATAAGTACTCAATGTTCTCTGAATACAATGAGTCCATGTTTGTGCCCTATGTCTTTGCTCATTCAGTGTCTATTCCCAGAATTAGCTACTCTATTAAATTCTATCTACCTCTTAAGGTCCCTAATTATCTTTTCTCTAAATACTTCCATGATATTTTCAAGTCAGAATTTACTTTCTTTTGTGTCCACAAAACTTTTAGTTTTATTACAATGTCCCATTTGAGACATTAGTGTTTGGGTTCCCAGCTTAGTATCTGGATTTTAGGCATTTTGAAAATAGACTGGTCCCACACTTAGGCAAACCAGTTAACTTCGCTGGGTTTTAGTTTACAGCCTATGGTTGCATTTTTCAGCTAACGATTTCATAAAATGTTTTTCATTAGTATCACCTATTTCTGGGGGGTACAGGAAACTAGGCATTCAAGCTGTTAATGGGCATGTAAACAGGTACTGCCTTGTAAGAGAGAATTTGGCAATAGATAGTAAATGTCATTAATTATTCATTTGTCAATTTTAAAAACATATCCCGGAAATCATCAGCATGTACTCTATGATTTATGAAGGTGTTCATCAAGAAGTATTTATCATGAAAACACTGGTTATAACATAGCTATCTAGCCATAGTGGATTGCTTAAATAAGTTATCTTGCAGAGATTCAATAGAATTTTATTAACACTATTAAAAATCTCATATAAGAAATGTTTAATAACATGGAAAATCTTTCATGATGTGTCAAGTTTAAAAGGAAGGTTTTAAAATCCTCAAAGAAACCTAATTGAAAATAATACTTTCCTTGCCTCCAGATCACAACTCACACTTGGTAGGTGCACATATACTGCATTCTTTTAAAATTCTGAATTTGGAGTCAATATGATCTCAGATCATGTTTTTGAGCCAAATAGCAAGAGATTTCCATAAAAAAAAATGTAAAAGGTCATAATGAATAATCTATCTATACCAAGAACAGTAAATTTAAGTATTTTGAGAGTGAACTTAAAATCAAATATAATGGTGTTGAAAAACACAATCCTTAAAAGTGTTGAGAATACATTTAAGAATTTCTGTATTTCTTTCCATTTTCTTCTAATCAAACATGCTTGTTTCTCCTCCTGCATCAGACACTGCTGGAAATGGAAAAGAACTTAACACGTGTTTTAATAAATCAGGATTGTTTCAGTTTCACTGTGGGTTCATTTGAATTTTAGGTGCTCTCTAGGAACCTAATCAATAATCTAGAGGAACCTTCAGAAATTGGTGAATACTACTTCTACAAGAGTTTCTGACAACGTTCACTAATACAAGGAAGCTTTTTCTTGTACTTCTTCAAGCTGACTCTCACGCAGATAAAATAAACTGGGAAAAACCTCAAAGATTTGTTTTCCCTACCCCATGTTAAAATCAGGGATGGCCCATTTTGCAATTCAGACTCTGTGAGTCAAAGTCAGGGTAGGGGGATGAATCTTTAGGAAAAGTTCCCTGGGCAAATGAACCCCCTTGTTAAGATCTAAGGGTTCATTTAGGAATAAAGATAATAAGAATGATGATAACACCCTAATACCGAAGAGATATTAAGGAACCTCTATGTTCAAGGCACTGTGCTGGGCATATCACATTGATCATTTTGTTTGATCCACACACAACAATGTGTAAGATAATCATGATAATACTGATAACCACCAACAGTCACAAGAGCTACCATTAAGCATAGCATTTTATTATGTGGCAGGCTCTGAGATACCATTTTATAAATATATATTATTGTTTTTAATTTTTATTGTTGAAAGTATTATATATGTCCCTTTAAAATTCTCACAGCTCTGTGTGAGAAAGACAGACGAATGCTAATTCTAGCTCCATTTTCTGAAAAGGAAGATGAGATGCAGCTATCCAATGATTTGTTCAAGGTCACATCACTGGCAAATGGCAAAGTCATGATTGTTTGAATTCATACCATCAACCACCACAGCATCATGAACTCTCTTAAGCACTAAATGTCTTCAAACAAGTTTTCTGAACTTGCTTGTTTTACATGGGAAATGCAAAGTTTTATTTTGTGTTTATGCTGTTTAACATGCACTTTTGATACATGATAGCCATTCAATACATGATCTTGGAGTTGAATTGTTTTGTTGTTGTTATTTTTATTGAATTTACTGGGGTGACAATATATTATCCATACATTGTGTTCACTACCCCAATTAGAGTATAATTGTTTAAAAATTTCTTAATAAAAAAGAACCAGTCTCGCAAGTTAGTTGACTGACTTTTCAACTTATTTTTTAAGGAGCTATTACATATAATGATGATTTTAAAAACTACATTTGAGTATATAAAGACTTAGGTTCACTGAATGCATGACTCAATGCTTGTGATATGGAGACTTACAAAAATCTAAAGTTTCACTCAAACACCAGAACCAACAATATTATTTTGCATTAAAATGTACCAATCTCTTTTTTTTAATAAAACTGTGAAATAAGCTCATTAAAAAGCATTCAATATGCAAGTTTAAACTAGAACAAAATTTTTCTTCTCTTCAAAATATGTAGCCCAGACTCAAATATCAGATAGTTTTTGGGGGGAAAAACACACACACACACACACACACACACACACACACATACACAAAACGCCATATTTAGTTGTGTTCAAACTACTAGGAGAAACCAAGTACATTTCCACCGCATAAAACTAGCCGTGACAAAATATTCCTAAAACTACCTGCAATTAGATTTAAAGAGGCACTGGATCTGGAATCAGAAAAAGTACGTTTAATTCAAGTTGTGACACATATTAGCTGAGCAATTAATGACATGTTCCTAAACCTGGCAATTTACAAAACCTGTTTCACCGTTTGTCCAATGGGAAGAGTGAGAATTTCCTTGCTACCTATTCCTTATAGAAAAATGCTATAATTATTCATTAATACTCTATGGTATTAATGGTGAAATATATGATAAAACACTCTAAAACTTAAAGGAAATTGTATCAGTGTGTAAAAAGACTTTTTTCAAGCATGAAAGCTTGAGTTTATTTTATTGCTGTATTTGAACATTCTTCTTTCAATTTTCTTAAAGCAAAGTTAAATATTGTATTGTGAAACAAGTCAATGCCTTCTTTCATTTGCTGTTTTCGCAAGTCTTACTTAACCTCTATCAAGTTACACTTTCATATCTGACTATTCTTTATTCAGCAGTAAAAGGTTCCATCCGTTTTTATAGGCAAACATTGTTATGAATTAATCCTCTAGAATTCCATAGAAATTAACAAACTGGAAGAAAAAATAAATAAATAAACCTTCAATGTACTACACATCCTTTTCAATTTCAGTTTTTCTTACTCATTTACCTTGCCCCGAAATGAATAAACTTTATGAAACTGAGGAAGCTATCATAGCATGACATTTTCTATATTCTTCTATTTCTATGGTAGGAGTTCTACTAATTGCTTATTTTACAGAGCTAAAAATAAAGTACAAAGTTTACTAAGTGAAACTTGCAATGCTCACAGTCACTACTAAGAGGGAGTGGATAATGTCTCTACACTTAAAATTTAGCAATACAGTCAACTTAGAAATCTCCCCTTGAAATTTAATAAACTTTACCCCTAGGTAAACACAAATCATTCACACTTTAGTCAGAATTATAAAATGATAAAAATAAAGGACATCTTTTATCCTTATCCATCATGCTATTCTAAAACTGATGTAGACTTTCACAAATGATGATATCTTGGCTGTTAAAAAAACTATTTAAAATGCAATCTTGTAAAATGGCTTTATTTTTAGTTAAGTGGCAAAGCATTATATCACATCTAATTATACTGCTCTTAGCTAAAAGTCATTGATAGCTGGAGTTTTCTAATGAACAAAATGTTAAATTAGATAACTGTTTTTGTTTACAATAAGTTTGCCTGAGGAGCTATGCCAAAATAGAGATCAAGGAGAAATCTAAAATAGCACTGTTTGCCTGGCCAGAGTGGCTAGAAGTTGAGCGTTGACCTATGAAGCATAAAGTCATGGCTTGATTCCTGGTCAGGGCATATGCCTGGGCTGCAGGTTCACAGCTCAATCCCCAGTGGAAGGCATTCTTTTTTATCTTTGATGTTTCTATCTCTACTCTCCCTTTCTCTCTAAAATAAATGGAAAAACATATTAAAAATAAATATAAAAATAAAATAGCACTGCAGGTTTTGGAAGCCACAAAAAAGAACAAAACATGGTAGTCTCACTGAAACTGGTTTGGCTCAGTGAATAGAGCATTGGCCTGCGGACTCAAAGGTGCCGGGTTTGATTCTGGTCAAGGGCATGTACGTTGGTTGTGGGCACATCCCCAGTAGGGGGTGTGCAGGAGGCAGCTGATCAATGTTTCTCTCTCATCGGTGTTTCTAACTCTTTATCCCTCTCTCTTTATCCCTCGCTGTAAAAAGTCAAATATATATCTTAGTCTCCTCTTATCTGCAGAGGATACATTCTAAGACAGATAGTACCAAATCCTACTATAAATCCTGTTTTTTCCTCTACACTCATTCCCATTATAAATTTATAAACTAAACACAATAAGAGGTTAACAACAGTAACTAATAATAAAGTAGAGCAATTATAACAATATACTGTAATAAAACTTATGTAATGTGGTCTCTCTCTCTCTCTCTCTCTCTCTCTCTCTCTCTCTCTCTCTCTCTCCTGTCTCAGTATTATACTCTACGTATAGTAAGAATACGCTGGACAAAGATTGATTCACATCCCAGGTAGGACCATGCTGGATGATGCATAAGTTCATCATGCTACCAAAAATGAAGCAAAACTTAGAATTCATAAATTGTTCCTTTCTGGAAATTTCTATTTAATATTTCAGCCCACAGTTGACAGTGGATAAGTGAGAAAAGTGAGCGCATAGATGAGGGGCCTGCTGTACTTGATGACAAATAGGGATGTAGGTGTTGTCTCTCTAGATTCACTTTTATCTGTAATTTCAACCCACTGAGGGAGTATGGAACTAGAGGGAGAGGAAGGGAAGGCATGTGCCCAGGTGCCCATACAGCTTTGATGCAACAGGCATAAAGCATCAACGGAGACACATGAGATGAAGGCAATCCTTCCACATTTGGCTTTTTCCCGCCTATTTAATACTTTCACAAATCTTTTGAACTAACCAAAGTAAGAATTTTGTCATAAAACTAAAAAGTGACAATGCTCATATGATCAACTAGAGTTCTACCTCTACACCAGAGACCATGATTCTGACCTTTTCTGGGGTTCAAACAATGCTGATATGTGAATGATTTGATTATGGAAAGAAATGGAGGTAGCCTGAGAGCTGCCCTTAAAATATATACATCTCTGCCGAAACCGGTTTGGCTCAGTGGTAGAGAGTCAGTCTGTGGACTGAAAGGTCCCAGGTTCGATTCCGGTCAAGGGCATGTACATTGGTTGTGGGCACATCCCCAGTAGGGAATTGCAAGAGGCAGCTGGTCGATGTTTCTCTCTCATTGATGTTTCTAGCTCTCTATCCCTCTCTCCTCTTCTCTGAAAAATCAATTATATATATATATATATATATATATATATATATATATATATTCAGATCATGACAAAGAAATCTCCAGTGCCCTTAGGATTTAATTATTCAAGAATAGGAAAGTTTTAAATCTAAAAATAAAATGAGTAGGGGAACTTGATGAAATAAAAAGCATAAGTTATCTTTATGGGGTGTAAGTTATATACCACTGCATTTTATGTCTTCTTTAAAAACAAATATTCAACCTTAACTACCTCTAAATAAAGGAACCCAAACATGTAGATGAAAAATGATGTGTAAACTTTCTTCATCAGTGAATGTGAAATCTGTTCAGAGACTCTGTGCCATCCTGGTCATAGATTAAGCCTCCACACAGCTCTTTAGTGTCTGTGTGTGAACACACACACACACACACACACACACACACAGAGAGAGAGAGAGAGAGAGAGAGAGAGAGAGAGAGAGAGAGAGAGAGCCTTTTGTAGACATTACCCATCAATCCAGACTTGCCAGGTGGAATCTCCTGCTTTACTTCTATTTTCACAGGGTGCTCAGAGGCAGCTGCTCTGATACCACAAAAGACCTGGGTTTTCAGCATGATTTTGAGATCAGCACTCAGTCACTGTATGTGTGAATCAGCAGTCACCAAAATGGCATGTGTATACCACAAAGAGAGAAAAAGAGACATCTGATTGGATTGCAAGGAGAGATCAGTAGAAAGTAAAAACAAAATTGTGCTCTACTAATATTTAATATGTGATTTTACCATAGCATAGTGTATAATTTCTAAATGGATAGAGATGATTAAAATATTTTATTGATAGTGCTACATGATCAAAAAAGTTTGGAGATGATTAAAACCATGTAAACTAAAGTAACTTCCATATATATGCAGGCAAATCAAACATTATTCAAATTAAAAATTTTAAATGCTTAAGTCATAAGAAATTAAATTTATAACACAAATTTTATATTTTCCTCACTTTTTGTGATGGATTATAGATCAATCTACTCTACAAAAACTGCTTTTACCATCTCCTTGATGAATAAGTATTTTATGAAAATTGGCATTAGAGAAAAAAATCAGGCCTTAGAAAATTCCCTTCAGATTCAACATAATCCAATCAACTTTTAATCAAAATATTTAATAATAAAATATCCCCAAATAATCAGATGACCATAAAAACAAATAAATGTTAATTTTTTAATAAATCATTTACTGTGCTATATTAGAAGAAAAAAAATATTTTTATAGTCAGTATTTTAAAGGTGCCTCAGCAATGAAAACCAAATATGGAAAAATTAGCATTCAGGATGAGGTAATTTTAGGTCATCGGGGCAATTTCAATGCTGCTAATTATATCTCCAAGAAAGCAGAAGCTTGTGTTTCTGTTTCCTGACCAAATTTTATGGGATGTATAACCAAGAAGAAATAGTTTTAAAAGCAAAAAAATACAAGTGAATGTGTGACTACTTGGGTGAGAGTCACACATTCTCAGCTCTTTAACTCTTAAGAGCTATGGATTCCAAGTGCCTCTTTTCATTTCTCCCCTCTTTTCAAAACATACACGAAGGGATAAACACAAAATGAGAATATTTAACACAAATTTTCAATTATGCAACACAAGCTATTTTCTGACACTCAAGACAAGTATGAAAATAAGCAAAAGAAGACAAAGTACCGGGGCAGAAAATGTCTGGTTAAAGATAGAATTTCCCAATAAATTTAATTTTAAAAAAGATAGAATTTCCATATGATATGTAAAAAAGAAAGATAAAAAAGGACAAAAAGGGGGAGATTAAAATGCCAATATAAATTTAAAATACTTATGTATCCCTTAGATTATACAGCATTTTTTCTCATTCGTGTCAGTCTGTGGTATAGTTACGATAGACTGCCTCTATATTTTCATGAAGAAACACTGAAACTTAGAGCATCTCTTTTCTCAGAAACTAAATTTGAGAATGTAGGATGTATAGAGATGAAGTCATTACAGCATTTATAATTTAAGAACAGAATTTGTGGTGTTTGGAAGCAAATAAATACCAAGCTTATTTAGATCTTCAGGTACTACAATTAACTATTTGTAGTTAATACAGATATTTGTGTCAGTATTTGAGATGGCAACTGTTAATATTTAATTCTACAATTAAACTTTTATTTATATTATATGAGTTAACACAGTGAATAACTAAGATCAGTTTTTAAAATATAACCAAGCAAATAAATTACATTTTTTTGCTAGCTGATTTATGTCATGGTAATTGTGGCACTTCCTTTTCTGGAATTGTATATTTCTTATTTTATTATCTGGGCAGTTGTTAATTTTGCATCTGTGGAAAAAAATGTGGAAGATATAATTTTAACTGCAAATTTTAATTTTCTGAAAGGAAAAAAAGCACCATTTATCTTAAACATTTTAATGATAATTGTTTCTTTAGGAAATTGTAAATCTCAAGAAGTCTGCTCAAAGAGTACTTCTGATGGGAATTAATTTACCCAATGACTTCAGTTACTGAACTTCTGTTTATTTGGGTATGATTAAGAAAGTAATTAAACAACTTTGTCCAGTATTTGAACTTCTATTGCCTCATACCTCAGACTAAATACTTAGGGTCACAGGACTTGAGGAAAAATTACCTGATTTTGTGAAAGTATGCATGCAAATGAATCAGAAAAATGATCCAAATAATAGAAAATAGATACTTACACATTCACATTTGAAGTTAAAAAGATAAGACAAACATGCATTAATGAATGAGTCTTACTTCTCTATTATCAAAACTACCTGTTCACATAGTACACAAATGTTTTACCAGGATAAATTTATCCTCTGAAATGGATCGAAAGACAACACAATGAAATAAGTAATTTACAATTTTTTACAATTAATTGATTATTCAGTTATATTAACTTTTAATTAACTTCTTATGCAAATGAAACACTTCTAAGAATTTCTTAAAATACCCTTATACTTTAGTCTCCTAAAACTCTTCAAAGAAAATGTTTTCAGACAGAAATACATTTAATTGACCAAACTATAAGAAATAAAAATATGATGTGATAAAGTTAATAGAATACTGCCTTCCCCTCCACCCCCAGTCTGCTGCTACATAATATGCACAATTTAGGTGCTTGGACCTGTCATATTTTATATAATCATGAACATACTATTGTTCTAGAGGCAGTTGTTCCAATTACAAATGAGTTTGGACAGCTCAGGGGACAATAATCTACATTCTTGGAAATGGTACTAAGAACATGAGGTGAAGGCAGAGCATTACACAATTTACATTGTACTATACAAACTGCTTTAACATTCCTGTTGCAATTCCTTCCTTTTATATGAAATCGATCCAATTTTTAACAAAAGTAGTAAGATAGTGTGAACATAGTTTAAGTAAGCAAAACTATAATAAAAAATATAATAGCTAACTTTAAAAAATACTGGCACTCAGTCAGTGACTTACATTTTGGATGATGTGGTATTTGAAATTTGCAACTGTGAAACAAGTTGCCTCCTACAAGTGTACTCAATCTATCTGTCCAAATAAAACTAAGTGAAATTTAAGCGACACTATAATAGAGAAAGACTCACGAATATGGGGGATACGATATGATGAGAGTAAATCAAATAGTTTTGAAGATGTGCTTTAATTTTTCAAGTAGGAAAAACAACAATAATTAGCTATAAAGAGAAGCACAGTTTTTAAGTAACCTCTGAAAGATTATTCCAAACTCTTCTTTTAAATTTACCAAAATTTCCATAAGGCTAAAGTGCCACTCAATATTAAGATACTGCAAAGTATCACAGAGGTAGCAGGTCTTGATAAATGTAGTTTGGCTCTATTTTCTTCAAACAGTTCACTAGCCTCCTCAGAAGATTTTGTCAAGAGCATGCTCCCGATGAGACGCATCAGTAAGCACATCACTGAGGTTTCTGCTTCTTGTAGCCACTTTAGGAAATTCTCCAGGTTCACGCAAGAGGCTTGCACTGCCCCTCAGTTCAGCTTCCAAGGAATTCTGTCTGTCAGCAATGCTGCAAGGAATAAGATGGGCAAGTCTCCATTACTTACAGTGTAACATGCCCCATCATGACACACTAAAGAAAAAAATCAGCAGATAGCCTCAAAGGACCTCAATTTCTTCAAGCACATAATGGAATTGGGGGATTTATTCATATGTGTCTTGACTAATCCATAATGGGGGGATAATGTGAATTGTGAGAAGAAGAGGGAGAGAGGCATAACTCGACAAAAATCACATTCATATTACAAAATAATTATGACTACATTTTTATAACTTATAATTATATGCTATTCCCCATATGATTTATTTTAATACCTTAGTATAATGCATGACACAAAAGGCAATACCAATAAATATATACACAATGGGTGACTAAATGAATTCTACAAAAAATAGCATCTGAAGAAACAAGATAAAATAAAATAACTTAGAACTAATTTTATATTATCAATACAAATTGGTTCTTTAAGTTGATTTAATATTATTCTTGAAAGACATTGGATATCAAGCTTTTATATGCCATTCATTTAATATACAAAGAACTATTCTAGAGTTTCATGATTTAAGAGATACATAATATCAACCTTTAAAACTTTATAGACATCAAAGCTCCATAATAAGAAAACAAACAATCTAATTTTTAAGTGGATACAAATAATTTTACTTCCAGGTATTTAAACTCAAGAGATCTAAAAACATATGTCCACTCAAAAACTTGTACGCAAATATTTGTAGCAGCATTATTTATAATAGCCAAATGGTACAATCAACCCAAATATCTATCAGTTGAGGGGGGAATTGATAAACAAAACATATTAATATAGAAAATATTATTCAGCCATAAAAATTGAAGTATTAATAAATGCTACAACATGGATGAACCTTGAAAACATTATGCCAAGTGAAAGAAGACAGATACAAAATGCCCCATATTGTGCAATTTCATTTATATGAAATATTGCCAGAAAGGTAAATCCACAGGGAGAGAAAGCCAATTATCTGTTGACTAGGACTGGAGGTGGAAGCAGTGCAGACTGACTGCTGATAAGTGGTAGGTTTCATTTAGTGGTGATAAAATGTATAAAAATTAAGAGTATGGTGATGTCTTTACAACATAGTAAATATACTAAAGTCCACTTAATTGTATACTTTACCAGGGGTGGGGAACCTTTTTCAGCCAAGGCTCATTTGGATATTTATAACATCATTCACAGGCCACACAAAATTATCAACTTAAAATTTAGCCTGCTATATTTGGTCAAACATTTAATTAACTCAACCCTAATTCCTTGGCAGGGCTAGACCAAAAGATTCTGTGGGCCTTACAAGGCCCATGGGCCAGATGTTCCCCATCCCTGCTTTAAATGGTGAATTGAATGGTATATAAAATATATCTTTTTTTTTAATTAGCACCTGTGACAGACTTTGCCAAACTATCTTAAGCCACAGCTAGAGAAGAGATTAAAAATGGCAGTGGAGTAAGTAGGAGCTACATTGACACTCTCCCAGGAAATACAACTATAGTACAGAAGAACCACTTTGAAAAATCAACTGAGGACTAGCTGTGAAATAACCAAGATGGAAAGTGGAGACTGCATAGAGACAGCTAGGAAGTGCAGAGGCTCAAAAGGGCTGGCCTGGCTTCCACAGTCAGCAGCTGAAGTGCTAGAGGGATATCTCAGCTGTGGGGGATTCCCACTGAAGACTATGGGATCTAAACCCCAAGCTGGACTCCCCACCCAGAGCACCAGAACTGAGAACAGTGCCCACATAACATCTGTCTGAGAAAAGAAGGAGGGCAGCTGTCAGGCAGGCAGAGACTACTGGAAATGCAGGCATCCTCTAAAAGGGCCAATACATATAATTTTGTGTGCAGCCACTCACCTTGGGCTCTGACAGAAGGAAGGCAGAGTGAACTGGAGCTCAGTGAGGAAATTCCAGGATTGGGGGCTCTGGGTTTGGAGCTCAGAGGGCAGCCACCCCAGTTTCCTAGGCTGAGTAATTCCCTCATCCTGTGAGGACATCTTTCTCTGGCAGATCTTGCTATTCAGGTGGCTGTTGCCTGGGGAAAAGGCAATTGCCACACCCTCTTGGAAGATCTCTCACCCAACCCTGTGGTCAATAGCTTGATGCAAATCAAAGCTGATAACAATCAGACTACAGGCAAAGGAAGATTTCAAGAGGTTTTGAGTATTTGCTGTCTGGAGATGAGCCTAGGAAAAGCAGGCCTTGGTGAACAACTTGGTCCTTCCCAAAGGCACCTAGAACCAACAAAGGGAGCACAAATTGTGGATTACTAATAGCTCCAAATAGGAGACTCAGGGCCAGTCAGAAACAGTATTTGACATTGTCCTGCACTAGAGATTGGGAGTAACAGCAGATCTGCCTAATACATAGAAATGCAAACAGGCAGCCAAAATGGGGAGAAAAACAAAACAAATAAAAGAATGGAAGAATTCTCCAGAAGAAGAGCTAAACAAAATGGAGATAAGAAATTTATCATATGTAGAGTTTAGAATAATGATGTCGAAGAAGCTCAACAGCATGAGAAAAGATAGAGCAACTATGAAAGAACAGTTGGAAATAAAGAATGGCATAGCACTAATAAACAACACATTTGAGGATTACACAACAGAGTAGGGGGAGCTGCAGATTAGATCAGTGAGTAAGAAGACAGGATAAAAATAAAACCACTCAATCAGAGAACCAAAAGGAAAAACAAACCAGGAGGACAGCTCACACATGGCGGCCAGCGGTGTTTTGTTTCTGTTTTTGGTAACTGTATCCAGTGGCCAGATAAGTTTCTATTGAATGAGTACAAAAATGTTTTACATAAATGTTAAAGGCACACTTTAAAATTAAATACCCATTACATTTTGAAGTTATTTATTACATGTTCTTATAAGTTAGTATCTTTTTAAAATATGATACTTTGCAGAACACTGTGTAATATAAAGTGAGAATTCTTGTGATCCATCCCCAGTGTGTTAAGGGGGCAGTAGAACAGTCTGAAAGATAACAAGATTCGCATAACAGTTGGACAGAAGGAGAAGAAAGTGAACAAGGAATAGAGAACATGTTTGAAGAAATAATGGCAGAAAACTTCCCTAACTTGGTGAAAGAAAATGTCACACAAGTCCAGAAATCACAGAGAGTCCCAAGCAAGAAGAACCCAAACAGGCACATGCCCACATACATCATAATTAAAATGTCAAAAATTAAAGACAAAGAGAGAATCTTAAAGGCAGCAAGAGAAAAGCAATTTGTTACCTACATAGGAGCTTCCATAAGCCTGTAAGCTGATTTCTCATCAGAAACTCTACAAGCGAGAGGGAATGACCTTTCAAGATAATGAAAAAACAGGATCTAAAACCAATATTACTATATCCAGCAAGACTATCATTCAAAATAGATGGTGAGATAAAGGGCTTCCTAGACAAAAGAAAAAGAAAAAGGAGATTGTCACCAGCAGATAAGCACAGCAAGAAATGCTAAAGGCACTGGTATAATGAGAAGAAAAAATAGAGAAAGAGAGAAATGTAGGTACACAGAATTAAAATGGCAATAAACAATAAAAACCTTAAATGTAAGTGGATTAAAAACTCCAGTCAAAATACATAGGGTAGCTGAATTGATACAAAAACATTATCCAATTATATGTTGTTTCCAAGAGACCCTCCTCAGAACAAGACACACAGGATGAAAGTCTGGGTGTGGAAGAATATTGTCCATGCAAATGGAAATAGAAAAAAAAAAATCTGGGGTAGTAATACTCATATCTGACAAAATAGACTTCAAAATGAAGGCCATCACAAGAGATGACAAAGGTCACCACATAATATTAAAGGGATTGATTCAACAAAAGTATATAGCCCTGGTAAACATATGCGCAACAATATAGGAGCACAAAAAGGTGCAATTTCAGGCGCCATTGTTAGACTTGGTCACTCAGTAACCAGTATTGCCAAAACTTTGGTCCTCCCAGTAGGTTTTAACATGTTTTAGACACAGATATCAAAAGTAGAAAACAAATTATTGAACAAACTCTTGCATGTAAGTTTAAACCAAAATAATTACAGAAGTGGAAAAAAAAAAAACAACTAAGAAAGTCATCAGGTCCATAGCAGATGACATTAAACAAATGCTTGTCTTTTCCTCTTCTAGATATTTTACTTCTGAAAACAATGTCTTTTTTCATTCCTTCTGCTATACATCTGATCCTTATAGGAACATGCACTGTATAGGAATGAATTGAGAATAGAGTTCCCATCTATGTACTTAGAGCAATGGAAAGGGCCAACAATATAGAAGCCTTCGGTCTCCTGCCCCTCTCCATCACCGTGTTTAGGTAACTGCTTGAGTGGATTAAGCAGCCATGCAAGGTTCACGGGAATTTCTGGAATAGCTACACCGAGGCTATGACCATTGTTATATCAGTTCCTTTTCAATTTCTGAGAGCGCCTGAGACCAAGATACTCCTCATGAAATCTAAAGGACAAATGGAAGTTCCTACAGTTTTTTGTAGCTATTGAAAAAAAAAAAAGTTAACCCTGAAGTTTCCGGAGAAAATGAAATGACCATAATGCTAATTAGAAAAGAATGTGCTACATCTGATGATTGAAGCATTGATATCACTTTGAATTGTATTCCTTTACTGAAGGGTCAGAGGCTCTGCTGATATAACTTTTGATCCACTTGGCAAAAACAGTTAGGAGATATCAGGGAGATCCAAGATGGCTGCGCCCAGGTAAACACCTAGCCGCAGCCGCACACAACAATTTCAATAAAATACAACTAAAATATAAAATGGGCATTACCCAGAACTACAGGAAAGTCGACTAACTGGAAATTCTACAACAAGAAGCAAGGAGAAAACCAGAAGGAAGCGCGGAGGAGCTGGAAAAGCCTAAGGTACCAAGACACGCGGCGCGCGGAGAGGACGGAGCCGGAGAGGAGGGAGGCTGAGTGCCTGGCTGGCGTTCCCTAGCGGGAAGGAGATAAACGCTCTGACTGTGTTGGGCCCCAGTTCTGACTGCTCTGAACCCGTTCTAGCCCAGACCCCGGGGACCCAGGCTCACACAAAGGGAGCTGGGCTGTAAGGCGGAACCCCGGGGGAGCAGCGAAAGGAGGTCCCGGCAGCGCGCACAATGTGTGCAGAGAAGGGACGGGCGGCTGTGGATTGCACTGGCGGGAAGGAGACAGGGGCTCCAGACTGCTCTGAACGCCACCTCCAACTCCACTTCCAACTGAACTGAACCCCAATACCCGGCTCATTTGGGAAGAGCATAGACTGTTTGGCAGCAGGCGAAAATCGAGGGCACCTTTCTCTCAGAGGTGCTGGCAGCGAGTACTGAAGGACCCACTTAGGGCGGGGCTGACAGAAGCCAAGGCTGTAGGCTCCACCCTGAAACCCCGTCCCATCTGTAGCTGCAAAGTGCGACAACAAAATAGATCACAAACAAAAGAAATGGGGGACAAAAAGCGGCTGGATATAGAGTTCAAATCTACGCTTATAAGGTTTTTTAAGAATTTCCTAGAAAAGATGGATAAGACCTATGAGGATATGAAAAGAAATCATCTAGAATTAATAAGGAATCAACAAGAAATGATAAGGAATCAACAAGAAATAAAGAATACATTGTCTGAAATAATAAATATTATACAGAGTCCTAAAAACAGAAAAGAAGATTGCAAGAATCAAGTCAAAGATTTGGAACATAAAGAGCCAGAAGACACTCCTCCGCAGAAGCTAGAAGGCAAGAGAATCCAGAAAATTGAAGATAATGTAAGAAACCTCTGGGACAACTTCAAGCGAACCAACATCAGAATTATGGGGGTCTTAGAAGATGAGAGAGAGCAAGATATCGAAAACATACTGAAAGAAATAGTGACAGAAAATTTCCCCCACCTGGTGAAAGAATTAGACTTACAAGTCCAGGAAGCGCACAGAACTCCAAACAAAAGGAATCCAAAGAGGACCACACCAAAATACATCATAATAAAAATTCCAAGAGCAAAAGACAAAGAGAGAATATTAAAAGCAGCAAGAGCAAAGAAGGTAGTTACCTATAAAGGAGCACCTATACGATTGTCAGCTGACTTCTCAACAGAAACCATGCAGGCCAGACGGGAATGGCAAGAAATATTCAAGGTGATGAATATTAAGAACCTACAGCCAAAGATAATCTATCCAGCAAAGCTATCACTCAGAATCGAAGGTCAGACAAAGAGCTTCACTAATAAAAACAAGCTAAAGGAGTTCATCAACACCAAACCAGAGTTATATGAATTGCTGAAGGGGGTTCTTTCAGAAGAGAAAGTAAATAAAGATGGAAATTATGAACAACAAATACGTAACTATCAACAAGTGAATCTAAAAACCAAGGGAATTGAAAAGAATCTGATGAACAATAGTAACTGTTGAATATAATAGAATCAGAGGTATGGAAGGGGAGTGAACTGACTATTGGGGAGAAGGGGAGAAGGGGATGTGGGAAGAGACTGAACATAAACTGTGCACCTATGGATGAGGACAATGGGGAGTGGGGAAAGGGCAGAGGGTGGGTTGGGAACCTGGTGGAGGAGAGCAATGGTGGGGGTGGAGGGAAGGAACATTTGTAATAATATGAACAATAAAGAAAAAAAAGTTATAGACAAAAAAAAAACAGTTAGGAGATATCATAAACATAGGGAGTAATCCAGGAAATCAGGACACCTGGCCACTTTTTTCTTATATTGTAACCACAGAAAAGTCCATATGTGTGAAGAATGAAAATATACTTTTATCATTGAGACTTAGCTTCTCACATATTCATTATTATATTCTTCACAAATGTATACTTTTATATTAGGCTATCTGAAGGGAAAGTAAATGTTACAGTAAAATATAAACTGACAGCCATATACTCTAATTCAAGAATATTTTCTGTGATTACGGAGAAAATTTAAAATAGCGCCATACATGTTCAATATCATCAACTCTATTAACCAAACTGATCACAGAAGGTCGATGCTCTGATGACATTGATAAACCAGTTTGTTAAAAAGGTATTAAAAGAAACTAAACTTACTTATTACCTGATTTGTTCCCTATAGTATCCCTCAAAGGAAAGTCCCAAGAAATTTCCTAAATAGAAATAACCTTCAGAGTAGACATGAAGAGAACAAAAGAAGGTTCTTGGGATCCTGAAAATGTTCCCTTTCTAGTGGCTGGTTTGTGGATGTGTTCCAATTGCAAGGAGTCAGTGAGCTGTCAATCTAAGATACATGTACATTTCGATTTGTTATGCCTACAGGAATTTTTCAGAATTCTTCCTGGTCAAATGCTTTATATTAATTTCACTGCGTATTCTAAGAACTTGGGAAAGCATCACAAGAATCCTTAAAACTACAGAACCAAAAAAAAAACACAAAAACTCACACATCCAACAAATCAATATCACCAAAAGGTATCTATTGAATCTTACTTGATTATCAGATGTTCACAGTACACTGTTCTAGAATCTACAGAATCTGCCTATAGATCACCTGTGATATAAAAACCTTGATTTCAAATATAAAAAATGTAAAGTCGAAAGATGTTAAATGACTTTCCCATGAACCTTAATTGAGGGCAGATCTTGATCCCCTATATTTTGTTATCCCTGCTTCATTTTATTAACCTATTAACCAAGAACTATTTTCCTTTATGATGCAGTGTTTGGGGGAAAAAATCAAGTTTTTTTCCCCAAGAAATGGAAATGGTCAGTACATTACAAAGTTTTAATCTCAGAAACACATCACTGAAAAAAAAAAAAATAGCATACCTCAAGTGCTTGGCACTTTCCTCGAATTCTTTTGCAAAGAAGTTGGTAATTCTCGAGATCAACCTTCAGCGTAGAAGTCAATTCCTGGCCACTAGAGGGCACCTTTTTAGCTATTAACTTGATGTTGTCCTTCAGTATATTTACTCAGACTTCCTTTTGCAGCACATCCTCTTTTGCTCTCTGTTCCAGGGAAGGATAGAAATGAAAATTGTCCCCCTTTCTCACTAACCAATGTCTTTCTTTTTCCTAAAATAGTTAAACCAAAATTACATCCTCTATGTGATTTCAACTACCTAATTTAGAACACTATTTAGGTAATCACTAGAGAGACTTATTTTGAAAAAATAAAATAATAAAGTTAAATTAAATTAAAGATTAGCTATAAATTCTCATCATTATATGCCCCAATGAAAACAGTCCCACATAAACATTTTCATTTAATAACAGGCAGGCAACTTTAACACCTAAGTCATCCTTAACTTATGTTTACTGACATTAAATATTTTCTAAGTCTTGGCCCATGATAAAAATATCAGCATTTTCTAAGTCTTGGCCCATGATAAAAATATCAGGTAGTAAGCTACCTTTAAAATACCTTATATACTGAATAATTTTAAAGCAAAAAAAAAGCTACACTAGCCCAGCTGGCATGGCTCAGTGGATTCAGTGCTGACCAATGAACCAGGAGATCAAGGTTCAATTCTCAGTCAAGTCACATGCCTGGGTTGTGGGCTCAATCCTCAGTGTGGGGCCTGCATGAGGTAGCCCACAAATGGTTCTCTCTCATAACTGATGTTTCTTTCTCTCTTTCCCTCTCCCTTCCTCTCTGAAATCAATATATATATATTTCAAAGCTACACTAAAAATTATGCTTCTATGAAAATATAAGTACAATAAAAGTCCTTTGTCATATATGGTAATGCATGGATTACATCTAATCCATTTTAAAATATATTTTTATTGATTTCAGAGAGGGAGAGAGGGAGAGAAATATCAATAAT